>OX376699.1:1656430-2180216 GCA_947389925.1 Coelopa pilipes
TGTACTCGCTCGCCCTCGCCCTCTCCCTCTCCCTCTCTCCCCCTCTAGTCTCTCGCGGATTTAGCATATTCCGTTGCCACTTATGCAGGGCGCGCTGGCGAGGAGCAGCCGGGAGCTTCCTCTCTGGGCCCGAGCCCGGAATATTCATGGGACACGGAGGGCAGCGAGCACTTAACGGGAGATCAGAAGAGAACCGGAGGCACGGGGGAAGGAGAGAGGGACGGGACCGCAGCGCGAGACGACTGGGGTGTCCAGGGAGCTGGTCCGAAAGCAGGCTGCGGCCACGGGAATCCGCTGAAACCCCAACTCCACTTAAGTCAAGCCGCCGCCCGATTCCCGAGTCCATTGCAGGCAATCCAATCTCTCCCTCTCCCTCTCTCTCGCACTCTCTCTGTCGCACGCCCTTTCATGCCAACCGCCCCCTCATTGCCAACCGCAGGCGGGACCCGGCCTGGCCGGCCCTGATGAGCCGCCGCGAGCCCGAATTCGTTTCCTTGCTTCACGAGCAACTCCTTCTGGCCTCGACCCTCGGGTCCCGGGCCGCGCACGGTGATTAAGCCCCGTCTTCCCCGCGTCCCCTCGGTGAAGGGCGCGAAGGCTCGACACGACACGGTTTCGCCATTTGCAATTGCGAATTCAAATTCAAATGCGACGAGCGAAATTCGAAATTCCGCTCCACGGCCAACTAATAAAACGCGAAATGAATATGTAGCTTCCAAAAATATGTCTCCCACTTCCGGCCGGCAGCGCCGACGACGACGAGGACGACGAGGACGACGATGATGGCGTTGGCGATGGCGATGGCGCTGATCGCTGCGAGGGAGGGCGGCGGACGCTGGTGGCGCCGAACGAACCATCGGCGAGGACGTCCGGGAGGGAGCGAATCGGAAGGACAGAGGGCCGAGCGACGGACAGACCGGGGAGAGAGGCAGGGAGCTGACGATAGACAGACAGACAGACAGACAGGCGCTGGGACGGACGGCCGTGGGGCGAGACTGGAGGACTGCGTGTGGGCGGACGTTGGCGGCTCAGTGGAGGGTCGGAGGCCGGTCGGGCCAAGGGCTGGCCGAGAGAGGGTCGTGGGGGGGGTGGGGGGCGGTAGCAGAGGCAGGCAACGGGGAAGGACGGCCGCATGACGGCGATGACTAAAAATGCATGCATGCATTTTCGCAATTTAACAGAGCGCCAGCCGGGGCCGAGGCCGGGCGCGGTCGGGGGCGGTCGGCGCTGACCGCCAGGCCATGAGCCGGGTGTGTGTCGCCCTCTCGTTCCCTCCCTTGCCCTGTGTCTGTGTGTGTGTTTGCAACGACCAATTGCATTATGAAAACCAGGGCACTTTGCATTTAGCTTTTGAGGCTTGTAACGGTGGCAGTTTTGTTCTTGTAACTGCCGTTATTGTTATTGTTGCTCCTGATGCTGCTCTTCTGCGTGATTCACTTGTTGTTGTTGTTGTTTGTCGCTGATGTCGCTGCTGCTGCTGCTGCTCACGCTTCTGCTGCAGTGGAACTTGTTTGTCCTGTTGTTTTTGCCCGTGTTGTCGTTGTTCACATGGCTTGTTGAAAAGCCAAATAGGAAATGCATTCCATTAAAAATGGCTCGCAGGATCCTCGCATTCATCCTTCACTCCCCTCTCTCTCTCTCTCTCCCTCCCTCTCTCACCACTCGCTCACTCATTCTCTCTTCGCCCAGCCCGCGACCCTCGTCGCCAGTTCATCAAAGGAATTCGCTGCGGCCGGTGGACGCGAGGTGCCGTCCCCTGGTTGTCGTTGTTGTTGCTTCACCCTTCAGTGAAGGGTCCATCTGTCCGACCCCCCCTCTCTCTCTCTCGCTCTCTCTCTCTCTCTCTCTCTCGCTTTGTGCATGTCCTTCTGTCCATGCCCAACTGTCTGGCTTTTGTGCTTCACGTAAATTCAACAATTAGATTCCTTCTCGCATGCAGCATTTGTGCAGCATCAGCAGCAACAACGACAACGACAATGAGAGCACCAACAACAACAAGAGCAACAACATCAACAGCCACGTTTCGACCATTCCTCTGCTGGAGTTGATCATTAATAATGAAGCCCAGAGAGAGAGGGGGAGAGAGGGAGGGAGGTGGAGGGAAACTCGGTTCTTTCGCTGCTTCGAGGGCTTTGGCTCGTCGTTGGCAACGCCGTCTGGTCGCCGGCGCCTCGCTCGGGGCCCGGCTCCGCTGTACCGACCGACATTGGGGCGGCTGGTGCTCCTGTCGCTTAACCCAGTCGAGGCATGAACTCTGACCCCGATGTGAGGCACCGCGGGCAGTCGACGGACGAAGGGGGACGAGGCGGTGACGGGAGGGACAACGAGGCTCCGGGTGGGCGAAACGGTTTGGCGGACCGGTGGCCGTGTTGGGGACGGCGAATGGTCCACGGCTGTCCTCGTAGTTGTTGTTATCGCCGCCATTTAACCAGTTGTTGTTGCGCCGAGCCGGGCGCCGAAGTGCGAGCGGGTTGTTTTTGTGATGGATTCGGCGATTCGGCAATCGATACGGCGAGTTTTATAATTAACAGCGTTATCTAAACCGACCAGGCGACCCGGCGTCCAGGCGTCCATCTGTCCATGCCTCCATGCATCCATTCAGCCAGCCGACCGCCATGTAATTGGTCTGTCGCGCGGACGACGAGGATAATCAGGACGAGGCGCGGCAGCCAGTCGTCCATTCTGCAGAGTGATTGCGTATTATTGGATTTTGTCAGATTGATCTTCGGTATTCCGGCCGCACACAGATAACGATCCCTATTTTCTCGTGTTCGCAATTTCATCGATTTTCATGTTATTCGATGTTTCAAGTGCCTATCCGAATCATTATTTAATTATTTATTGCTGTTTCAGTCAATTCCATTTTAACGACCGCTTGAATAGAAAAATTCTTTTTCGTAAATCGTTCTCGAGTAAATCGAATTTTTCACATATCTAAATTTGGACTCTTCTGAAATTCCTTACTACTAAGTGAGTGTTGATTTTTCACATATTTTAATTCCTTAGCAATTTTCAACTTGTTTCTTTGCTGTCGTCCTGGAGAATTTGACTTTGCTCAAAGCCAGGTGTCTCCGTTTCTTCCATGCCCCACTCCCGCCCAACCTGCCAGAAGCAGCGAATTCCCTCTGCTGCCTTCCTCCTCCGCCGACTTATCCGGGAGACCATTTCGTTATCGCAGATCGGTCGGAGACCAACCGGAACCCATGGCCTGTGGCTGCAACTGGCGTCAACTCTCCTGCACCTTCATTGCCAAACTCACTCTCACTCTCACCTTCACCTTCACCTTAACTTCATTTCCTCCTTCGTCGCCGTCCCCTTCTCCTCGTCCTGCCCTCGCCCTAAACCCGTCGGCCTCGACTAATTGCAACCTCCAATTAATCCTGGCACCTGCTTCGCCTCGTGTCAATTAATTAAAACGATGGAAATGCCAAGTGACCTACAGCAACAAGAACAACAACAACAACAGCAGCAGCAGCGCCTACAACGAGAAGAGAAATAATCCCGAAATAGGAGAAGAAGAGAAGAAGAAGAAGCAGAGGAGGAGCCGAAGGTGGCATCAAAGGACACGCAGGACGCAATTTCCGAAACGACGATCTAATTTGGTCTCCTTTTCACTTCAGATCAGTTCACTCCACTTTCTCCGGCCGCCTTCGAGGCCTAATTTTCCCCTCGTGGTCGCACGGACGGCGACAGAGAGAGAGGGACGAACCGACAGTCGAAACGAAGCCGGGTCGAGCTCCGGATTCGGCTGCATTTGTCCCAGTTCTTGACATTTTCCCTGCTCCTCCCATGCCAGCCCTGCGGGAGCTCCGTGGGGAGGAAACCAGTGGGCGAAAATGAGCGAGAAGTAGCCAGCGAGAGCGAGAGAGGACGAGTTGACCGGTGAAGTAGCCGCAGAGAAAATTAAAATGATGCCGGGAAATGAGAATTTATTGCGCCCGACCGGCGACGACATAAGGACGAGTCCTCGTTCCCACCTCGGTCTCGGTCTCGGTCTCCGGACCTCGGCTGCTCGTCGACAGCCTCGCCTCAGCCTCGGCCTCCGAATGACCCGTTGTCAGCGTCTCCCGTCTCTTCCTCTCTGGTTGCCGAGATTCTCGCGGTCTCCTCTTGCTCTGATTTCCATTCCCTCCTCCCGCATTCCCCGCTTCTCATCGCCCGATCCCCGGTTCATTACAAACCGCCGTCCTGGGCTTGCGGATGGGCGTCTGTGTGTGTGTGTGTGTGCGTGTGTTGGTGAGCCTGGCGAGAGTTGCCACCCTCTGCGCCAGATCCAGATCGAGGGCCCAGGTGGCCGGGAGTAAAAATATTACCTCGACAATTAGTTCCCACTTTGGATTCATTACGTCGTCTACCATCCCGGTCTCGTTCGCACGTCCATTCTTCTTTCCCACGCTATCCCTCTCTCTCTCTCTCTCACTCTATGTATATTGTTCTCTCTCTGTCTCAGAGGCTCATGAATTGTGGTCCTGAACATCCTCTTCTTTGCATCTCTGGGCCTGGTTTCTCCCCCACTCCCGGTTCTTTTTCTCTCCCGTTCTTCTCATTCCTTCCTTGTCACATTCTCGCTCCTCCCCCCATTCCAATCGCGGTCCTTCCCACCTGCTCCCGCAGTCTTAACCCATATTTTGCCCCCGATTCGTTAACTTTCGCAAGCCGGCATAATTTGCAGCTCTTGGTGCGATGTTGAGTTCCTTTCTGGGGTTGTCGTTGCTGTAGCTGTGGTTGTTGTTCTTCGTGTTTATGTGGGCTTGGTGTTGTTGCAACCGTGGAGAGCCACCGACATGATAAAAGGCAGCACCTGATGCTGTCAACGTTTCTCATCTCGCCACAGCCACAGCCTCAACCTCGAACTCCACCAGCCTTCGGCGCCACCTCCTCCCACCGCGATCTCCTGCACTTCTTCAGTCTCGTTTCTCACTCGTGGTTCTCGCTCTTTCTCTTCCGCCTTGCACCTTTCTTCACGCATTTTCACCTGCTCCTCAAAGTCTGCTTTTCCTCCTGTCCTCGTTCGCGCGCTTTTTCCGACCTTCTCTCGATAATTGGATCGTTCCAGGACTTCTCTGTCCTTCTCTCTCCATCCCAACCACTGTTTCCCATCGCGCTGCCTCTCCTTTCTCCCTTTCTCCCTACTCTGCCGCTCTCGTTCTTCCGTCGCTCTGGTGCTTCTTTGTTCTTTCCATATCGACCGCACATCGGTGTCAGTTCTGTTGTTGTAGTTGTTGTTGCGTTCGCAGTTATTATGATTAATTCGCCTTCGCACCTTCGTCCTGCTCACGTCCCTCGGCCTGCTGGTCGGCCCTCATCCCTCGGGCCGGTCCTCGTCCTTTGGTCCCTTCCGCATCCCCGGCCCTCCCTCCGAATGATGTATGCGTCCAATTAGCGCTCAAAGACAGGCCGAGACAAGGCAGACAAGTGGTCGGCCACTGAGAGGTAGCGACAGAGAGAGAGAGAGAGGGAGAGACACAGGTCGACCAAGCTGGGTCCGGACGCCTCCCGCGGCTTCGACGTGAGTCGCCGCGTTGACCCACAAAAACCCGATCGCATCAGCGAAAGTCGGGCAGGGACCGACTGAACGAAAAGCGAGAGAGGGAGGGGGAGAGGGCGATGGAGTGGACTGAGGACGAAAAATAGGTGGAGCGACCAGTGGTAATTAATTCATCATCCATTACCCCAACTCATTCCACTCGTCCTTATCGGAAATCCTGCTCCGCGATTTCCTCAGTCACGCCAGCCTCATGCGAGGTGGGAGAGCGGGGAGGGAGGGAAGGGGAGAGAGATGATGATTCGGAACCCCTGGCCCCGGCGATGATGCCTTCATTGTCCAATTAGCGAGAACTATTGACCCCGACCCTCGTGGGGCGGCGACCGTGGAATGCTTTAATTTGCATCGTCATTTAAAATTCAAATCGTGGCGAGATGCGAAATTCACCCGAGTACAGCGCAAGAGACGGGTCAAAAGCGGTGCCGGCCAGTTGGCCGCAAACACGTTAACTGGCCAGATGGCCGGCGCGTCCTGACCCGAACCGACCCGCACCGCCCTGCCCCACCCTGAACCTCGCTCTCTCTGTCCGTCTGTCCGTCCATTCGCCCGTCTCCTTCCACCTCGTCTGTCCCTCTGTCCGCCAGTCTCACGGTCGCTCGGACCCTCGCCTTCTCCGCCCGCCGACTCGGCCGCCCCCTTCGTCGACTGTGTCGGCCCCCTCTGTCCGGCTCCCTCGAGGCTTTTTTCACTCGCTCTCGCATCCCTCTCGCTCGCCCTCGCTGCCCCCCGCTGTCCCGCGCTCGACACACGTCGCCGCAGGACTCATTTTCGTCCTGCTGCGTTTGCGGCGACCGGGCCGAGGGCGAGGGCCAGGTGAAGGAAGCAGCAGCGCCGCTGCAGGACCCACCATTGCGAGGGACGAGAGCAGAGGGAGCGCGAGAGACGAGCGAGAACGAGCGAGAGGGGCGACGGCGGCCTGCCATGCTGGGCGCTATTATCGCACCTCCAGCATCGCGGGAATGTTTTTGTGATTTAAGGCCGGTTGCCGCGGGGCGTCGGGTGGTGGGGTGCGGGGGCGAGGGGTGGTCGCCTCGGTCCGGAGGTGGCCGGGGCTCGAAGGGAGCGCGGCCACACATGCGGCTGCCCGGGCAACAGCCGGCGCCGGCGGGAGCCCGAGGGAGGGCTGGAGGAGGGCCGAAGGCAGGCACAGAAAGAGTGTTAATTTATGCCCCTGGCTTGTTGACATCCAGCAGCTCGTCGTGTCGACAATAAAAGCCAGGAGGCGAGTGGGACAGAAAGGAAGATGGACAGAAAGAGCGATGGAGGGAATGAGCGATTGAGCGAACGAGAGCGTGAGAAATCGGTGACAAGGGTAGAAGGAACTCGTTTGGATTGAAGAAAATGCCAAATTGAATTCCATTTTTGGCTCAAAATCCAGTGATCTGAAGTCGAAACTGAAACTGAATCGAGGAAGAATTTCGGAAGACGACGAGGAGGGAAAACAGGTGGAATTTTGCCCTTTATCTCCCACCACTCTTGTCGAGCGAGCTCCCTCAAACCTCTTTCCTAAGCTCCCCAGCAATCGTTTGGAGTGCTTGAAGTCGATGCAGTGGCTGAGTGTCGTTCGCCAAAATCTGGCAACGCCACGTAGTCGCCGTTATCGCGGTTGTCGCGGACTCGTCGTCGTCGTCGTCGATGTCACTGACTGTTGCTGTTGTTGCTTCTGCTCTGGTCACGATCACGGGAATTTTGTGCTGCCGACGGATGGCGTTTCTATTGTCATCGTTGTTGTTGTTTCAATTGTTATTTTCATTGTCATTGTTGTTGTTGTTGATGTTCTGCTACGGTTCTTCTTGTTGTCTCTGCCGCTGCCCCTGCGGCTCCGACTCCGACTCCGACTCTGACACCGGCGACAATGGACTGAAGTGACAAATGATGCTGCTAAATGAGAGTTGATTGCATTCCACGAATCTTCCTTCGTCCTGCCGCCCCCGTATTTGTCTTCTTCCGCACCCCTCCCCCCTCCATCGTTCACTCCACCGTCTCCTCCACAACAACAGCAACAGCAACAACTGCGGGAGACACGAAAAAATGGTCGCCTGTCATGCTAACTGCAGGCAGTGGCGCCAGGTCAGCGAAGGCGGCAGGAAGAACGCGACAGGGGGAGGGCGGGAGGCCGGGTGAGCGGGACAACGGTTACAACAACAACAACAGCCGCGAGAACTTCCCGCTAAAGAAGTGCGAACGAGCAGCGGCTCAACAAAATGGTGTCCATCCAAATGAGCACGTGTCGTCCGGATGGCGAGGGCGAGGGCGATGGCGAGGCGTTGCCGGAAACGGAAGCGAAATCGTCGACGGCGATGAGAGAAACGCAGGACAACAACAAGGGCAGCAGCAACAACAGCGAAATTGCCGACTACAATAACAGCCACGACAGCAATAATGGCGTCAACATCAGCATCAGAAGCAGCAACAGCAACAGCAACAACAAGTGGAAGGAAAAACCAAAGTCGGCGACCATCAGTAAAAATAACAACAACTGGCGGAATCAGCAACAGCAGGGGCGACTGCAACAACAGCAACAACAACAACGACAATCGACAACAACAGCAATAAAAACTGTCGTCCACCTTTCGGAGGCAGCCGAACGAAGCGCAAAAAGCGAACCGAACCGAACGAAACGACACGACACGAGAGGCCGACAGCGATGAATTGCGATGCGAGAGGGAGAGAGAGGGCAACGAGAGAGTGAGAGGGTGCGAGCAGGAGCCCGGATGGCCAGCAGGAATGGGGTGGGAGGACGCAGGACGAACGGAGGGAAATCAGAAATTGTAATAAGGATAAACGATGTGATTCATTGGACGATGAATGGCAAAAACGAGACGGCGACAATGACCGGGGGCGAGGCAGGCCGTCCTCTCCCTCTCGCGCGCAGGTGGGCGCTGAGGCAGTGGGAGGATGTCGCAGAGAGCGAGAGAGAGCGAGGATGGAATCGCAGTGGTCGGAGGATGGGGTGGAGCCGGACGAGGCCGACGGACGCAGTTGGGAGGACGCGCGAGGGCAGGAGTGCGGATCAGAGGGAGACAGCGAACACGACGTGTTGGCTTGTCAGACGTCAGGACGAACGCAGGACGCCGGACGACGGCCGCCGGACCCGACGCTGGCCGGTCGGAGCCGGGCTCGTCTCCGTTGGACTCCAGTCGGCTCCGCGCGCGTCCTCAACCTCGCCCTCGCCCTCGTCGTTGTCGACGGCGAAATCTTTTAAGAACGAGACCGACAGGCCTTAATGAAGAAGACGGATGATCGGCACCGTGACGAGGGGCGGGAAAGAGAGAAACGATGAAGTCGCATGCAAATCGGGGGCAATAAAAACGACGGCCAGGATTGATGGAGACACGTCTTCCCCTCTGATTGCCCCGCTCTGACCCACCGTCCGCTCGTTCGGGTCATTCCCGCAGAGCGAGAAGGAAATGCACGTCATGTTAATGACTGTTGTTGGCCCTGCTGCAGTCGAAATTGACGTCGAATAAAACGAGACCAGCTCGCCGTCGTCCTTGATCGAAATATCGAGTTCGCTTCTTAACAATCACCGATTAAGTTCCCACTAATTGCCCGATTCTTCCCATTTCTTGGATTTGCTACGTCTGTCCCCATCGATTGAATCTCACGTCGTTCTCATTGCCAATGCACTGCAATCGAACTGATGCCCCGCTCAATGCTTTCGCCACATCTCTCTGCGCTTCCCCTGCTCCCTTGACGATCCCCTCCATGATGAAACCCGCTCGTGCAGGATGGGCTGCGTTTTCGCACGTCGCAGGGCGAAGCCTTCTTAATTCGCGCCTAAGCTGACAGCATTTCGCACTTTGGCAGCAGGACGTGAATTATGGCCCTCTACTGCTCCTTCTCATCCCCCATCCCCCATCCCTCATCCCGCTCCGTCGCCCTGCCTTTTCGTCGGCATCTCCTGCACCTTCCGCGCATCCCCTTCACGTTCACTCTTTCTCATTCTCATTCGCCTTTGCCTTGTCGTCCCTGTCTCCTTCGCCAGCCCTTCAGCTGCCTCACATTCGTCGCCCACTTTTTCTTGCGAAGGTCCGCAGAACGACGATGAGGGAGGGAGACTGGCGCCAGGTTGGGAAAATGCGAAAATTGGGAAAGGGAGCCGAAGATGGGTCGGCGGGACCGCGTGAAAAACGGGCGCGAGATGAAAAATTCACACTTAATCTTCTTCACACGCTCCGCATTCCTGCTCACCTGGATCGGCCGCTCCTTTGGCAGCCGCCCCTTTCCTTTGTCCCCTCCCATTCTCCAACTTCCTCTCGTCCCTCTCGTCGCTTTGGGCTCCGCCTCGTCTTCGGTTTCCTCCTGCATCATCTTCATAACCTCGTAAACTCCGCCATCGCCGCCGTGGCAGCCGCCGCATCCTGCCCCGGGTGTCATCGCGAATTCATTCTCATTCTCCTTCTCCCCCTCTCCACCTTCGTCTTCTGCTCCGCCTCCTCGTTACCGGCAGCGCCTTTCGTTGTTCTTTCCATCGCCGTCGCCGTCGCCGCTCGGAGGCGCGAAAATAATTCGCATTGTTTCGCGTTCCGTGCCAAAGAAAAAGGACAACGCAAAAGCAGGCGGGAGGGAGACGAGTGGAGAGGCGATGAGCACCATGGGAGAGAGGGAGGGATGGAAGAATTCGTGCAAGTGCGGGAGAGTGAGGTGGACAAAAAATGAAAACACAAACAACAAATCTCCAGATCCAGAAGCTGAGTGAAAAAAACAATTTTCAAACAAATTTGCGCGTCCTGCCGTTTGACGCCCGATCCTTTGTGCGACGAGATAGTGCCGGAGTCCTTGCTGCAAGTGAGCACCCTTAATTTGCCCTTGCAGAGGTGGCGAGCAATTTCGGGGTCGCAAAAGGACCCGAGGGATGTGCTTTTTGCGCACCTTCTAAGGACTTTGCACGTCCGTGGGCGGTGTTGTTGTCGCTGTCTCGAGAAATGCGCGCAAATCCTTCGTCAGGACATTTAAATGCATGAGTGTGTTGCGAGCAAGCCGCCGCCGCCTGCAACATGTCGCGTGACATATTTTTTCCTCCTTTCTTCTATCTCTCCTCTCCCACCCCCTCGCTCGAATTAAACGAGCCGTGCTGCCTCTTCCTCTTCGTCCTCCCCACACCTCTCGCCGCCCCTGCCCCAGCCCCTTGGCCTCTCGCGCCATTGTCCTGCTTCTCCGCGCGGTCCTTGTGCTCAGGCCCGAGGCTGCTGTTGCTGTTGTTCTTGTTGTCTTCGTTCTCGCCTTCGCTATCCCCTTTTGAGCACGTGATTTACCGTTGCAGAAGGATATCCTACCCCCTTTCCCCTTCCCCATCCCCTCTTCCCTTCACGGCCCGGCATTGTTTGTGGACATTTTTTGAAATTATGATAAATTTTTGCAAATGTCGCGACGTCAGCTGGCGAGGTGTCAGCTGCAAGGGCAGAGGGGAAGGGGCCTTAGAAGAAGGTCCTTGTTCACGTTCCTCCTCCGGCTGGGCCGTCGTTGTTGTTGCTGTCGTCTCGGTAGTTGCTTTATTAAAACTGAAGTCCTGGCGATGAAGAACGTGCGGAAACGAGGCGAGCCTTAACCAAGTGCCGCCGGACCCCGGACCGAGGGCGGAGGACGCGCGAATTCAATTGCAAAAAAGGATCAGGGTTCGAAAAGGCCCGACAAGAGGCCTGGTGAGGGCCTAAGACGAGTCGCGAAGGTATTGAAAGAATTTTCATCGGACGATGACGGTTCCAAAGCAGGCTGAAAGGGGACAAGACGTTGGGGATGCTGGAGAATGAGAGCAACAACGAGGGAAGTGTCGAGAGGACAGGAAGGCGGAATGTGCGTGGAAGTCGGGTTCGTCTGCGGGAGACACCGGGTGGGATTAGGGAACAAGTGGAGGAGGACGCGATCCACTGACGACAGCATCTCAGGGGGAGCAAGGTGGTGAAAGTCTCGGAGAGAGGGGAGAATTAGTCAGAATCCGAGGACGAAGAGGTTTGAGGCTTGAGTCTTCCGAGAGTCGAGTATCACAGCTCCAAGATCCCTATATTCTGAGTCTTGTTAATTTCAGAAAGAGCGAACATTTCAAAGAAAAGAAAAACTTAAAAGGAAATGTAGGGAAAAGCAGGAGAACATGAAGACCAGGAAATCGAACTGTCTGTACTTAAAACCAAGTGTGGAGCATGAGTAAATTAAACGAAGGTTGAAAGCAACCAGAGAGCTCCAGCCCTTCGTCAGGGATCCGGGTGCGATCTCGAGGTCACGCGAGGAGATTCTCCAATTTTAGTTACTGAATTGGACTCCTTTTCAGGGCCGTTCGATGGAGGTGGAGGGGAGGGAGAGAAGAGTGATTTTTTATAGACCGAAGGAGTTTTTTGTGCCCAAAGGAGATGGTTTTTGTGGCAATTTTGTTGCTGTTGTTGTCCGCATTTAATATTCATATAATTCGCCAGCAAGTGCTTTCGAATGGCGAGCGAGTTTCGTCCGGGGTCGAGAGGGGTGGGCGGGAGGCGGAGGCGGCGGTGGCGGTGGCGGAGCTGAAACGCATTTTCCATGAACTCCTCGCAAGGACGCCAACTCCGCTGAACAGGCAGACCGACTGACAGAGAGACGGACGGACGGACGGACGGACGGACACACAGACAGATGCACATGGTCTCATAAAGACAGAGACGCAGACACTTCAAGGAATTCGCAATCGCGAAAGTAACAACAGACGCATGGGGCCAGAGCAACAACAGCGACGACTGCTCGAGCTACAACAACGGCACGAGCAACTCGAACCACAACAACAACAATCTGAGCAACTCGAGCAACAACAACCACAGCAACCATCGCCTGGCAGCAGCTGCTCGAGTGCCTCAAAATATCCTCGCTTTTTCCCCTCGTTCTCCCCCTTGGTCCTGGACTCGAGTCCTTTTGCTGCTCGCTCCGACTCGCGTCGCCGTCTGCGATTGCTCGTTGTTTTTGGGATTATTGTTCTTGTTGTTGTTGTTGTGGCTGGTCAAATTATTGCAGCAGAAACAGCAACAACAACGTCTGCAACGTCTTCCTCCCATTCAAACTCCTCCGTACTTCCGGCTGATGCAGTTGCAGCGGCCCGGTTGTAGTTGTTATCAAAGTTGTGGTTGTTGTTTTTTTTCGTGTCGTCGTCGTCGTGGTCGTCGTCGTCGTTGTTGTTGCTGCAAGGACCTCCTCGACCTCAGCCTCGTCACATATGCAACGGATAACGAGTCGAAAATTAAATTTCGCTGCAGTTTTCACAACATTTTCATGTTTAGTTTATGAACGAGTGAGACAGCGGTAGCGGCAGGAGGGAACGCAGGAGTGGATGACAGAGAAAGAGAGAGAGAGAGAGAGAGAGCGAGAGCGAGTTAACGAAAGCAATGGCGAAAATTGCTGGCAACATTTTCGTGTCTATCGTTGTTGCAGTTGTTTCTGTTGCTCCTGCTGCTCTTCAAGTGGCTCTTGTTGTTGTCGTGGCATTAGTTGGCGTGTTGTTGTTGTTGTTGTTGTTCTCGGTCCTGTCGTCGTCGCTGATTCAGCAAAGCACATTCAGAATTCTCCCTTCCAGTCGCCAGCTCTCGTCCTGCCGTTCGGCCCACCTCGGTGTCGTCGCGGTGCCAACCATTCGACGGCTGCCGCCCCCTCTGCGGTGGGCGTGGCGCGACCCACGCCCCAGGACTCGCCCCCCGTCTGTGCCCGTATGTGTTTGTGATTTTCTTAACAACTGACACGTCGTAAAAATGCATGAAAAAGGACGTCGTTTCGCTTCCTCCTCTTCTTCTGGCTGCTGCAGCGGCTGCGACTGAAATCAAATTTCTATTTCATTCTCCTCGCCGTTGCTCTTGTTCCTGGCAGTGACTTCCGTTTGTTGTTCTTGTTGTTAACACCTGCGATTCACTGCTTGCAACTGCCTTTGTTGTTGTCCCTTTCGTCGTTGATGCTGCCACTCGTCCTAGCGTTGTTGTTGCTGTTGTTGTTGTTAATTTTGTGCTCAGATTTTCGGCAACTGTTCAGGAATTTTTTGTGAACTGGGCTGTACCGAATTTGGAATGCAAATTTCAAAGTATTCTTTGCATGACTTTTGTTATATGATTTCTCGATAAATTTAAATTTCTCTGGTTTGATTTGAAAGCGTGGGAAGTTTCTTGAATCCGTCTTTTTAAATTTAATGAAATCTTGTCTTCTTTCTTTTCAAATTTCTTCCTTTTCTCCATCGTGATCCCAACGAAATCACTCGATTGATGGGAACGGAAGCCACCACAGGAAGGGGCCGCTGTTGTTGTAGTTGTCACTCGTGTCGTTGTTGTTGCAACAACAAAGTCGGCGAATGAAGAGCACGTGACGAAGGCAGCAAAACAAAATTATGACAGACGCATTGGGGGCGGAGGGGGGAGGAGAGGCGGGAGCGGGAAGGGGGGAGAGCAGGAAGGGCGAAAAGAATAGGACAGGAAATTCATAACGGGACATGCAGCGCCATCTGCAAATGATTTATATTTTTATGATATTTACGCAGGATTTGCGTTTAGCTCTTATGGTTGTTGTCATTCTTCTTGTTGTTGTAACGGCCTATTGTCATCGCTGTTGCTGTCATTGGCGTTGTCGCTGCTGCTGCTGTTGTTGTTGCTGTATTAGATGCCCATTGTTGTTTCTATCTCCCTGTTGTTGTGACTTCTTTTTCGCCTTGGTTTTGTTTCTTATTTTTTCTTTCACTCGTCGCTTGCTTTGAACGGCGTGCGAACGGCTCGATTTTCCCCGTGGAGAAGAGCGAGACGCCAGATCAGGTCGCGTTGGGTCGAGGGAGGGAGGGAGCGAGCGAGAGGGCGAGGGGTGCGCGTGATGCCATCTCAAGTGAGGAATGATTTGACAGCGCGTTTGTCACTCATGCCGCAGCAACAACAACAGCAACAACCACAACAACAACGACACAGGAGGCAGGGCACAGAACGCAATTGAATGGCGAGAGAATTGAATTGCGGCGAGGACGAGAATAAAAGGGGAAATTTTGATTTAACTTCACTCGCCGAACGTGCATGAACTTCGTCCCATGACAACAACAACAACAACAGCTGGCCCGGCACCATCGGCCCAACAACAACGAAAAAAACTCCTTCCTCCGCCCAGCGCTTCCTTGCAACGGACTCCACTTCCGCCGCAGAGCCTCGGGCCCGACCTCGGACCCGCGAACCGACCCCACCGTCGGCCGTCGCTCGGACCGGATATGGCCGCCATATCCGGCTGTCAATGCGCATCGAACCCTTTCCTTTCGCCCGCCCTGGTCCCCGGGCCCTCGCGAAATGCTGTAAATTTAATTAATTTCCATTCTTCACTTCCGTTTGCAAAGTTTTCCCACCCCGCCGACGGACTCCCCGCGGCCCGGGCGTCTTTGTCCTTGCGATCGACCTCGGCGTCCTCTGTCCCGGCCCGCACGTCCTCGCGTCCGCCGCGTCCTGCCGACGCAAATTAAATGAGAAACGCAAATGAATGTCTGTCGCCCCGCCTCGGCTCGCCCGACCTCGCCAGGGCCGCCTGGCGAAGGAGCAGGAAAGAAGTCGGACGGAAGGGCGCGGAGGCGGCGACCGAGAGGGAGCGCGAGAGAGAGAGAGAGAGGGAGCCAGAGAGTGAGAGAGGAAACACGCAGGACTTTTGTCAAATTACTACGTGAGAAATTTCCAATTGGAAAGCAAATTTTTAATGAAATGTTTCCCGCGCGCGCATTCGCTGCAGGAAATCCTTTCAATCCATCTCGCTCCAACTCCCCCCACCCCCCTCTGCCAATTCCATTTCCTCGTCCCTTCCTTTGATTTCCTAACAGAAATCCGAGCAACAAAAAGAAACTTCCCTTCGCTCCGGTTCGCTTCGCTTCCGCTTTAATTAGATTTCTTTTCGAAAAGAACCGGATGAAAAAATCCCCAAGTTCGTGCCAATTAAATGTTCTCCGACACCGCCGAGGGGAATTTCGAATAAAACGTCCCAGCCGCCCCCCATCGATGGGTCAATGGGGAAACTGCCGAAGATCCTGTGAATTTCCCGAGCCTGGATCGTTTCTCGGGCCGACCTCGCTGACTACGGTCGCCATGAGTCGATGAATCTCCCCGCGACCTCGGCGTGATTCGGCCAAAGGCCGCAGCTCTTTTAATTAATTCAACTAAGGGAATATTTCTGCATTGATGACCACGCCTCCGGCCCAGTCAGTGGGCCCGGCGACCGGCGACCGGCCGACTGTTCCGGGAAGCAGGTGGAAGCCACATAAACACATGAGTAAATAAAACGTTTTGCAGTTAATTTTGCGGCCGGCGTCGACACTCGAAGCCATTTGCATAAATTTGCGGGGCTTAGCTCGGTTTCCCTCCCTCTCGGCGGGCCGAAACGAGTCGGGTCCGGGCAAATATTGGAAACACATGCCTGCAACGAAATATTAAAATATCGCATCGCAAATACGGCGCCACTTGTGTTGCAAATATTAATATGTGTATTCCCACATGCTGCTTATGTGACGGGGGCGCCAGAGAGGGACGGGGCGATCGCGGTCGGCGGAAAAAATTCCCCCGGGTGAGGCCAAACGGTAGCCATTGTTCAAACACTGAATATTTCGTTTGTGGTGAAGGGTCTTTTTTTGTTTTTCGGTTTTGGTTGTTGTTCGGTTCACATTACGGCGAAAGGGAAATTGCGGAAATAGTGAAAATCTCTCGGTTCCTGCGAATGCAATAATCAGGCAAACACACGAGACGTGGCGAGGATTTCGTTACAATTCGCATAAATTCAGGCTTTTCCATGGAACTCTCTGGGATCGCATGAAGAAAAACTACGACTCTCTCGCCTGAAAAACGCAGGAATATTTTTGAAATCCTTCCCCTAATTGTTGGAAATGTGTATAAAATATGAACTTGTGAGAGTTCCCTCGATAATTTAAATTCAGTAATATATTCAAATCGACTTTGCGATGAAGCAAAGTTAAAATTTCCCATTCCCAAAATCGCTCAATTAACCAGCCAATAACATAGTAGGCCATGTCTTTGGGTAGTTCTCAACTCAGGACATTAAACTTCGTCTTTTCCACAATTACGCGAAAAATCCGAGAAACGTCCCTCAGTCATTTCTGCCACATCGGGCTGAACGGCAATAAATTCTGCTGATAAAACTTTAAAATTCGTGGAAAATGGCATGGGGAAAATTTCCCTCGTGCCCAGCCCTTCACACACACACACACACACACATGTGAATGACACATGTACACGACCGCATACGTTCAAAAGTCGCAGGATGCGCCTTAATTTGAATTTTGAATTCGTTCCAACGATTGCAGTTGTAATTAATGTCCCACTGTCGTTGTGTGGTAGTTCGCGTGCTGCGCCTGTTGTTGTTGTTGTTGTTGTGGTTGTTGCTGTTGCTGTTGTTGTCATTGTTGTTGTTGTTGTTGTAGTTGTTGTTGCCCCGTTGCTGCTGCCGTAGTCAGCGGAGCCTCAGCGGATCTCAAGGATGTGTCGTCGTTCGTTGCCATTGTAATTGTTCTTATCGTCCGTGCAGGGCTTGTTGTTGTCTGCCCTGCTGTTGTTGTTTTTTCTGTGTTGTTGTTGTCCTCACTGTTCTTGTTGTTGTTGCTGTTGTCGCTGCCGCTGCTGCTGTGCCACCAAATGCAAGGCAAAAACAATTCAAAAACAACTTCACGCTCACAAATTACGAAACATAAATAAAAATGTTTTCCCTCGCTCCCAAAGTCCTTCTTATTATTCTCCCTTGTTGTTGTTGTTGTTTTCTAGTCTGTGTTGTTGTTGTTGCTGTTGCTGTTGTTGTTGCCGGTCTCGTTACTGCGAGATCGATGCACGCGCCGTCAGGGTTGCCAGCGTGAGCGCCGACTCTCGGCGCCCCGATGCGTCGCCGTCTCCCTCACTCGCTTGTGGAAAAGGCTCTTGTTGTTGTTGTTGTCATCTCATCGACGCGAATAAAATTTAAATTAAAATCTACGTGCGAGGCATAAATTTCCCAAAATCGAGCCGTCTGTTGTTTTCGTTTCCGGGTTAGTGCGAGAGATTTTCGAGAATTCGAACCGAAGTCGCCGGAGAAAGGGACGGAAAAGGTGTGTGCGTTTGTTCGGAATCGCCTCGTGGAATGTCCTCGCGTCGACAGCCGCCCGAACGACCGACCGGCGACCGACGGCTCTCCAAGGACGGCGGGCGGCAGGACGACGGGGGGCGGAAACGAGGGATTTCGCGACTCGGCTGGGGCTGAGGCGACACAGAGTTTTTCCACTGGATGGCTGTCCATTACAACAACGGGCAGAAGGACGCAATCGACAGCAGCAGCAGCAGCAGCAGCATTAAAAAATCATCGCCGCCCGAAGCCCACGCGCTGCCGACGCTCTGCGGCGACGGCGACGGCGACAGCGACAGAGGCTGCGGCTGTGGCTGCGGTTCACATTAAAATGTCCTTCGCAGCGCCAACGACATGTCCTGCGAGCGTGTAACACACACACATACACGCGCGCTCGCACACACACCGCGGCACCGGCGTCATCATCGTTTAGTGATTGCGCATTGGAAATCGCCGCATGCTGGCAACTCTGTTGCTGCCCCGCAGCCGCAGCAGCCGCCGCCGCCGCCACTGCCGTTGATGGTCGCGTTGCCAAACGGCCATTGTTAATGAGTTGTCGCGCGTATTTTCTATAATTTTAGGCTCCACTCAAACGCACGCACTCGGCCTCCGCCGGGCGTGTGTGGGTCGCGGGCGGTCGGCGTCGGCCCGCGTGTGTGTGCGAGTGTGTGCGGCAACGTGTCCAATATCGCTGCTGCTGCGGCCGCCATGACGGGCGAGGCTCCCCGGCGGCCATCGCTGCCCCTGGCCCTGGCCCTGTCCCTGTCGCCCCCCGCTGCTGTCCTCGTCCTGTCGTGCTGCCGGCGTCGACTGCGCTCATTAAAATTCATTGCGAAATATTTTCGGTTTGTGTTCGCTCAACGAGGCAGCGCGAGCGAACGTGCGGGCGATGGCGAGAGAGAGGGCGAGGATGTGAGAGACAGAAGGGCAGAGACAGTGCAAATCATTCATTCATTCGTTCATTTAGTCAGTCAGCCGTTCGTTCGCTCATCGGCAAACGTCAGTTTAAGTCACGACAGCAGCAGCAACAACATGACCACCAACAACTTCGACACCAACGACAACAACAGGCGAAGAGCCGAAGGACTTTTTCAGTGTAGTTGAAAACTTAAACGTCCGATAAAAATCGCAGCTGGGAAAGGTCGAATTTTGTATAGGGAGTCGAAAAAGCAGGATTTTTGGAGGGATAGAAAAAATTATTATTATCAGTTTACTTCGAAGAATTCAAAAATTGAGGATTTTATTGCATTTAACCATGGAAAATTCGTAAAATTGGACAGTGCAGGTCAAAAATTGTGACAAAAACCTCTCTAAATGCAAGACTTTTAACGCCATTCCCAGGTTTTGCAAATGTCCTTGAATTCGACTGCATTCGACATAACAAAAGGAGAAAAACTTTCAACCCACACAATACTTTCGTGGCTCCAATTTTGTTGAATTTCTATGCATCCAATTCAGATTCATATAAATGCAAAATAGTTTCGAATATGCGATATTTTCAAATTTTTATTCTTCGAATTTGTGTGGAACTTCCCATCAAAATCAGAGCTCGCGGCGTGCCGGGCTGGAAACCTTTAAGTGCACAACTCGAAAGCAGCTTAAATGAAATCTCTCCCCATCTATCTGGCTATCTTCCCTTCTCTTTCTCGTCTCTTTTATTCATTTGTCTCACCTTTGTGTTTCACCTCGCTCCCCACGCGCCTCCCCTGCCCACGGCGCCACTGCCAGCATTTTGTTTTCCTCCGCGACGTCGTTTCATCCCCGACCATCCTCCGCCTCCACCTCGCGGTGTTGGGAACTTCTTCCGTTGCTCCGAGTGTTTCAGCCCCTGGCCTCGTCCTGGCGTTCCGTCGTGCTCCCGCCCGCCCGACGCTTCCACTAGCGGTAGCAGTTAAACAGATGCGCTTAAGGTGTTTTGCTTCACTTTAAAATTTATTACTTTTGCTCTGTGCTGACTGGAAAACACGTTGCGTTTCACGCGCTGTAAACTTTTCTCCCCTCTCTCCCTCTCGCTCTCTCTCTCGCATCCTCCTGCCCCGGCATCGCCCTGCTGTTGCCATTCGCTGGCTCCGCCCGTGGCCGCCCAGGAGGGAGGGGAAAAATTAAACTCGCGGTGTTTCACGTAGCATTCGAAAATAACTACTCCTCGCCGGATCCTGCGGCAGGGCGGTCCGAGGGCCTTCGCCAGGACGAGGCCGCGGCGAGGGAGGCCAGGGCGACGGCGAGGGGTGTCGTGATGTCGGGGTGTCGGGGGGAGGGCGGCGTCAGCGGAGCTTCTTCATTTCACTAAACTGCTGCAAATACACTCTTTCTGCAATTTCATTTTTGATGGAGGGAATCCGAATTTTATTGCCTCGACCCGCCTCGCCTCGCCTCGACCCGAGCCTGACTCCGTTCAGTGCGAGCCGCGGGCAGGCGGCAGGCGGAGATGGAAAGGCAGCTAAGAAGAAGAAGCATCTGGAGGTGTGAAGTGAGGGAGGACGAGTCGACACGACACGAGTGAAGTTCGAAATTTAAGCGTGCAATTAAATTTCGCAGTTTCGATAAATTTCGCCCAATTCTTCCCGTGGTGTGGCCAAGGGAGCGGCGGGAAATTTTCCGCGATATTACGGGAAATTTTCAATTTAATCGACTGGTTAAGTGCGATAGTTAACGCCGGACTTTAGTGATGGAAACCATTGAAAGTTTCCAAAGGCGTAATAATTTGAGTTTATTGGGAATTTCGGTTTTCAGAGCGATCGTAATGGGAAGAATGGCTTTTGTGGGGGCGGAGGGATTTTTATACAATTTTCCGAGAATACTTTCCCGGAAGATCCTAATTTTCTTATGCAAAATATTGTGGCTTTCATCGGTTTATGTGAAGGGAAATTCGTGGAATTTCTCTCCAAGTGCTCCCACTGCAATCGCCCAAGTTTAGCGCGATTTCTCGCAGTGAACGCCCGCCCATAACTATTTCTATTTCTATTTCCATTTCTATCGGCGCTGCCACCGCCAGCGAGCGTCGTAATTCACAAACTTCCCCGCCACGAAACTTGTCCGTCCCTCATCCGCCACCCGCCACCCGCCTCCGCCGACGGGACGTGGCCCCCTTCGGGCCCATTCGTCGCCCGCGCCCGGCGGTGGCCGCCATGGCAGCCCGCTGCGAGTTTTTAAAGAGCAATTAGTCGGTTAATGGCTCGAGAATTGTTATTGTAATCTTGCACGAATTTCCCGGCGCACTTTCGTTCCATTTTCGGCCCAGGGATATGAGCTGAAAACACTGCACACGGAATGCGCCATTCAGCGACGGCAGCGGCCCCGTTCACCCGTCACCGCTCGCCATCCGCCATTCGCCGCCCACAGCAGCACAAGACAAAGGACGACGTGGGGCCGGGACGACGACTGAGGACGAGCCGGCGCTCGTAAAGGACTCCGAATGTTCGACGCTCGCAGTGCATGGCGGCGGGCGGCGGGCGGCAGGCGGAGGGCGGAAATTTATTGTTTTGATTTGAATCCACGTCGGCGGGCGGAGGCGACGCAGGTGAGGCGAAGGAGTTGGAGAAGCGCAATCGAAATGAACTGCGGAACTTTGAGTGGATCCCGGCGGGTTTTCAGAGCGTGACTTTGCGGTCGTCGCCTCAAAGGTGGGAGCGGAATTATTCCACCATGAAGTCTGCCCAAGTCGCCACCGACTGCCGATGGATTCCCCTGGTTTCGCAATCAATTCCCATTCGCTCTGCTCTGCTTAGTGGGTTGAAGAAACCTTCATTTGCACGGGACTTCCTTAAGGACACCATGGCCGTGTCCATGTCCGTGTCCCTCGTCGTCGTCTCGCCAGCCACAGCCACAGCCACGACAGCGAGCAGCTGCAGCAACAACAAGAACAACAACAACAGCGTCCCCTGGCAAATGCAAAGGTGACGAATTTCGCGGATAAGCGAACAAAGCTCAAGATAAATTGGAGAAAACGCCCTCGCTCACCCCCGGGCCCCGGGAATTCCCCATTAGCGACGGGGGGTGACAAATTAATTTACATGACTTTTTTCGACGTCCACTGTTTTGGAAGCACGGCGTGAAGATTCCCGGGTCCTGCGAGTCCTTCACGAGCAATTTTTCCAAGATTTCTTCGGTTTTTCCACCTCTCTTGGCGCTTCGTTTTGCTTTCCCTTGGTTGTTCTTGGGCTTTTCTCTTTTTAGATTTTTTTCGATTTTTTTTTATTCACGCTGTTTCTCTTGAATTTTCTCGTCTCCCTCTTGGTCTCTTCAGTCGCGTCCCGGCCGTATCGAGGTCGGAGTCTTGAGATTTTTTTCCGCTGACGTCCGCAGCCTCGTGATTTGAAGGAACCGCCTCGCGACCGCCGCCCTCAGCCGGTGCCGCCACCGGTTGCAGGCGGTCGAAGTGGGCCACGTGGCCAGCGGCAGAGCGGGAGGGGGTGGGGGAAAAAGTGCAGCAGTTGGGATTTTAATAAATTGCGGCAGCCGCCGGTCGCGCGCCCCCCACCCTCTTCCGGCCACTCTTCCTTGCGTCCTTCATCCCTCAGATCGCGGACGAGGATGCATTTAAATTTATGGCTTAATTTCTTCTCCTTCTTCTTATTCTTCTTCTCCGCTCCTCGTGATGCTCGTCCGCGAGATTATTGCAATAACAATAATTTCTTATTAGCCGCAAATGTTGCTCTTGTTGTTGCCGTCGTTGTTGTTGTAGCTGCTGCTGCTGTGCAAATAACTTACCACATGAATGGGGAAAATTCCCTTCCCAGCCTCCGCTGTATTTCATGAATAAGAGAAAAAATTGCTGACACATACCTGCAAGGATAAGAGCAGAAGGGGCAGAAAGGGGGTCGTTAGAACTGAGCTCGACAATAATTCACATCACTCTAGAGTAGATCGAGAGGAGTCGGGAAGTCTTCCAAATTAAAAGCAGGCAATTCGAAAATAGGTCTGGCAAATTTATACATGACGTGATTGTCATTTTATTGTATATATATCTATGTATACAAATTGAAACGACAACGACAACAGACTGTTGGAGAAAATGTGATTTTCTAATAGCAGGTAATTTTATTTTGCATGATTTTTATTATAATTTTAGAAGAATTTCTTCTAAAATTATTTTCCCCGATAAATCTGCAGTTGCTTTAAATTCGCTGCCAAAATCTCCCGGCCTCGAATCGTGCCTGGAGACCCCAACTGGCTTGAGGCCGGCCCCCCTGAACAAATAGACGGCCCAACGCCCCCTCGCCCCTCCTGCCTCGGTGCAGCGGCGCAAGAGGGCGCCGGCGATTTTCTAATTCGCATAACGTTTAAATCGTTTGTTAAAAACATCAACAAAGCCACGGAGACGGGGCAGCCCTCGACGGGGAAGGGGCGAGGGGCGGGATCAGGATCAGGGGAACGAGGGGAGCGGGGCGGGAGGCGGCCAGGATCACGAGGGCGAGGTGGAACAAAAAGCCGAATGGCAAACAATGAAAATGAAGGCAGCGAAACCGAGTCGCGGCTCGAGGAACGGGAGCAGCAACAGCAACAGTGGCGGTGGAAGGAACAGACCACAGGACAGCAACAGGAACGAGCCGCGACAACAACAATGGGAACAATAAGAAACAACGGCCAGGAGCATGCAACGAACACGAAGGGCAAACAACAACAGCAAGAAGAACAACAACCCGTGGAGCATCGCAGCAAACAGCAAAAAGGATGGCAACAAATTAAATGCAAAATACCTGAAGCCCACACAGACGCCGTGGATGCATGAGTGCGCTGGTGTGCGTGTGTGTGCGTGTGTGTTGGACATTTTACGGCGACGGCAGCGCAACATTAACTTTTAACTGCAACAACAACAACAGCAACAACAGCTCGAGCAATAACAACTGTCATGCCTTTTGCGGCAATAACTCAAACAAGATTTAACTCAGCGAGCAAGAGCTGCAGTCGGAGAACGAGGAGAGAGAGGGAGAGGGGAGGGCGAGAGAGAGAGAGAGAGAGAGAGGGAGAGAGATGACGAGGACCTGCAGCCGTGGCATCCGTTGGAGCGAGAGGACGCGGAGCCGAGGACAAAAGCCTGCTTAGTTGCCGCAAAGTATGCAACAATTTATTTAAATAACTGCAAATAAAAGCGAGGCGCAACAAACAGAAGTAACAACAACAACGACAACAACAACAGCAACAAGGGCAGCAACGAACGCCAGCAAATGTCTTCATAGAAAATGCTGAATAGCGATAAGAAACACACTCGCAGAGCGAGAGAGCCGCAGATAACGAGACAGCCGGCGACGAGTGCGAGAGAGGGGAGAGGGGGAGAACGAGAGACTGGGAGGGAGCGAAAGAGAGCCATGGCGACGGTGGACGGACTCGTGTGTGTGGAAATTCATATGGCGCAGGATGAAAATGCACAGGCGAAGGACATTCTAATGATTACAACGGCTCGTTGTGACCTCGACCCATCCTCTCTCTCGCTCTCTCCGACTCCCTGTGTGCTCCTTGGTCGTGGCCTGGCTAGAGTGTATTATTTGCCCAGGATATACGATCGCAAGGATGTGCGCAATTGTGAATTATATGCAGCAGGATGCCGGAAAAAACACAACCGACTGCCGGCGGACAGAGGGAGTTCGGGGGCGATCGAGAGGAGTCGGCTGGAGGGACCTGGGCGAGCGTGGAGCGGGGAGTCGACGGGCGAGCCCACAACAAGCGGCGCCGGGGACGACGGGACGCCGCCAGCTCAACTGTTGCCAGGGGCGGCCGAGGACAGACGGCAGACGGCAGACGAGAGACGAGAGACGAGGAGTTCAGACAGCAGCAGGCAGTTGTCCTGGCCTAAGCCTTTATCTCCGGCGCACGGCTCCTCGCATGCATGTCCTTGCGGGCGACTCCTGTTGCTCTGCTCCTCCGGCGACGACTTCTCCAAACCCCCAGCCACGCCCCGCCACCGCCTGCAGCCCCGCTGGTGCTGGCGCTGTTGGTGCAACGATCCGCTATCCTTTGATTCATGTGCGCTCACATTTGGCTTATATTTTTATCTCCCTCCCTCACTCACTCACTCATTCACTGGCTCCCTGTCGGTCTCTCTCTCCCTCTATCTCTCGCCCATTCTGCGTGGCCTCGGTTTTAGCTCCAACTACTTCCACTTCCATCCCTCGCCATCGCCGTCGCCACCCCCTCGTAGTCGTCTCTTCATCATCTTCAAAGTCCTCTCAGCCGTCGTTGCTGCCGCTGCCGCTGCCGCTGCGGTTCCTCGTGGGCGTTCGTTCGTGGCCCGCCTCGTCCTCTTTGCATTTGATGCCAGTTCGTTTGGATCTTCCCTCCTCTCGGCGTCGGCGGCAAGAAAATTGCCGCATTCCCGAGCAAGAGTAACGACTTCCTTATGTCGGCCGGCCTCCGCCCTCTATCCATAAGCCCCCAGTCCTCAGTCCTCAGCCCTCAGCCCCCTCTCCCTCCTCGGGTGGGTCCTGCGTGCGAAGGATATGTTAATAAATACGCAACCGAATGCGAGGCGAGCCGGGATTTCGAGAACCCTTATTTATGGGCTCTGCTCTGAAGCGAGCTGACGAGTGCTGGGGATCGCGCCAGGACCATGGAGAGGGAGGTGCAGAGAAAATAGAGAGGACGGAAGAGAGGCGTGGTTGAAGGAGGCCCTCGGCCGCCTCCTTCCTACGGCCTTTGCGGGCCACCGCAGTCAGTCGTTGGTGAACTGAACGGAGTGTCGAGAAGTGGGCGCAAGTGGAATTTGCGGGGACGAGGTGGGACTCGAGGTGATGATGGAGTCGGAAACGAGGATCGGACGGAATCGAGCTCGCAGAGAACTCCGGGTTCGAGTTGGGTCGTCAGCCGGGCTCGAGGCCGAGGGTGGGGCTCGTTGTGAGGTTGGCTGGAGGTGGTTCTGGTCCTGGTCGGCCCCTGGTTGCGGTTCGTCCCGGTCGCACCCGAGTCTTCAGCAGGGGGCTGCGGTGCAGGCCGAGCGGAAGCTCGGTTGACCAGCCAATCCCTGTGGGAACGCCCTCTGATCTGATCGCCCGAAATAAGCCAGGCTCGTTTTCTTCGCTCCCTTCCCCCGTCCGTGCCACTCCGTCGCTCGAAACATCTCACTCTCCACATCGCCCTCTCCTGCGCTCGGTTCCCACACTTGTTCGCCCGTGTTGGGCGCCGTCCGTCTGGCGACAGGTCGCTGCAGTCGTCGAATGGTGGGGTGGGACGGTGGAAAAGGGGTTGTGCCGAATATCAACAACAACAACAACAACGAGAGCAACAACTCGGCCGTCAGGAGTTTAAATATTTCAACTATTTAAATGCAAATTTATGCAAAACGTGTCAACGTGCTAACAACGAGCTTAACTTCGGCAAAAAGAACTAAAATCCCTACAGCAATGCAAATGGCAACAACAACATCCATCACCACCACCACAACAACAACAACGACAACGACATTTACAATAACCTAACGTCGAGTGTTAGTGGCGAAAAACGGGGTTAAATTTCAGCAGCCGCGGCCGACGTCGGCGTCGCCGATGACGGTGAAGCTGTCACTGGTGTTAATGTTGTTAGTGTTGACGTTGTCGTTGTGGTAGTCGTTGCTGTCGTTGTTGCTGGCGCTGACGTTGACGCCAACGTTCGACGTCGGTGGAACTAATCTGTTAATAGAAACATTAACGAGAAGCCGATGAAACTGGTTGGCAACACGCGACCGACCAACCGACCGTTCCATCGCAGCAACAACAGCAACGACAACAACAGAAAATGGACTACAACAACAACGAGCGAGCAAGTAGTTACACAACAACAACAACCGACAGCTATTTATGCAACAATTTTCACCCGGCGGCAGGCGGCAGGCGGACGCAACAGCAACAGCAACAACAGCGACAGCAGCAACGTCTGCGTCAACATCAAGGACTCGCATGTCCTGCCTCTGCTGCTGCCACTATAGCGTAGTTGTTGTTGTTGTTGTTGTTGCCGACTACGACTCACATGCAGCACGAATGCATTCGCTCTGGCGGGCTCGAAGGCAGGCCGAGCGAGGGTTGGACGGGTTTCGTTTTAATTTTTCGATTTTTCGATCGTTAACCCCTTCGACGAGGGCGATAGAGAATGCAACAACAATAACAACAACAAAAAGAAGAACAACAACAACATCGCCAGCAACACCGCAGCCAACTGGTGGCAACAACAACAACGAGTCCCTCCGCTCATCGGCCCTTCATCGCCGGCCCGGACGAAAAATCACTGTTGCACCGGGCACCCCATCGTTCTCTGTCCCTCTCCCTCCCTCTCTCCTTCGCTTCCTCGTTCGCCCGTTCTCGTCCGTCACAGGATCTCGGCGTGTTCGCTGGAAGCCGTTGGTGGCCTGTCGTTCGTCGGTTGGGCGCCCTGCCAGGAGCGCAACAGCACGTCGCACTCTCTCCCTCTCGTTCTCACGCCCTCTCCCTCTCCCTCTCCCTCTGCCTCTCCCTCTCGTTCTCACGCCCGCTTCCTTTTCGCCTTCGCCCACGCCTTCGCCCTCCCGCCCTCGCTGGAGAAGTTAAAAATAATTGCTTCGCTGCATTAAAATAGTTAAAAATGGTTTAGCACGAGACTCGATTGGCTTTCGGCGGCTTCCGGCCAGAAGCAACAACAACAACAGCCGCAACTACAACAATTGCAATAATAACCACTACAACAACAATGCCTAAGGGCTTATGTGCATGTGGGTGTGTGTGTGTGTGTGTTTGAGTCCTGACTCCTCGGGCGCCTCGTCGATTTGCTTTCGGAGCGTCTCGTTCAATTAAAGGCGCTGGTAATGAGATCGCACAGTGGGACAAAGGGACCAATTTTCTTAAAAACAGGACGGATTTCCCTGGTCTGAGAATGAGTTCATTCAGTAGATAAATGTTGACCAAAATATTTAATTTTTTTGTCATTTCATATTTTTATTTTCGTTTTCATTTTTGTGAACTTTTTGGGTTTTGGGTATTTAGAATTTTTTTTAGACTTTTCCCTATTGTTGATTGAATTCTTCTTTCAAATTTAAATTTTCAATGGAAATTCTTAATAAGTGTTATTTTTACGATATAATTCCAATATATGAATCCGTATCTTCCATATTTTCGAATGATTTTTACATTGTTTTCAAGTAAAGTTTACTCTTACTAAATTCCAGTATAAGAAACACTTCTCTTGATGTCAGTTCGCAGCCGACAAACTTCTAAACGACCCGGGCCCACTGTAGAAAGGCGTTGAGACTCGGGCCGAGGAGGCGACCAGCGGGAATCGAGGACCGCGGCTTAAAGGATCAGGAAGCCAGCGCCAGTGGCAGCGGCCGGGGAAGGCCAGGGTAGAGAAGGGTGTAGAGAAGTGGAGTGGAGAGCGAGAGGAGTGGAGAGAGAGGAGGAGCAGTTGGTGAGGAACCCGGCAACCGGGTCGCGGACGGACGGAGCCCGGTCGCCGATTCGGATCCGCTTTTAGGGCCGTTATCTGTTGCACTGCTCGGTGGCGGCGCGGACGTGACGAGGGCTGGAAGGGGAGGGGGTTGCGAGGCTTGAAACGGGCCCTGCGTTCACATGTGTTTCGTGCGAATCGACAATTTACAACCCTTGCCGCCCTCCGGCGCCTCCTGCGGCCCGCGTCTGGCGGCGGAAAATTGGGCGCTCGTAAAAACGAAGGCGAAAATAATTCGATTTTCTAGGGTTTCATTCGATTTCCCTCCCCTCCCCTCTCTCTGCCTCTCTCGCTCTCTCTCTCACTGTCTGTCCGTCCCTGCCGCCTTTGATGATGCGGTGATTATGAGCGAAGGGCGGCCGAGGGTTCGCCACGACCGCCACCAGCAACGGCAACGGCAACGGCAACGAGACCGGCGATGGAAAAAGTGGCTTCATCGGCGTCCTCGCCGCACCCTTTTTGCTGCACGCCCCACGCCTCTTCCTCGGACGCATTTTCCTCTCTCCCTCGCTCTCTCCTGTCTATTTCGTCCCTGTATTCGCTCTATATTTTCGTATTTCGCTCCCTTTTCTATTCAACAATTTCTTTGTTTTTTCGCCCTCGGCTAGAAATTTTCTCGTTTATTTGAGGTTCCAGTATTTGGTAATGTTGTTTCTGTTTCTGTTTTCATTTTCGGTCGTTTTTTATGGATATATATTTTTTATTGTTTCGACTCCGCTTCCCTGGAGTTCGCTTCTGGCCCCTGCCCTGCCCATCGATGCCGTTCGCTCCTTATCCCTAATGAATAATCGATTCGAAGAAAGGATTTCAGTCGTCCTCGCTGGAAGTTACGGGCCGGAGTGGCCTGGGGATGGGCCCAGGGTGGTGGGGCGGTTGACGTCGGTTCGCCTCAGATGTAAATGCAATAAAATAAAACGTCGAGGATTTCGACTCGAGGATTTATTTGGCGAATGTGCGCGGAGAAGAAGCAACCGAGTAAAATATCATAAATTCGAATCGATGGACGGAAATGAAGCCATTCGTACGAGGCCGGGGAACGCAGAAAAAGAGCGCAAATGGGAGATGGAGATGGGAACAAGGAGGGGAAGGCGAGGGAAAATGCTTGAATTCCACGGGAAATTCCTGTGAGTTGATGAGGGATTTGTTTATTCTAAGAGTAATTAGAGCGAGGAGTGAATGGCGAAACAGACAAAGCGGGAGGATGAACAGAGGCGGGCGGAGGCTGAAAGGAAGGGACGAGGGGGAGCTCGAGGGGGAGAGGGACGAAATCCTGTGCTAAGACACTTGCCATAAAGCTTTCCCGCTCCCTGCTCCGTCCCTTCACATGTCGCTTTGCATTCGCATCAGAACCCGAGCCCGACGCTTGGGTCCTCACGCCATCAGAGCGAGTGGGAGAGGGGGATGGGGAGCGAGGGAGCGAGGGAGGCGTGGGGAAATCTTCTTGCTTTATGCAAGAATCCCCTCGCTCCGCCCGCCGCCACATTAACATGGCGAAAGGTGGACGGATGGTTTCAACACGAGCATGTAAATAAATGCATGAGGTGTCTGCATGCTTTACGCGCTCACTGTAAATGCGCTTTTGTGAAGTTACATTTTTAATTCCACCGAACAGTAGGAGCAGTAGGCGGAGAAGACGAGGCAGGACGCGAAGGCAAAGAAGGGATCACAAATGCACGCGCGGCCGGACACATTAGGAGCAAGGGGGCGGCGAGAGGGACGAAACAAGAGGGCCGAAGGGCGGGAAGGGGGAGATAAAGGAATAAAAAGTGTGAGAAAGAGGGAAAAGGAGTGAAAAAATTAAAATAAAATTAAGCTAAGGAAAGAAAAACGCAACTAAAGGAGTGAAAACGTAACCAGAGCAGTAAAAAAACAGCCAAAGCAGGGGAGTCTGGAGTAGCAGCGAAGGGGCTAAAGGGGCCGGGGGGAAAGTACTTGTGGAAAATCCCGGTGTACCCGAAGTAGTGGAACAAAAGCGCAGTGGAAACAACACAACGGACCCCGCTGCGAACTGAGTGCGCAAAATACGAACGCATCGCCGCCTGCTCGTCCCGCCTGTTGCCCGGATACGCTGAAAAATTAAAATAGGAAGAAGATCCTCGCTCCGGCAGCGCGAGGCGGCCCCGTGGCCGGCAGAGAGAGAGAGGGCGGGAGGGGGGCAGGACGTGCAGCTCGGCGATGTTTTTAGTTAACAGGGATTTTCTCCCTTTATCTTGTTGTTGCTGCTTCAGTCGTCGAGTTGAGACCTTTGATGGCGGCTTTAAAACGGAGCAGCGCCCGACAGTGGGACAGAGTGAAGTTGACAAGAAGAACATGCATTTTCTGTTTTTGTTGAAATTTAAAGGCCGACTGAAGTTCATCCAATTTTGTATAATTATTTCTTGTCCCTTGTTGAGCTGAATTGACTTTGTTAATTCATTTTTTCTGTGGTTTTATCAGGCTTCATTTGGAGATATTTTGAAATAAATCCGGCTCTGTTTTATTTGTGATCCAGCCCACGGTGCGGCGGCTGGATGTGAGCCTTCGCTCTTGTTTATTTCGCAAATTCTTTAGAAATTCACGAGTTTTAATTAACACGCTTAGTTGTCTGAGTGCCTGTGCATGTGCATGTGGCTGTGCATGCGAGTGCGAGTGCGAGTGCGAACCTGAACGTGAGAGCGACATGAGCACATGCGGGTGTGAGTGAGTGAGTGAGTGAGTGAGCGAGAGAGCGGGTGAGTGAATGCTGGGTGTTGGTGAGCGAATGTGTGTCTGGAAATACGGGAAACAAATGCAAATCCCGACGCGAACACGGACGCCAGAACCAACGCAGCACCTCCGCGGGCGAGGACTCGCCGGTCGCCGGGCGCCGGGCGCCGACGCGGACAGGGCGGATGCGTCTGTGTTTGGACATTCATTAGCGGCGGCAGCAAAAGCGCACGAAAGTATGCCTTAGCATTTAGGCACACGGACGGGAGAACAACCGAGAGCAAATGGAAAAGAATCGCACAAAAATGCCTGGAGCGGAGTGAAAGCCGTGGCAGGAGGGTCGAAAAAGAGACATGGAAGAAAGGGAGAAAATTCGACAAATGTTGGCACAGTTTTTTGCGTGTCGGTGCGAAAGCGCCTGCGAGCCTGCCACAGGATATTTATTCATGGGCCCCACACGCGCGTGTGCCACTGACGAATGGCCGCGAGAGCGAAGGGGTAGGCGGTGCTGCGGAAAAGAGAGGGAGAGGGAAGGAGAAGGACCGGCAACTGGGTGGATTTCGGTCCTTGACGAAAATTTGATTGCCCGCTTTTGGGCGTCCAGTTATTGCGAAAAATGTGATAAAGCCCTATTATTTCATCAAATCCGCCCATCCCCGGGATGACTTGAAGTGGAAGCCGGCGACGGAGGGCGACATCAAAGGATGGCCGAGGGACACCTCGAAGGCCAACACTTTCGCTCACCCAGCCCTCACCCGACCCACCGCCTGCAGGCACCTAAACGGCCACTTGTCGCCGCCCCGACACCCCGACACCCCGACGCGCCGACGCGCCGCCACCCCGCCGCCTTTGTCTGCAATTTATTGACTCTTCTCCTCCTGTCGGCGCCCTCCAGGCCTGCTGCTGCTGCGGGTCTTCGGGCGCACCCTCGTCCCTCGTCGTCCCCACCGTCGACGTCCTGCTCGCTGTCAGGCCCGCCGGCCTTCTTTGTAATCCTTCCCTTCCTCCAGTCCCCGTCCAATCTCCTCGTCCGCTCCACGTTGCCCGATCGTCTTCGCCGACGTCCTCAGTCTCAGTCCCGGCCCGGCCCCAGCTTGGGCTTCAACTTCAACAGCGCCGTCAAACACGTTTCTTCTTCCCCGACTCCCTCCTCGCAGCCATTTTCTAGTCCCGGTCCTCTCCGTCTCCTCCTCGTCTCCGTCGTCCCCTCGTGGTCTCGCTCCGCAGCTCCTTGGAAGGCTTCCCGAGCGAACCACTCAAGTAGTTTCTTTGTGTCAGTTCGGCCCCAAGTGATTGTCACTTCATGCAAGTGTCTCCATCTCTGCGTGCGCGCGTGTGTGTGTGTGTGTGCGTGTGACGTGCGTGGGTGTGTGTGTGCGGGCTGATGTGTGGAAGCACAAATACTCATCTGCACTTTTAAGTCTACTTCAAGCATTCTTTTATCCTTAAAGTAAAAATCCACAGATCCTCGCTGACTTCCAGCAGCGTCCGCGTGTGCGTGTGTGTGTGGGTGCGAGTGGGTATGTATATTCTTGTGTGCCTGTGTCGTTTTAGATTTTAATAGAGTTTACGTCTCCGCAGACAATTGAAAGTGGAAAATTTTGTGATTTTGTTTTTGCCTTCGGGCGCAGGCGATTAAGTGGATGTCATTTTTTTCCTCTTCCCCCCTTTTGCAGCCATCCGACCCGAGAGAGACGAAACGCACGACACACCCGGAAACTTCAGAGAAAGGGCGACAAAACTCGGAGCTCTGACGCCTTAAAGGGAGTCGACGTCGAAGACAGTGGTCGAGTTTCGGGAGTCGCGGGGCTCTGTCGAAAAATCGAACGAAATCCATCTCCGCACTTCAACTGGGAACCGCCGAAGCCTCGCCTCGCCTCATTTGCCACGGTCCCCTGAGCCCTGGAAACCGCCGCGAGATCTCAGTTTTATTGGTTTCTCCGCGCCTTTCCTTCCCACCGAAATACTTCGAAGGGTTTTTTCCTCCATCTCCATCGCCTCTCCTCTGCTGGCTCTCTCGGTCCACTTCCATTTCGCCCTCTCCTCCGTGGCCGACGGACCGCAAGGACCTCTCCATAACTAATGCCGCTCGTTCTGATTTAATTAAACACATCAACTTGCGATCTACGCGGCCGCCATCCGCCATTCGCCATCCGGCGCGGCCACGCCCTCCCACCGTACCGCCCCCTCCGGTGGCGAATGTCACTGGGCTGGAAAATTGCCGCTTGTGTTCGTGTTGCTGTTGTTGCTCCGTCCGCTGGATGTTGTTTGCATATAGAAATACATTTCATTTCCAGGACATTGCACTCGCCGCCGTTTAATTAGCATTTCGGGCAGCAACAAAGCCAATAACAATATGAACAAATGCAACAACAACAGCAACAGCCACAGCAAGACTGGTACCAATATGAACAACAACAATAACAATATCTATTAACAGGAACACAGTCGGAACAACGAAATCCCTCCGAAGGCCAACAACAGGAAGAACCACTTGAGCAACAACAATGAAACCTGAAGTACCCTTTATTCAAGCCAGGAGGCTGTGAGGGAGAGGGAGAGGGAGAGAAGAAGCTGGGAAAAAACCCTCTCCCGACCTTTGACAAAGCTTCCGCCGCAGACGTGACTGCGACGCGCCGTGCCCGAGTCGTGGCCGGAGCCTGTCGAATGCCCTGATGCGTCGCCTGCCCTGGCCTGGCCTCGGTCGGGCCCGGGCCCGTCCATTGTCTTTCGCCGTACTTGCGTCCGCGTCCCTTTGTCCCTGTCTTGCCCCATCCCTCATCCCTCACCCGTCGCCCGCGTCCCTCTCGAAATAATCAAAGTTAGTCAATTGGAATTTTGCAACTTAAGGACAAGCCAGAGGCCTCCAGGGACCACGAGGAGCGACGAGGGGACACCGGGACGACCGGAGGGAAGACGCGGGGAGGGAGGCGAGGCGAAAAAAACCCGTCCTCTGACAAAACGAGACAGTTGTGGAAGCAGCGGACCGAAGCGAAGGGTTCGACGAGGGTCCAGGGCGAGTGCGGGACGAGGGGTCGACGGGGTTGACGGGGAGGAGGGAGTGAGACAGAGAGAGAGAGAGATAGCAAGATGAAGAGTGAGTGAGCGTGAGTGAGTGAGAGAGGGACAGGGGAGGCGACGTCCTTGTTTTCATTATCGTTGTCAATTGTTGACTACAATTGTTGTGTTGTTACTGATGTTCTTGTTGTTCATGTTGCCAGTTGTTGTTGTCAGCTGATTTCGCTGGTGTTGTAGTTGTTGTTGTCGGTCGTTGTTGTCTGCAGTAGGGTTTGCTGTTAGTTGTTGTTGTTGTTGTTGTTAGTTACTGTCGTCATTATAATGTCATTGAATTTGTCGTCTTCCGCTTCCAACTCGTGGCAACCGCTGCTGCGAGAGAGCGATAAAGGGTGAGAGAGTGAGAGAGTAGGAACGACTGAGGGACACACAGGAAGAGGAAGAGAGAGAGAGAGGGAGCGAAGATATGAGCGAACTAGAGGGAAAATAATAGACAGAGAGAAGAAGAACGGCTGAGATACTGGACGACAATGGGTCAAACAGAGCCAGGCACCGAGACAAAGGGAGCGAAATTTCAGATACAGGGAGTCCCAAGGGGCAATTGAGTGAGCCCTGGAGGGGGAGAGAGACAAAGAGAGTCAACGGCGGAGCTGATCCTGGCGAGAGGAAGCAGAGATGACGCTCAAAGGGCGCCATCCTGCGGCCAGGACTCTTCTGTTCTCTCCGCTCTCGGAGGTCGACTTTGCATGCGAACGGCTTCCTCCAGCCGGCCCATGGGCTCGATCTCTTCGCCTGGTTGACTCCGACGTACCTCTCTCTGCCTTCTCTCTCCCTCTCTCACTGCTCTGATTCCCTCCCGCTCTCGACTTTCTGTGCCGTTGGTCTCAGGGGATTTCGGCCCTGCAAAATGTTGTCCTTGCCACGCTCCACGAGTGCGATGGCAACAACTACACGACAATCACAATCACGACGACAGCATTAGGAACAACAACAACAACAACAACAACGAAAGAAATACAACAACAACAGGGACAGACTCGCTTCACTGCGTTGCATTTCATTTGCGTTAATTTTATTTTATTTCGTATTTTCCAGATTTCTACGTCCTTTTTGTCAATCCCTGTTTCTCTGCCGCTCCCTCTCCTCACTCCCTCTCTCTCTCTCTCTCCTGTTTCCGTACTTTTTGTTGCACTTTTTGTCCCTGTAGTTTTTGTTGCTGTGCATTTTGTTCTTGTTGCGAATTTCGTTACTTTCTCTTTGTATGAATTGGGATGTTTCGGTGTGTAGTTCAGGGCTCTGTTGTTGTTGCGTATCGTTGTTGTACTGTTGTTGTTCGAATTGTTCTTGTTCTTCTTGCTGTTGTTGATGTTGTATAGTGATTGTTGTTGTATTGTTGGTACCATTTGTCTGACTGCCGCCGCCTCTCAGAGTGTCAAACTTTTTGCACACATCAGACCGACGCCGGTCCGTCCGCCCTTCCGACTCCCTGACCGCGCCTCCTCGTCTCTGCCCGTCCTCGCTCCCACCTCACCTTCCTTTTCATCCTTTCGCCCCGCCCTTCGGCCCCCCTCGTGCCCTCGCCTGCCTCCGCGAGTTCTGCTGACTCCATGCGTTTCGATGGTCCTTTATTCGACATCCTTTACAAGGTTTCTCTGTCTGTCCCTCTCTCCCTCACTCACTCGGGCCGTCTGTCTCGTTTTTAGACTCGTGTGTTTCGAGGGCTCGAGTTTTTCCTAGTTTAGGTTTTGGTTATTTTATTGTTGGTGCCATGACTGTTGTAGTCGTTGTTGTTGTTGTTGTTGATGTTGGTGGGATGCTCGGTCTGTCCCTCGGTTGGTTGACTGTCGTCGTTGATGTTGATGTTGTTTTTGTTGTTGTTGTTGTTGCTGTGGCTGTTGCCCTTGTTGTTGTTGTCCATACTCTATTTAGTGTGATTTCGTGTCCTTTATAAAATTTTATCCTTTCACTGCGTTGAAATGTAATTTGAAATTAAATGGACCGAAAATATTCGTAGTTTTTCCCGGCTTGCATCGCATCGCATCGCATCCCTCCCTCCCTCTCTCTCTCTCTCCCTCGCCCACTACAGTATTCCGAATATCTCGTTCTCTCTCGCCGCACATTCTTTCTCTCCACTGAAGCCCTCCACTGAATCATTCACTTCCCATCCTTCCACCGTTCCTTCTCCCTCCCACTGGCCGGTTTCCTCGCTCACTCGCTCCGGTTCTCTACGTACTCTCTCTGTCTCTCCTTCATTTGGTCTGTCTAACTAAATGACAAATGAAGGTTTGTTTTTGGTGTTTTTCTGCCGGCTCCGACAGTCAGTCAGGCGGGCCGGGCCGTTCCTCGGGTTTTGTGGCCCTCTGCCTCCCTCCCTCCCTCCCTCCGTCTCACATTCACATTCACATTCACATTCTATACCCCCGTCTCGCTCCCCCTCGCGTCCCCTGCTGCACATCGCAGCCCTCACCCAGTCTCCCTCGGTCGCTCTGTCTCATTGATTTAATTTATCTCCAACTTAATGCGAAGTTCTTTCTCCTCTTCAACTTCGTCGTCCTGCCGACGTCTCCCCAGGACACTCCCGCCCTCCCGTCTCTCTCTCTCCTCTCTCTCTTTCCCTCTGCCCTTCCTGCACTCCCTCCATGTCCCTGCGGGCAGGATAATCATTTCCCCTTAGCATTTAATCATGTGTTCGCCGTTGGGCCGCCATCTTTTGCCGTCCCCACCTCGGCCGCCCCCTTTGCGGGCGAGAGAGGAAGACGGCATTAGCCGGATATTTCCTCTGACAAACGGGACACATTTATAAGCAATTATTTTCACCAAATTACGTCGAGAATTTATCAAGAACGCCCGGCAGCCGGGGAGCCCAGCGCGAAAGATACAGCCGAGCGAACGGAGTGGACAGAAGGAAGGAGGAAGGGAAGGTAGTGACGGTAGTGACGGGAGGTGGAGAGCGCGATAGAGGAAGATGCGGAGGGAAAGGATTCTTCGCAGGACACCGAGATTATGGCCCATTAATGTTCTCCAAGCAAGAGTTTCATGGCCCGAGGACCGTCCGCCACCTGTCCATCTCAGCACAGATGCCTCCACCCCTCCCTAAATGGTTCCACCCATCCGTCCGTCCGATGCATCTCCGATTCGTTCCTTGCTTCCTTCCTGCAAATGCCCCTCCCCTCCGTCGTTCAGCGCTCATTCCGCACCGCGCTTCTCATTAGGTTTTGTTTCCAGGTTCATCTCTCCGGTCCTCTCTTTCGGTCCCCTTCTCCTTCTCGCCGGTTTTATGCAACGGCATTAAATTTACACATGCAGTTTGGTTCCATCACCCGGCGCCCCTCGACCGAAGCCGTTGCTGTCGAGTTTTAATGACGACTTCCAATGCCGAGGGCGAGGTTGAGAGAGAGAGAGAGAGAGAGAGAGGGACGGGACCATGGGTTTGTTGGATTTTAATGATTATTCAGAGTGTGTTTTGCCCGGAGAGAGCGAGCGTGAGAGAGAGAAAGCGACAGTCGCGAGTGATAAAAGGCCAGGCGCGCGGAACGCGACCGGGAGCGGAATTTTTGAATTTGATTAAACGTAGAAGGAACGACGAGATTCACCTTTGGTTCAAGGATCCTCGCAATGAGTGCCGGCGGGCAAGGACCCGAGAATAAAAGGCGAGAACTTCCGGCCTTAGAGAGCTGCTGGGAAGAGAGCAGTGGAGGGGGCTCGTACCAGTGGACAGGGGCCCGGACGATGAGGTTTTGAACCCGAGGCAGACCAGTCGAAATTAAACCGAATAGTAAAGCAAATTGAAGAAGTCAAATGATGGCCGAGGAGCGCGAGGAGGAGGAGGAGGTTGAAAGAGAGATCCGGTGGGAGCGACAAGTGCAGCAAATTGGGAGTTGATTGGCGATAGAGAGACCTGCAGAGTACAGCAGGGAGGGGAAAAGAGGGGCAGGCAGTGGAAGGAAATAAATAAATTCGTGCGAACAAATAGTTTTGGACTGGAACTCAAGTAGGAACTGGGAAAAACAACAGGAATCAGAGCGATAAATCAACACAGCTTTTCCTCCAACACACGCACGCACACAGGCAGAGGGCACAGGCTCACCCACACACACAAATGTCGGTGTGCAATCACATGTACAGTGGGGCACGTAGGGGACATGGGTGAGGGGCGGGAGGTGGTTGGAGGAGACGGTGACAGGGAGGCGGCGGAGGTGCGAGTTCGAGGCACCGACAGAGCGACAGACGGACAGACGGACGGACGGACGGACGGACAGGTGGGAAAAATGTGGAGCGCGGCAAATGATTTACGATTGTGATGCGTTCGGGAAGTGGAAATTATTGCCGAGCAGGACGAGGGGCAGGGCGAGGGCCGGAAGGCGGCGAGGAAGCGGTGGCGGAGGGCTGGATGAAGGGGGCAAAGGACAGCGCCCAAGACGTGGAGAGGTGGGGAAGGAGCCGGAGCAGGAGAAGGAGGAGAAGGAGGTCCAGGGCTCCTCGGCCGCGATGAAACCGGAGTGGAACAAGTACAAGTCATTCTGGCGGCTGCCTCTGCTGAGGAGGGGGCGTGGCCCACGGGCTCGCTCTGTGCCTGCTGCACACGGTCTGATGGAGCAGAATTCGTTGGCAACGCGTGGCATTTTAAATTGTCAACGAGTGTTTGTTCGAGTTCGCGGGTTGTTTCCACAACCCTCCCCCCTCAGCCCCTCAGCCCCTCTGCGCTCTGCCACCCCCGCGGTCCCTCGTTACTTTTGTGCTCCTTGTTTCTGTCTCCTTCTGGCCGTGTCAGTCGCCCGGAGTGCGCGCCACCTAGCGGCGCAATTGCGTGGCTCCTGCCGGCGTCGCCTCGCGCCGTGCCGTGTCGGGCGGAGTGTAAAATATGGCAACGCCACGGCGGATGCTGCCACGTTTTTTATTCTAATGTCGCCACGGGTTCTCGGTTCGCTGCAGTCGCTCGTCTGCCTGGTTGTTGTTGGAGTTCTTGTTGTTGTTCTTGTGGCATCAAGTGTTTGTCGTCGGTTGTTGTTGTTCTTGTTGCAGGTAGTTATTGCAGGTTGTTCCCTGTTGTCGTTGTTGCTGTTGTAATTTCTACTCAATGTCGACATCGTTGGTGGCGATTGTTGTCGGTAGCTCTGTGTTGTTGTTCTAAATATTTTTTCCATTTTTTCCTTTTTCTATTTCCTATGTTTATTTTCTATTTTTATTGTTGTTGCTGCGCTTGTTGTTGCTGCCGACTCCGACTGCCCCCACTAACGAGCAGCGCTCGCATAAAGTGCTCCTCTAATGGAAGCTGCCGAGTGGATGCAACAAAGCGTGCAACGTCCCACCGCCCTGCCGCCCTCTCCTTCCCCACCGTCGCCTCTTCCTCTCGCCATCCGGAACACAACCCCGACCCCCACTTGCCCCCGGCACCTTTCGCACCTCCCTGCCCAGCCTCCTCGTCTGCATCCCGATCGGCCTCGTCCCAGTCGTGGTCGTCATGAAATTGTCGGTGTCGCTGTTGTTGCTGTTGCTGTAGTTGTTGTTGCGGGCATCCTGTTTGCAACGGAATTCATAAACCAGTGGCAACATGTTGTAATTGCACACTTGATATGTTTGTGCTTCGGCGATTGTTTCTTGCCTCTTTCTTTCTTTCTGGTTGTTGCGGTGGCTGGAGTTGCTGGGGTGCTGTTGTTGGTGTCGGTGTTGGCGTTGTTGACTACTGCTGACGTTGTTGTCGACTTTGGTGTGTTCGGTATGGCCGTTATAGCTCTACCTGTTATGGCCATTATCATGGATGTTGCAGCTGTTGTTGCTTCTTTCATTGCTGCAGTTGTGTCGTGAAAGTCAATGTTTTCTCACTTTATCAAGCCCCAGGGCGAATATTTAAAGTCGCGTGGCTCGTGGTCGGATGAACTTCGGCTCGTCCTTTCTTCTCTCACAAGGAATCCTCTCCCATCAGCCTGTTTTGAAAACGAAAATGCAGTCTCGAAATTTCTGAGTTCTCCCTTAGATAAATCGGTTCGTCAACTCAGCCTCCAGGGCCTGCTGATTTATGACGCAGAGCGATGGGAGAAAGCGAAATAAATGGGACACGACGAGTCCTTGAGAAGCCTCTTCTCGCTTCACGGCGCTGACTCGCCAAAGGATTCGTTTCGTTCGGGCCAGAAAAATGTGAAAACTTGCAGGGAAATCACGACAAGCATAAAAAACTAGAAGACGGAGGTGGTGGGAGAGGGAGGAAGGAGCAGAAAACTAGAGCTTGCCAAAGTCGGGTTCTCAGGTAGAAGAACTGGAGGAAGTCAAAGAAGCCGCTCTCGCTGAGAGGTTTCCAAGGACTCCAGCGAGCCGAGCCGGGCGCCACCCACACCCACAAAGAACGAGGTCGAGCTGGGGCGAGAGAGAGAGGGGGAATAGTGGAGCCAAGGAGAGGGAGAAGGGACGGAGGTTGGCTTCATATTCACAACAACAAACTTAATTGCAAACTTCGCCTGTGCGAAAACAATTACGAGCCAGGGAATTAATATCGAATCGACGGCGACTGCGACGGCGACGGCGACAGCGTAGAGTAGGAGAGGGGCGAGGGGAATTATGAAAGGGGAGAAGGACGACGAGGTGGCCAATCGAAGGAAGAGGGAGCCAAGAGACGAAGGAGTCGGGATGCTGAAGGACATCGAGAATATGGCGACGGACAGACAGAGGAAGGGAGGAGAGGAGCGAGGAGAGGAGAAGACGGCGGGACGGGCGGCAGCTGGAGGTGGGGCCGGGCCGCGGACGTGGCTGTCGACAGCCCCGAGACGTTGCTACAGGACAATGGCTGTTGTCGCCATGTTCAAGATCGTCGTCGTCGTCGTCGTCGTCGTCGTATCTTCTTCGCTGCGACTAGGTATTGTTGTTGTTGTTGGCCATAAATTACCCACTCATGCACTGAAATTACCATGCTGCATGGCCAGAAAGAGAGTGGTCGAGAGACGGGCAGAGGGAGGGGGAGAGGGAGGGGGAGAGCGAGAAAGGGTAGCGAGCGAGTTGATTGTCTTCGGCTGTAATTTAAGCATCCTTGCAAGGACGACACCGCGCACAGACAATGCAGCACAACAACTACAAAAACAACAACTACAACAACAACAACAACAGCAACAACAACACCGATTACAACAAGGATACCAAGCACTAACACAACAACAACTCTAACAAGATCCACATCAGCGTCAGCCAGCGGCAGCATCATCAACACCGATAACTACAACAAAAACAACAACAGCAACAACAACAAGAACGTCAGCAACAAAATCCACCACGAACAACAAGTAGCCGCATATCAGAATCAGCGACAACAACAACAATAACAGGCAAGATTCCACCCAGGACGCGCGAGCTCTGCTCGAGGACAAAATATCATATCATATTTTGCTTCAGAGGCTCCGCGGGCGGCGTCGGCGAGGGCGAATGAACGGGGGATAAGAAGCGACTTGGACAAAGACGGAGGGAGGGAGGGAGGAAGGAGGCACGAGAGCAGGGAGAAGGAGGCACGAGGCACGAGGCGGGACGCGAGGGAGGAGGAGAATAAATTTTACACATTCTCCTCGATTGCATGTGGGACACGACATCAGAAAGGGAGAAACTGAGCTGCAGAGGGCTTGTGTAAGGGAAGCTGATTGTCTGCGAAACGGAGACTACGCAAGAGCAGGAGAGCGAGAGAGAGGGAGAGGATAATGCACGTAATCAATGCGCTGATGTATCTTGTGTCAGCAGACGGCGTTGAAGTTGGATCCGATCGCAGATTATGAAGGGAAAATTTTTAATAATCACGTGGAAGGCGCCGAGAGGGATGAAGGAATGAGCCAGAGAGTTGGAAGAGTTGGTGGAAGAGGGAACAAGGTAAAGAGTAGAGTAAAGTAAAGAGGGCCGGAAGGAGGGAACAAGTGCAGGGGAAAGGAGAAACACAACAAGGGAAAGGGACAGGTGACAAAATTGAATTTGATTTGGTTGATGTTTCCGAGAGAAAAACAGAATGAGAAAGCAGAATGAGATAAGAGAGTAGAACGAGGAGAGAGAGGGAGGTCGCGAAAGAGAAGGTGGAAGAGAAATGGAGGAGGAAAAGGCTGATGAAAACGAATGATGGAGGGGATCAGGGAGTGGAGGAAGATGAAGCGAATGAGGTTCTGGGAATAGGGTGGGCATTGAGGATCCTCAAAGATAGCGATCCGAGCAGCCTAATGAAGATGAAAGGGGGGCAAGGGACGCCAACAGCAGAGGCCGAGCACGAACCTAAAACAAAAAACGGGGGACAGAGGAGAAGAAGCAGACCGAAACCCCCTGAATGAAAAACTCCCCAACGACGATCGACAGGAGCACTTGGCAGAAGGAAGTTCAACCGTGAAGAAGAGGATGTCGACAGCCATTGTGAAGAAGAAGAGGAAGAAGACTCCTCCATTGGCCATTGATCGGGGTTAGTGACCTGGGCACGAGGGCCTGCACTCGCACCCGGCGATGACCTGTTGTTGGCAACAACGACAACGATGACGACGACGACGACGTGATGTTGTTGACAACTTCAATAACAACAACAACACCGCTGGGGATGTCAACAACAATCGAAGCAACATGAACTCGAACTCGTCGTCCGGTTCTTCCGGCTGGCCGGCGTCCATCCAGCTGCAGAATGGAAGTTGCGACCGGAAGTTCAACCGTAAATAATCTGCAGTTATGGCCGAGCCGGGACAAAACAATCGCCGATGCATTCGCATTGTTCAGGTGCACGAGGGCACGTCTGTCCATCCGTCTGTCTGTCTGTCCCTCTCTCGCCCTCCGCACCAGCTTCCGAGTTCTGGCTCCCGGCTCGTCAGGCGAATCCGATTCATTTACCTCCAATCGAACTGATTCGTCCCCAACAGTCTCTTTGTCTGTCTGTCTGACGGGAATCTCCTCCTGTCTGTCGTCCCGTCCATCCACCTGTCGGTCCGCTCCGCCTCCCGTCTGTCCTCCTGTCCTCCTGTCCGCCAGTCTGTCCGTGCGCCAGCCCGTGCATCCGCCCCGTCCATCCATCCCCATGTGTTCCGGGCGGAAAAGTTTTCCTATTGATCACTTCAGTGATTCCTGGGATGTGTTTTAAATATTCAATTAATTTTGCATGCTCTTCCACCCCCTGTCGCCCCCTCCTTTCTTGCTGTTGTTCCTGTAGCGAGGAGGGTGGGGTGACCTGTGGATGGAAGAAAACTTTCGGATGCCAAGAAAAGTTCAAAATTGTTAAATGGACGTGCGAAAATGCTCGTGAATGAATATTCAAGGGATTCCCAATCGAGAACGAGCGAGACGGGGGGTGCACGAGGGTGCGAGGATACGAGGATTTGTTGGAGATTCTGCGGAGATTAGGAGGAAACTTTCGAAAATACAATGAACAAGAAATAAATTCATACATGTGGATGTATGCGAAATAAATCTATCGAACGTCAAAGAGGAAATATCGATCGTAGAGAGAGTTTGAAGAGTGAAGGGGGAGATGAAAACTGGAAAGAGGAGGTAAAGAGGAGGTACAGAAGAATGGGGAAAAGGACGAGAAAAAAGAGGAGCCGGTCAAGTGGAGGAAACATTGAGAAGTATTACAATTACGAGTTATGGATGGCGAGGGCAGAACAAGGAGAAGGAAAAGACGGGAAAATGTTCGTCGACGACGAGAATGAGTGCTAACGAACTTCGCCAAAGTCGAAAGCGGAAATCGATCGACGGTGAAAACCTTTGTAGGGTCTTCATCCGAATTCGGTAGAAATTTAAGATGTTTTCGGCCGAATTTGGTCAAAAGTCTGCGTTTGTTACTTCGATTTCTGCGCTTCGAAAACAAACGCCAGTTGGAAAATTCGGGAAATTCTCGATAAATTCACAAATGAAAATACATTTCAAGGCGAGATCCAATTAAGACAACGCGTGTTTTCCATTTAATAGTTGAAATATTGTGAAATCCGATATGGTATAGAGGGAAGGAGAACCCTACAACAACAACAATGAGGGGGGGAAATGACTAGGAGAGGGAAAAAAACACCCCCGAAACCTGATGCGAAACGCATCGAACGCAATAAAAATCTGTTGGCAAAAATCATGTTAATAAAACGAAACCCATAAAATCCAAGCGAAAAGAAGGGGAATTACAGGGGTGAGTGAAAGAGGCAGAAGTGAAGAGAGTGAGTGAGAGAGAGAGAGAGAGAGGGAGGGAGGAGAAGATGAGAGGCAGCTCATGTTGAATGTCGGCAACATTTATGATTTAATCAGCGAGGCAACTCGACACCGCCGACGGACCGACCATTAACACCTTTTTCGCCTGCAGCGGCCCTGCTCGAAATCCTATATATAGTTCGTTGTTGTTGCAGGGTGGTTTCTTTTCCATTTTTGTAATCCGAAGTTGTGGATTTTTCTGCAATTGTTGATTTGAGGGAATTTGGCCGGAAATTCGATGACTGGAGCCGGGCAATCGAGAGGCCACAAAACGGTGGACGATGGACGATGGCCTGGGGCGTGGAAGGAGGAGAGGACGAGAGCGAGAGCGAGAGCGAGGGAACATGAGATGGCAACGGGTGTAGAGGAGGATTTTGAAGGACAGGCTCGAAGGTAGTCGGAACAAATCAGAGAGAAGTTGGGAAAGAGGGAAGAGGAGAAATGGAAGGAAGGAAGCGAATCAACGACCTCTGACCCGCTCAGCACTAAATTTGTTTTCTCCATCCACCTCTCACCTTGTCTGAGTCCTTCTGGCAGAGGATTTTTTCGAAGTCTCTCAATCGCCTTATTCGAGAATGCTTCCAAAATCTCCTCTTCCTCCCTTTTTTGACACCTATTCCTCCCACCCCCGTTTGTCCGCGTGAAGCGACGACTGTCCTGCAATGCGACAAGTGTCGCCAAATCTGCAGCTCACGCCGCCTCCTGACTAACAATGAGGGTGGAAATCCTTTAAAAGGACGACGACGATATCGACTAAAGTTACAGGAACAGCAACTGCAGCAGCAGCAGCAGCAACAATCGATAAGGACATAAAGGAAAGCTGCTTAAAATCGCCTCGGATTTGCATTTGCAGGAGTCGGGAGTCGGGAGGGAGGGAGAGGGAGGATGAGTAGGAGGATTCGCCCTGATGGTGTCGACGATCGCAGGCGTCACGTGCGAATCGGACGAACCCAGCCTGGCCTCGAAAGTACTTTGCCAGAGATTTGTGAAATAATTTCTAATGTCAAGAAAAAAAAAAGTAAAAAATACAATAAAGTCACACAAAAAAATTGAAAACATTGGTTTTGTTTCTCATTTTGACATTTCAGGAGAGGAAAATTCTCAGTTGACATTCAACAACAATAAGAAGGACCACATGAACAACCGAGCCTAAGGCAGTTCGAACAAAGACGAATAAACTAAAAGGCCAAGAGCACCTAGGAAGCCAGGACTAAAGGACTAAAATCAAGCAAAACCAGGTCCTAACGAAACATCCCCAAATGCGCCCCGACCGACTGCTGCTGCTGCCGATCTGTCTCGCCTTCCTCAGCCTCGTCCTGACGCCGGGCGCGGTCGCCGCGAACCAGACCAAGGCCGACGAGGCCGCCGTCTTCGCCGGGCCCATGAAGCGCCGCTGCGAGTTCCTGCGCGAGCGCGACCTGCGCCTCCTCTGCACGGCCTACTACCCGAAGGAGGCCAAGATCAAGTACAAGGACCAGCTGGTGGCCCCCGGCACCGTCTTCAGCGTGTTCATGGTCGACGGCGAGACCAACCGCTACTTCCTGACCTTCCACAACTCGCCGCTGCACGCGTGCCCGCGCCTCCGCCTCCTCAGCGAGCAGTTCGCCCAGTGCGTCACGCCCTCCTCGTCGTCCGCCGCCAGCCAGGCGTCAGTCGGGGCCAGCGGCTCGGTCTACACCGTCAGCCTGTGGCACTCGGAGCTGCACTGCTTCGCCTTCACGCTGCAGCTGGTCGACGACCTCGTCGAGTACTGCCTGGAGCACAAGGGCCGGCCGCGCGGCATCACCACGGACAAGAACGTGATGACGGCCCTGCACTACAGCGACCCGCGCTCCTGGCCCAGCGGCGCCGGCCGGCGGGCAGGCGAGGGGTCGGCGGTGGCGCCGGCGCTGGCGGTGTTGGTGACGCTCTGGGCTCTGGGCCGGTGAGAGGCAGGTTGGCGAAAGCCTCGTGGTGGGAAAGGGGGATCGAGTCCTTCCTTGAAAATGTTTCTCTTTTACATTTGTGTCGCGAATAAAGTATCAAATTCAATGGTGAATTGAAGTGAATTGAATTTGCCAAGGTCTTTTTATTTTGTGTGACATTAATTTTCGCTATGCAAAAGCCAGATTCAGTAAAATTTTGACAAAATAGCAATCTTTTGTCATTTTCAGCCTGATGATCAGTTTAGTCTGTCAATATTGTGTTGTTGTTGTTGTGTTTTTTCCTACACACAACCCTCTGTCAAGCACACACACAAACACCAATTGTTGAGGTGAAAATTTTAGTGCAAACACGGGTCGTGAAGAGAATCCCAGGGAGGGGGGCGGAGAGGGAGCGAGAGAGAGAAGGATAGGGTGAGAAAATCGCTGGAGGCGATCAGCAGTTGTTGTTGTTGTTGTTTCTTTTCATAGGACGTGTTATTACGGTATATTTTGCTGTTGTTATTGTTTGGTTGTTATTCTAGGTTTTTGTGGTTGTGATTGTTTCTTGTTGTATTAGCAGTTGTTGTTGTTGTTGTTGTTGTTGCAGTTTGTAGAACACGATTAGCAAATGATGTTTTGGTGAACGATGGCTCGGCAACAACAACAACAGCAATAGCAACTACAACAATCACGTCAATAATGAAAACATTTACAAAAACAACAAGACTACAAACTGCAATTACAACAAATAGACAGACGCCAGTTCGAACAATACCAACAAAAGCCCAACAAGAATCAACAACGACAGCCCAACACACACACGCGCGCTCGCATCTGTGTGCGAGTCGCACTCACACTAATGCACATAGACATTTGCATATAAAATGTAAATTATTTGTTGATAAATGTTTAATTTTCGATCGTGTGAATTTTGGCTGGCAGCCATTTTGAAAATTAATTTCGCTCTATATGCGAGAGTGTGTGTGCGCCTTAGTGTTAGTGTTTGCGTAAGTGCTGGCTCTGCATGCGTGCGAGAATTCGGGGCGTTTGTGGGGAATTTGCATTCGAAAATGTAAAAAGTTCACAGAGCAAAGCGAAAAAACCCAAAAAACTCACCCAAACTAATAATGAAAATCGACACAATGGGAAAACATCAATAATAGCGCCATTCTAATTAAAATTGCGAAGTCGCAAGAACAACAAAACGATAAAATAATCTACTCCTAAAGGCCACTAATGTAAAAGCAATAAAATTGTGTAAAAAATATAATAAATTCTCCCTACAGGCTTGATAGAGCTAAAATAAATATATCAAAACAGCACCAAAAACAAGCAAAAACATTCTTAAATGTGATTTAGAGAAATAAAAATTGAGTTTTTCATTTTTTTGCAAAGTAATTTTTTCGCAATTAATCAGTTTTTGATAGCTTTGCAAACAGTTTCTGAAACAACCCCAAATTTTACATAGTGCTAATAGTAGAAACCCAAACTCAATAAAGGCCATTAAATGTCGATAGAACGGATAATTAAAACGGCATTAGAGAATTGTGATACAAAGGAATATGAAAAGGCACAATTCAACAGTTTAGTTCCTTCTCTCTAATGGCCAGTGCTTAAATCTGCCACTTGTTTTTCCCTTAACCCCAACTTCTCAGTCCTCCCTTCCCTGTTTCTGTTTCTTTACCCTTCTGCCTCCCTCTTTCTGCTCCTGAGTCGAGGAGGAGGAAATTCCAATAGGAATGAATGGAACCGCAGCTGCGAAACTTTTTCCAAGTGGCTATCCTTTCTCCCTTCACTGGCTCCTCTCTCGCTCTCTCTTCCCCGTTGTTCACCCACTCCCGCTAGCGCTCTCACTCACTCTCGCTCGGAGAATTAATCAAAGTGATTAAAAATTCCATTCAAGGTTTCGCACTGAATTTCATTTCGATCCGAAGAAACTCCATCGCGCACCCACACACTCACACCCACACACACACAGACAGGCTGTGGCTGGCGACCATTCGAAATGTAACGGTAGTGGTAACGGTAACGTTAACTGTGCTGAGGCCAACGGTTTCCGAGCGAAAGCTGCCAAAGCGCCGAGAAGTTTCTTTAGTTTTTGTTGAACTTTCCCTCGATTTCCGCTCATCCACACACACACCAACACCAACACCAACGTACGCCCCAGCCACACATCGAAGTCGGGGAGTTCTTTGAGCTCGGCACGTAGTCGTGGGATCCCGGGGCCGTGCTCGAGGAGGGCCGGGGGGCAGGAGGAGCTTTTTCGAGCTTCTCAAACTGTTGCCAAGTCGTTCAAATAAATGAAATAGCCAAGTTAGTGAATTAAACGCCGCCTTCTGTCGCCCTCTCTCCCTCTCCCCCCCCCCTCTCTCTCTCAGTCTCTCTCTCATCGGATGAGTGTGTGTGAGGGTGGCTGGCTGTTGATCAATCAATCTCAATAAAGCGTAAATTTCTCCGAAAGGCGAATAAAAACGCAGCCCAGAGGGAGCCGAGGCAGACGCGAGCCGAAGAACCAGGGGAAGTGAGTGGAAGAGGACGCGGAGAGCACGACGCGAAGAAGTTGGTGAAGCGCGAGCGAGTGTGGCGGCGGTGGGGTGGGGGATCGCGAGGGCTGGGGAAACTTTGGCAGCATTTCATTTGGGAAGTTTAAAAGCTCAGCGACAGCAGTCGAAAGTTCAGGCTCGGATTTCCGGCCACGCTGACAACACAATTAGGGCCGTGATCGAAGGGCGGGGCGGGGCGGTGCGGCCGGGGCGTGGCGCTGGGAGTCACACATGCTGATCGAGTAAAACGCTTTAACGTGGCTCGGGTTTGAGTTCGTTTTGGATTTGAAACATTCGGAGTCTCCAACCACGACTTGTTTGGGTCTCGCACCAAGGTTTATCCCAGCTGCTCGGGTATGGAAGTTCGATAATGCGATGGCAGAATGGTACTAAAATAAGTCCACAGGATTCCCAAACCTTTATTCTGTTGATTAAAGCTTGCTTGGAATCACCCAAGGGCGAATTTTCACTTCCCTCACTCGCTCTCCGGCCGCCTGACCCACTTGCGAGTGCGAGTTCGAGTGCGTACGGCCAGAATCCACCATCGTCGTCCTGCTCCGTCCTCCTCCACATCCTCCCTGTGGTCCCCGGCGAGACCGGAAGAAATATTGCATATCCTTCATTACTTCATTATTGCCGACTTCCTTGTCGCTGCCGCAGGCGGAGACCCGGGTAACCGGCCGACAGAACGACTGAGGGAGCGAAAGAGCGACCAACCAGAACAGGACACAACTTCCGTGGCCTCCACAAACCCAACATCCACTTCCACTGCCACTTCCGGTGCTGCAACTTCGGCCACTTCCTTCGCTTTCTCTCTGCCTCGACTTCTTCGCCCTCTTCTCGAGGCGTCTCCCGCTCTGCACGGCTTCCTCATCCTCATCCTCAGCTTCAGATCTTCGTCGCTCCTTCGGCACAATTTCTTCAAAGCCTTTCCCTTCTTCATCTTTTCCCTCTGCCTTCTTCGTCTTCGAGTCCAGCCTATGGTTTTGAGTTTCCCTCTCCTCAGACTTCCCTCCTACTTCCGGTGGCTCTAGGTATCCGAACTTAACTTCGGCCTATCCAACTCCTCGTCCTCTCCACACTTTTCGATTCCTCGCCTGTCCCTCCGCAACTCCTTGGCCGCCGTTTACAATTTGCAGTTCTTCCTCCATTTGTTGTTCCTCCTCCGTTCTGGGGCTTCTGAGCCTGATTTTTGCACTTCTACTTCTTCTCTACTACTTCGTCTTCGTCTACTTCTTCCGCCTGTTCGCAGACCGAGTTGGGCTTCCTTCGGACCGGGGCTGGACAGGGCAGGGGCGGGAGCTCGAGGCTAATTACTCACTTTCCGCTAAGTGCTTTCGAAATTAGAGCAAACTGCTCGCAAACAAATCCGTAAAACTTCCCCCGCAGCCCTGGACAACGACGACGACGCTGGGGACCGAGAGAGAAAGAGAGAGAGACAGCGGGAGCGAAGGAGACATTCGGAGGCAACTAGAGCGAATGTGGACAGAGGGGCAGGAAGAAAAATCAGACTCACAGATTTCGAGACTCTTTAAGATCTCGAAAGATCATCTTAGTTTCCCTTTGCCTCTGCCTGGCGCGACTAAGGCTTTAATTGGATTCGAAGGTGGGGGAGAGAGAGAGAGAGACAGAGAAGAGAGTGTAATCCCGTAATTACGACTAGTAGAAGTCATGAAAGAAGTAGGAAAACTTTCAACTCCTTCTCCGAGGATTCACCAAATGAACGAAGGAGGACGACATGAAAATCCTTAAATTTCCCCGCTCGTTTTGAGCGAACTTCAAGCTCTCTGAAAGCTGTCGAAGAGGAATTCAAATGTATTTCGAAATATTTAATCAAATTCTCATCACACCTGGAGCCAAATCATCGACGTCTCTCGACGACACCATCGATGAAATGGCGTGATTTCGAGTGAAATAAATTTGAGAGTCTTCCCCCTGGTGGTTGGCAACGCGACATTTTCCACCATTTTTCACAGAAAACACCATCTGCGTTGTTGTAAAGCAAATTCAATCATCATGTGTCGCTGTCATTGCCGCTGGCGAACTTGTTGTCATCGCAATTGTGCGGCCTGTCCGACTGAAGGGGTTGCCGAAGACGAAGACGCTCGAAAGCGAGAGTTGGCAACGCGACGCAGTCCAATTCACAATTTCTTACATCCATTTTGTATATTTTTCTGTCATTGAAAGCTCTGGCCCCGATGTGTGGCGTGTGCTCGTGAGTGTGCGTTAAATAAGTTGTGTTAACATGTCGTTGTGAGCGAGAGAGGATGAACCTCGCAGCAGGGACCCCCGCCGTCACCCTCGCGCCCCCACCACCGAGCCGGCAACCAGGTCACGTAGTGCTCGACACGGACTCGAGAGCGATTCGATTCCGAGTCCTGCTCGAATCTCGCTCTTGCATTTTAATTCTTGTTGTCGTCGCAACGCCCCCTGCTCCGCCTCCGCCTCCTCCTCCTCATCATCAGCTTTTAATGTTTTTTCCTCATGGTCCATTTTAAATATTACGAATTGTATTTTTCATAAAAACATGGAGACATCGTTTAATTTTTTTAAATATTTTTTGATCGCAGTAATAAAAAGTCTCTTAGAGTTTTTGCAGGCAAGAAGCTTTTGCAGATATGTAGCTTTCCATAAAGATTTAAACTGAGCTGATTTCGCTGAAAAGGAGAACTTTGATGGATTGGTTGAAGTGATTTCGATGACTCAGTGACCAAGACTCAATTCTATTAAACAATATAGTGTTTAAATACACATTTTGTGGGCGTTGCTGTTCATTAAATTATCGTCATTATTGCAGATGATATTCCCACGGATTCATTAATTTAATTTGTTTCATTTTGTACACATTTTTCCATCAACTCCGAGGCGCTGGCGAAGCTCCGTAGCCGGAAGAAACGCCATGCCAAAGGATCTTCATTAATTTTCTCACATACACTGTAGGCATTGTGTGAAAAGGGGGAAAGGGTCAGTGAGAGAGAGAGAGAGAGAAGGAAAGAAAAGATTGCCGCTGACGCTGATTGCGACGACTTGACACGCAGATCGTTTCCCACTGCATTAAATGATTGGACAAACAGGACGAGGGCGAGGGGCGTGGGGCGAAGACCGGGAGAACTCGGCAGGATAATGAAAGTGGCCGTTGCGGCAGGACCTGGACGCGGCGAGGGCCCGGGGGCGAAGCCATGTGGGAAAGTCAAGCAGAAAGCGGATTAAATGCAGCAGTCAGGACCAGGAGCCGCGAAAGGACGCGCGCCGTGGGCTGGACGCGACACGCACTGAGCACAAATGTCAATAAAGCGAGGACGGCGATCGAACGGGTTGACAAACAAACGCACGACACAAGGACAGACGAGCAGGAGGACGAAGTGCACAGACAGGAGGCCGGAGAGGAGGAGCAGGTGTGGGTTGCGAAGGCAGGCCGGAAGAGAAGCAGCCGGCGATAATCGCAAGTCACGGCTTCGCGTCCCCACGATGCAATGACAATTGCATCGATCGCATCGCGCGGCTACGAGAGGGAGGAGAGGGGCGCGAGGTGGGGCCGTGGCGTGGCCAGAAGAATAAATCGTTTTCGCACTTGACAATAATGATGTTAAAAGAACAAATAAGACAAAGGATTCGAGAGAAAAGGGGACGACAAATTAATAATGCAAAGGAAAAATGCTAAAAGGGAAAAGCAAACAAGGAGCAGATGACAATAATGAAGTGCAAGACAATGGACGTGGAGCCAGAATCGGAGTGAAAACGGAGAGAGAGAGAGGGAGAAGCGGACGACGTCCTTGAAGGACGAGCAACACATAAATCGTAGACACGTAATCCTGCCAGTGAATGGGGCAGCATGTAGACGAGATTTGCAGGAGGAAGTTGGGAAGAATGGAAAACGTGTGAGGGAAGAAGGGGTTGAGACGGCCAAGGACACAATAGAGCTAAGTAGCTGATGGCGAAGACGAGGAGAGGGCTGAGGGCTGAGAGGAGGCAGGAGGAGGTGTTGAAGCTGGGGATCATCATTAAATTGTCATTACCGGAAATGACAATAAAGATTAACATTTCTGAAGAACATTAAACCTTGTTCAAAGTAATGATAATTTTGAAATTCCCTCACAAATAATTCTCATCAGAAGCCAATTAATTTTGATGTGCTTTTCTGCAACTTAAAGGCCCTGAAAATGACGAACTGCCTTTCAGTAAAAAATTGTACCCTGAAAAAATGCTCGCCCATAAGTGACAATATTGATTACTCAAAAGATATAAAAACTAACATATCATAAAAATTCGTAATAAACCCTAAAAAACTCCCAAATGAAAGTGAGGTGAAGGTGAACGCGAAACGAGGTCGAAAGGAAACAAACGAGAGAGGGAGAGCGAGCAAAATAAAAGAGCCGAACTCATAAATTTAACTTTGGCACATTTGCGCGAGCCGAGCGAACACCAGGCGTGACCCACATTTTTCTGTTTTTGTGTGTCTTTGAGGGCAGAAAATAATTACAACAACTAAAGGCGAAAATAATAACTGACAACAACGCCAGCCAATTACAACAACTAATGGCCGTCACTAAAAACATCGCCCCGGCTGCAGCGAACGAATAAAATTTTTATGACGTTTCCACATTAATTTCATTTCATTTGGATTCGGCGACGGCGGGGACAAAAGGGGAATCTCAATGTCCTTTTATTGCCTGCTCGGGTCGGCCGCCTCACATGGTTGTTTTCGCCTTTATCAATCACTCCCAATCAGAGGCGAGGGACGACGGCAGAAGGGCCGAGGGTCGCATGTCGGGCCCGTCGACACGCCCTAATTCTCAACGACGGGCTTTTCATCAACTTGAGCGTGCTGGAGGGAAGGCACGATTGGAAGTGGATCGTCCTTAAGAAGAACTCCTCGACAATGAAGCCTTCCGCCGACCCAGCTCAAGCGATCGACGTCTTCCACTCATGTAGGCTGAGAAAGCGGCGACATCGCGTCGGTTCAATCCAGGGGGGTTGACAGTCGGATATCCGGTATCGGATAACGGATATCCCGTCTGGTCTATGGCCATAAATTGGTTCCTTAATTGAACTCCTGGAATTTCCATCGTTCTCGGCTGGCGGCGTTTTTGCTTTATGGAGGATATCGAAATCCTTCTCAGTCATATGCCTTTCTCAGACATCTCTCTCTCTCTGTCTCCCTCTCTCTCTCTCTCTCTATCTCCCTCTATCTCTCTCTCTGCTTCATTCACGAACGGCGAAAGATTTGCCTCCTCCTCTCTCGGCTTCAGTCGATGACGCGAGATTTCTCGGTGAAATGAAATCAATTAGTTCATGGCGATGGAGAGGGAGGGAAGTTGGGGAGGAGAGGAGGGCACAAGAAGACGGTGAGAGAAGGAGAGAGAGACATGTCGATGTCAGCCTTCACTTCTGGCCAGGACGTGGTCACAGGAATCAAGGCATGTGCAAACAAACCGTGCCGGCTTCGGAGACAAACCCCACGGAAGGCCTAAAAATAATTCCATTAGTTAAATAAATAAACAGGGCGTGCCGGGGGCTGGGAGAGGGTCGCGCGAGTGCGAGGGAGGGAGGATTGGCGTGGGGTTGGCGCGTCTGGCTCGGGGTTTTCGACCTGTCATGAGCAGATTCTCGCCCCCCCAATCATCGACTGATCCTCGACATGCAACGTGACGGACGGAATGAGCCGGGAGAACAGCATGAGTAGAAGGGAGGACGGACAGAGGGAGACGGAAGGCGAGGAGATAGACAGACAGGGGGACAATCTCAGAGACGCCGTCCTGTGTGTAGTCAATCAGAGGCGAGGGGCGAACACCTGTGGGAGCAGAGCCAGGGGGAGGTGGAGGTGGGACTCGCAAATGGAGGATGATGAGGACGATGATGGGCCCTGTCGGACGGGGCGGGAAGCGAGAGGAAGCGAGGGAATACAGAAGAAGATGACAGGATAAAGAAGGTTTGGCGATGGGGACGTCGACGGGGTGGAAGGAGGTCCTGGAATAAAACCCGAAGGATGTGGGATCTCTTTGCGAAGAGTGGGACCATGAGTGGGGACCGAGAGAAGGAAGGGGATGGACTAGCGAGGGGAGGCCTCAGAGATTGCTGGGAAGTGGTTGGCGAATCTGAAACCTCACTTTAATTACGTGAATTTTGCATGGGTTCGACTTGAGCTCAGAGTCTCAGAGCGTGCGAGTGTGTTTGTGTGTGTGCTCGTCAACCATCATCCGGTGGGCTAGGGCATGTGTGAGTGTGTGTGCGTGTGTGGCCCGCTGTTGACCCAATTCCCTGGAACGTTTACTTAAGCCAACTTCAAGCCAAATCAAAGAAAACTCACTAATGGAATTTCGTGGACCATCGTGGGGATCCCGATCGTGGCGGGCGTGGGGTGGGGGGTGCGAGGACGACGCGATGCGTTCGAAAAGCGTTGTTGTTGTAGAGGTGCTGATCGATGTTGTTGTTGGCTTCGCTGGGCTGCGGTTAAAAGCTTCCTAATGGAATGAAGCCCGAGCGTCCCTCGAACTGGGGAGTGGATGAAAAAAAGTTTATTTTTAAATTGCGAAACCCCCGCTTCACCATCACCCAACTGCACTGCACTTCACCCCAACCCGGTCCACCCCTCACCGCACCTGTCCGTCCTCCTCCGCCCCGCCTTCCCCCTCACTCTGGCTTTCGACTCCATCCCCTCGTCATCGCCATCGAAATGTGCGCTCGGTTGGATGCAAGCTCGACTTCCTGACGACACCACAAGGGGCGAGAACGAGGGACACGGACAGAGAGAGAGGGACAGAGGGAGAGAGAGAGAGGGACAGAGAGAGAGAGAGAGAGGAGAAGGACAAGTGTCTGCAATGAGGCCCTCAGGCCGCGTCGGACACGTTGGCCAAGTCAAGTCCGAGCGGAAAATCAACCGGACGCCAACGCGTTGGGTGGACGGAGGGAGGCAAAAGTCGAGAGAGGGCGAGCAGAAGGAGGAAAGGTAGTGTGGAGAAGGGATAGAGAGGGAGGGGGAATGAGAGATTGAGTTAGAAGGACGAATGAGGATCAGGATCGGGCGGTTGGAGCTGCAGAGGATGCTGCGGATGAGCGCAGGTTGATAGATTGGAAGCTGACAGGTGGGTCCCGCTGGGTTGGAGGCAGAGAAACAGAGGGAGATGCCGAGACTGAAAGAGAGAGAGAGGCAGAGAGAGAGGGAGAGGGAGTGGGAGGGAGACAGAGACACCGCAGCCGTTCACCTGGTTGTCCAGCACTACGGGTGCCGGTCGTCGTCGTCCGCAGTTGGAGGTTTTGGGGGAGGAAACGCGGTCCGACGACCAGTGCGGGAAGCGAAAACCGAAACGAAAGCGTCGCCCGCCCGCGGCTGTCTGGGGGACTCGACACGACTCGACCGGACTCAGCGGGTCGGCCCCCGCCCCGCCCTCGTCCGCGCTCGTGCTCTGGGCCCTCGTTGTCGGTCCCGCTTCGCCGACTTCCGGTCAGCGGAAGCGGTCGAGTTTTAAATGGCGCTCAGGACGAACGGTCGGTCGGCCAGGGGGGGGGTCGGAGGGGGTTCGGTCGAATGGATGGCCAGACAACTGGGCAGACCAACAGACAGGGAGACCGACAGACGAACCGAGAGACGGACGGACGGACGAGTGACGGAGCCGAGGACACTCGCTCACCTGCAGGACGGGGCCCGGGTGTCGCCGAAGGCGTCTCGACGGGTCCGCGACGTGGGTGCCGGGGACGAGGGCGGAGCGCCGGTTGGGGCCGTGGCCGGCAGGCGTTGGTTTATGAAGAAAGCACTGTCAGCTGCCGTCTGTCGACTGCGGAAGGTGTGCAAAAGTCGTCCGTCCGTCCGTCCGTCTGTCTGGCTGCCGGCTGCCCCTGTCGGTCCGTCTGTCCGTCGACATGGGTCTGACCGTGCGTGGCTCGTGTTCGTGCTCGTGTGTGTTGGCTGTCAAGGTGGAGGGTGCAAAAAATGCCGCTGCATACTTTCGGGCGCCAGTGCAATGCAAATCCGAGCAGAGGACGAGAGAAATCCAGGGAGAGCGAGTGAGAGAAATGGATGGTGAGGGAGGAAAGGAGAGAGCGCGATGCCTGAGGGCGGAGCGAAAGAGGAGGAAGATATGGGGGGAGTTGGAGGGAGCTGAAGTCGGTGGGAAGCGAATTCAAAAGTTCAGGCGAAGCGAGCGCAAATTACGCAAATTCAAAAGTGTTGCCCTTGTTGTTGTTGCTGGTGCTGGTGTTGTTGGCGTTGCCACGTCGCCGGTTACACTTGTGGCTGTGTGTGTGTGTGTTTGTGTTGCTAGTGTTTTTACGCGTTTCCATGTGTGATCCTGGTGTTTGTTGTTGCTTCGCATGTTGTTGTTGTTGGCTTGTTTAAGTTCTTAATTTGCTGCAATTTCGTTTGTTGTAATTTCGTCTGCTATTGCTGTAATTATCATTGTTGTTATTGTTGATGAATATTGCTGGTTGTTGCCAAATGTTGTTGTCGTTGCAATTCCTGTTTGCATTGCTTGTTTTTCGTCCTTTTGCTCCGGTTGTCTTCTGCATTGCCAGCAGCTGATTTTCAACCAAGTGAGCAGTCACATCACAGTTGTTGTTGTTGTTCTCGATTCCTCTTCCTTGTCATTGTTCCGTCGGATGCTCTGGTCGTAGTTGTATGCGTAACTGTGCCTGTAAGTGTCGTATCCTTGACTCCTGCCATCTCCCTTTTTGTCCGCAGCCCCAGGCGCTTTGGCTCACGCGTTGCCAACGCCAAAAGTTGTGCGAGTCCGATTTTGTTTTCCTCGGATTTTGTTTTGTAAGTAGACGGATTTTATCTCTTTCATTCAAGTCAGCCATTTAAACAAAATTGCTTTAAAACTGAAGAACATTACACGAACAAGTATTTAGATTTGCTTTACAAAAACTTGGAAACACACATTGAAAAACGTTGCGAATTCATCCATGCTTATTTTCTTCGATTTTACATCTGCCCAAGAGTTCAAAAATTTATGATCCAAATTTGTCCTGTGACAAATTTGTTTGGCTCCGCATGTCCTCGGCCTCTGCGCCTCCCGGCAGCTCGAACTGACGTGGCTTTCCCTTCGCTGCCCTCTCTCTTCAGTCTCTCCCTCCCCCTCTTCTTTTTCGCTCCCTCTCACTCACACAACTGCAACCAAAGCGCTCTTTAATAACTCTCGCAGCTGTCATTTATTGCTGCAGCTTCCTCCGCCTGCACCTTCCGCCCCTCCACACCTCACAGGCTCGTCCTCTCCCTTTCACGCCCTCGCCCGCCCCTCTTCACCACTATCATTCCCTTTCGGCAGCCCTCCTTCCATCCCCGTACCATCCCTCAGGGTCCTTTTATTGTTGACAGTGTGCTCGACTCCTGGTCCCTGGTCCTGGTGATGCGAGCTCGGTTTTCTTCTCCTCCTGCTGCTGGGCATCTTCGCCGGTGTAGGACAACAACAACTATAATCAGAACAGCACAACAACAACAAGAACAGCAACAGCAGGAGCAATAAAAACGCCTGCTCCAGAAGGCACTGCAATGATTGCACACGAAGTCCTCGCAATCGTGGTGCAATTGGCTTCATGTGTCCGTGGGGTCTAATTAATAATTTTACAAATCAGCAGGAACAACAACAGCAACACCAGCACCAGCACCAGCACCAGCACCATTAACATCAACATCGGTAAACATGGGAGAGAGAGGGAGAAAAATGGAGAGCGAGTGCGAGGACAAAAACGACTTTTGGACGAAGCCTGAGGAAACGGGAACAGCTTTAGGAACACCAGCAGCGTCACCGGCCACAGCAACAACAATTATTTTAACAACAACTGCAGTAACAACAACAACGACCCATCCACAACAACCACGACTGGCAACGAAAACAGGACGTCCAAAGCGAGGCAACCGTTGCTCCTTTATTGTTTCTCTTCCCAACCCCACCTGCGATTCTCTGCAGGAGCATGGGCGCGTGAGTGTTTGTGAGTCAACATCCATGTGCCAATGGGTGTTTGCCGCCGTTGTAGTGGTGCTGGGGAGAGTGTATGCTGAGCCACTGCAGTTGTATTGAGAGGAGCCCGAGCTGGAGGGTTTTATTACTGCGCTCTCCACTTCACAAACAATAAGCCGTCCCCTTCCTTCCTTCCTCCCTTCCCCCCACCGCCGTCCTGCTCCAGATTCTGCCCCCCGGTCCGCCCGAGTTTTGAGACCCCTCGGGGGAGCCGTCCCTCCACCGAACCGCCCAGTAGTACCGAATTTTCACTCCTCCTTCCTCGTGCTCCCATCGCCGCGGTCCGCCCTCCACATCAGAGTTCGCCCAATTCTCTCGCATGCCCTCCTCGCCCTCCCTCCCTTCCACAATCTCGCCTTCCAACTCTTTGCCCGTGTCTCACCTCACTCACTCCATCCCCTTCACTCCTCCTCCGGGGCGAGCGTTTTATTTTCGCACACGTCATAATTTTCCAACGCTTTAATTGATGGTGCAGCTCGTGTTTCGGTGTTTCCCTCTTTTGTGTTGATCCCCCTTTCCCTTTCCCCTTTCCCTTTGCCCTTCCCACTTCCACGTTGTTGTTGTGCTCGACATTGCTTTGTTGTTGTTCGCCCGATTTCGTCGGTATGGCAACCCATTGGGGTTTTCATACATCGCTTCGTGTTGGAGAAACTTTTCACAATTTCATTCTTCGCGTTTAATTGCATTATTTTTCGATTAAGAACATTTCTCAATTAACGCAGGGTGCCTGGAGGGTGCCTGGGTGGACGAGAGAAGAGGGAGGTGGTCGCGCTGATGGTGGAGAGAGAAAGAACATTTTTGGAACGAAATATTTTTTGTCAGAAAAGTTCCAATAAAGGAAGTTAATTGCAGTTTTCCGAATTTAGAGAACTAGTTTTGGGTTTGAGGTGTGGAGTGAATCCAATGCAATTTATCCTTGCAATATCAATAGTGTCAACTAGTTTGTTCTCATATTTTTCAAAGTAAATTCATCTATAAGTTAAAAAACATTTCATGTAAATTTCTTACTAACTGTCGCTACTTCAAAGGGAATCCCTTGAGGTACCTCCAGTATCAGCTTCGCGAAATCCACTTGAAACCGCGAAAACGTCGACCTCCTCCAACTCCTGCCTCGACAACAAAGGACTGCGGAGTCCTGCGGATCCCGCCTAATGAGAGCCGGTCGCATCCGTCGCCGCGACGCAAATGGATTTCAAGTGGTTTCTTTTGGCAACATTTAATACCCAAAGAGAACCCAAAGCCTCGGACTCAGCGTCGTCGGCGTCGTCGTCGTCATCGTCATTATCGCGTTCATTATCGGGCGCATCAACGGCATGATTACCGAAGGACGAAGGACTTTCGCGTAGACACTGAAAAGTCTGCAATTGCAATTTCGAATGGCAAAGGAGAATCCGGTGGAGAGAAATCGGAGGACGGAGGAAGGAGGGGGCGAAGGACCAATGAGAAGTAATGAGATGAGTCAGTGGGGGAGCGGGAGGGGCGGGGGATGCGGCGAGTCACGGCGAAATAAATTTCTGTCCCTCGACACAGGATCCGCTGACGACAACAACTTGCCGGACAACAGCAACAACTTGTACAACAGCAGCAACTTGTACAGCAACAAAATGACTTGTACACCAACAATAATGACTTGGGCAAAGGCAAAAACTTGTACCCAAACAACAACAACAACAACAACAACAACAACCATCTGCACAACTCAAACTCCAACAACAACACCGAGCATCGACTCTGCGCTGCAAAAGCGGACCAAGTTTTTCAAATGATTTACTCCATTGGCTCCAACTCATAATTTAAGCCGCTCACCCTCACTGACTCACGCCACTCCCCCTCCCTCTCCCCACCACTCTCTCCCTCTGCCTCTCTCTCACTCTCTCTATGTCTCTCGGTCGGCCCCGCTCCGCCTCAGTGGCCGGCGCAGGGACTCCTGGCACTGGCGCTCGACGCCAGCGCGCGTCTCGTCGCGCCGTTTACTTGGATTTTCCCCCTCGCCCGCGGAGACAGGAGCCAGGAGACGCTATTGAGCAGCAATCGAGACTCGTCCTGCGTCCTCTGCAGGAGCCGCCGCCGCCGCCGCTGTCGCCGCCCTTGGCTGCGGGTCCAGCGACGCGTCGTCTGGTCGCGTCCTGATCCTCCAGAGGGCGGAGCAGGAGGCGGAGGCGGAGGCGAGACGCGCGGAGCTCAGCGAATATTATTATCCCGTGTCCTGCGTCCCGAAATCCCGCGTCGCTCGTCGCGCGTCCCGCCCCCTGAGTCTGGGCCTGTTTCGTTTCTTGTTTGCTTGCGTCTCGTGACCCGCTCTCTCTGGCATCGCCCAACCCCGATGTCTCGGTTCCACTCGCACTTCCTCATCACGCCGTCGCCCTCGCTCCGGCCTTGTCATTCTTTATGCGGTTCATGAAATCTTTGCCAACAAAAATTGACTTGATAAAAAGTTTCACTTCATGTCCTGCGTGCGACGCCCCGCTCGCCCTGGCCATCGCCCTGGCCACGGGTATCCTTTGAGTTTCGAGGATGGTTTTTCTCCCCTTTTCTCTCGCTCGCTCGGTCGCCGGGTCGACGGTGGCGACGGCTGCGGTTTCGCTGCTCCATGAATTATAATAATGAAACGTATCCCTTCTAGCTGACTTCCTTGATAGCGCGACGAAGGACTTCTTTTGCTCCTGAGCCGGGGCTTCGCCTGATCCTGCTGCCGGTCCTGGTCCGTCTTCGTTTCCTCCAGACCTCGGCGTCGGTCCCTGCTGCTCCTGCTGCTTATTTAAATTAATACAACAAAAGGATGCAGATTATTAGATTTCTCTCCTGTAGCGGTAGGTTGGTTATTGCTGTTGTTGTTGCTGCTGCTGCTGCTGCTGTGGGGCTGTAAAGCCGGAACTGAAAGCTTCATCAGGTGCAGCCGGCAGAGCGAAAGGGAAGCGGAGACGGAGACGGAGACGGAGAGATTGAGGAGGGAATAAAAAAGGATTTAGCAAAGGATAACTGCGGCACGACCGACGACCGGCAGCCATATCCGGCGGCCCTTTCAATTGACGACCGGCACGACGGCGATGGCGACCAGCACGACGGCGACTTAGGAGGTCGAGGACATCGCAGCAGGACGGCCGAAGAGGTGGAGGACATCGTCTGTGAACAGGAGGAGGCTGAGCTCCGGCCAGCAGCCGAGGTGGACGCGCTCAAGGATCAGGATCAGGCATACAAATGAATTTAGTCGCAGCGAAGGTAGCGAAAGACGAAGGAGAAGGTCGAGGATTGACAGATGAAGTGGCCGGGGACAAGGACAGGGACAGGACACTAAGCAGCGCATTATGAAGTCATAATGAAAAGGGCACTGATTGCTGCACCCTTTCGACCAGACGAAGGCTGGAGCGCCGAGGAGGCAACGGACAGAGGACAGGAGCAGGCGACAGAGGGATCCCGGCTGGCCTGGGGGCCATTGAGAAGTTGAGTCGCGTAATCGATTGAATTTGTCGTTTATTGTTCGCAGGATTTGCGCATATTTTTGCATAATAATATTCCATAATCACGGCGAGACGAGACGAGACGAGCCGAGATCAGACCAGACCAGACCAGACGACGATGATGATCACGAGACGGTAATTATGATGGCGAGACAGTCCTCATCATGCCATTGTGCGGCAAATTGCGAAAACTGAGCTGCAACTGCAGCCACAGCAGCTGCACAGCAACAACAACAATAACCATTCATCAATTTGTCCATTTAATAGTAATTCGCTAACAATCGCTAGCGGATCAAGGACTCAAGTGGAGTTGCAGTTGTTGTTGTTGGCATCCTCGTACTCGCTGTCCTGGAGTGGTGGACGATTAACGGGAGCGGCAGGAGAGCGTTTTGTGCCGGAGTGAAATCGTCCTTTGGTCCTGTTGCATGCAATTCCTTTGAAATAACCCATCATTAGCATCGGGTTTCGTCAGAAATACCTTGAGTTTTGTTCTAATTATAATAGAAATTATTGCTCGAAAACCGTTTGTTGAAAATGTTAGTTTAATGATTTTTATTTTACTCTTTTTATGTATTCTTTTGTAGTTGTATTTGCCTTTGATATTTCACAAATACCGACTCCGTCCACCGCTCTACTTAATCGTCATCTCCCTCTCCCCATTCCGCCAACTCGATCTTAATCTTCCCCTCCTGCCACCGATGGCCTTCATTTCCACGGTGATTTTTTCATTAACCACAACGACGTCTCGTAAATAACCACATCTTGCGAGGCAATAAAAAGGAATTCTCTCCCTCTCTCTCTCTCTCTCCGATTCGGCCCCCTGCAAGAAACGACCTTCAGGAGTTGGGGAGAGAGTGGGGGAAGGACGCAGCCGAGGACCAAGAGGCGAAGGAGGCATAAAGTGGTGAAGTTTTATTTTATTGAAAAGCAAGTGATTTTGTAAAATATTTTCGCGCGCCGGAAGGAGACGAAAAACGCATGAGCGAGAGAGGGAAATTCAATATGGCGACTATTAAAAGCGGTAATAGTCTTTAAAATCGATACGGCGGCGCTGCCGCTTCTTCTTCTTCTTCTTTTCGGGGCCAGTGGCGGGAGACGGAGTTCAAATTGAGAAATAACCATTTTATTTCGGAGGCGGCTGCGTTCGCAAAGGTTGGCAATTTTTGAGTTTACGGGAGCGGCCATTACGATCGCTCTGTCTCTTTCTGGCTGGGCGAGCGCCTGTGTGTGTGTGTGTGCTCACTCTTTTTGCCGCCCTGGCCGTGACATTCAAAATGGCGATCGTAATGCATTTTCCGGTAATTTATGACTTTAATAAATTATTGCAATAAAAGCACGAGCACGACGGGAAGAGCGAGCACATTCCAGACGAAGGTGGCGGCGTGGGGGCGTGGCGGGGAGCGAGCGAGACGGAGAGGGGGGAGAGACTGAGGGAAGGGCTTGAAAATCCTTAACGCACGATTATGCGCGATTTACGAGTGCTGGGCGAGGTCTGCGAGCGAGACGCCGACGATGTGATGAAGGGCGAGGACCGGGAACCCCCTGTCACGGAGGTGTCGCCCATTTGATGGAAGAGGTGAAGGAGTGAAGAATTTGAAAATATGGAATTGGCAGAGTGGTGAAGAGTATGATTGCCAGCGAAGCCCCATCCCATGGCCGTGAATAAGCCCAATTTTCGAACCCTCAACCTCGACCACTCACCACGGAAATCCGCGTAACCCAATTTCGCCGGTCGAACCCCCTGTGTCGAGGGCACCCTTTCGTCGTTTTTCCCTTTCCGGCCAGCGAGCCGAGGCCGAGGCCGAGGTTGGGCGAGGTCGATCCGTTCGGAGGCGTGGTATTGATTGAGGAATCGCCAGCTGGGTCAAGGGTTCCTCGACAGGGGCCCGAACGAGTCCCCGGGGAGAAGGCTTGAGCGAACCGGAGGAAACCACAACGGAAGGGAGAAGGAGGTTGGGCCGGAGGTCGACCAGTCGAAGGTAATTGAGGAGGTAAAAGCAAGCGAAATAGAATATGTGATTGAGCATCCCGCAGCTGACGAGGGCCGAGAGAGGAAGAGCGAGGAAGAAGGAAGAAGGAGGGAGAAAAGTCGGTGGAGGAAGCGATGGAGGGAAGGCAGAATACGAGAGCCTCCGGCCCGAAGCTGAGGTGGAAAAAATTCAAATGTTCCTCGCTCTCCGACCTCGCACATTTATCCGAGGCTTCCGCCTGGACTTCCAGCATGATCCGCCCTCGTCGACCCCGCCACGCCCCACTTCCCACCTGTTCTCGATGACCTCTGAGCTCCGGTGCAGGCGCCTTCAGTCGATGGCTCCGTCCCTCATCGAAGCTTAACGCATTTCATTACCTGCCGTCGAACGCCCACTCACTTTGCCCCGCCCCCGGTGGCCTAAATTAGTATTGACTCGGGCCACGCCGCCCCCTGGTGGGCGTCTGACCGGGTGCGAGGGCGCGGGTGTGGGTCTGTGTCGTTGGCAACTAAGTGGATGCCATCACGACGCACCGGATATTGCCCGACACACACACGCCGACAGACGCCCCCTTACACATTCAGGCATCGATACGCACAGAGCGAGCGCGACCTACAGACACCCACACACACACCCCCACACACCCAACTGCGTGGAGTCCGCCCCACGTGTGTGTGGACAGTCAGACACACGCATGTGGGCCAGCGTCAGACACATATGGAAATTTATACTCATGCTGGAGCTCCGAGCTCGTCGTGGGCACCCACACACTCGCGATGGGCCGCTCGTAAAGAGCCGCACACACACACGGACGCCCCGCGCCGCCGCCGCCGTCGCCGCCGCCGCCGCAACGCACGGAAATATATCGAAATCGGGTTAAATGCCGCCGCCACAGGATGTCGTTGTAAGGATTTATCGCATATTATACGAGCCTCCCGATGAAGATGATATAGCATGGATGGCGAGAGCCCGAGAAGGAGACGGCGGCAAACGAGTGTGAGAGAGAGAGAGAGAGAGAGAGATCGTTGGGAGATTCAAATTTTTTAAGCCCGAGGAGATACGAACGAATTATTATCGGTCGCTGGATCGACCTCGCAGGCGGAGCCGGCCGCGGGAGCCGGGAAGGGAATGAAGCCGAAAGGGAGACAGACAGGAAAGAGTGAGAGACAGTGAGTCAGAAACAGAGACAGAGACGGAGAGAGGGAGTCAGAAAGGAGCCAGAGGTCGAGTGAGTCTGGGCCAAGTCTGCGTGTGCGAGAAGTAAAATGTTGCAGCTGCCCTGGGAGCACGATTCGAATATCGACGTCGAGAGATTTCTGGTTTATGGGGATAGGGAGAAGACGAGATAAGGTCAGACAGTGGGAGGTGGAGAAAGAGAGGAGGAGTGGGAGTGGGAGCGGGAGCGGGAGCGGGACTGAAATTAGAATCGACTTCATGGACGCTAGAAGAAGGAAATGCGTTTGCGAACAACGAAAAATACGATCGAAAGAAGAGAGATCGTCGAAAGTCAAGCAAGGATCAATATGGAAGGACGCAAGGACAATTGAACGTTCCCAAAAATGAACACAAGACCCGGAAAACGATGCCCTCTTCCTGTCGAAATGCGCTGCCAGGGCGCGGCGGGCCAATCAGGAGCACATTGCGGCGCATATGAATTTAATATATCGTAATGGATTTCCCCGAGTTATGGACGACTTTCCTTCTCCTTCCCACTCACTCCCTCTCTCGCTCTCCCAGCCCTTGTTTTATTTGCCCCCATTTCCCCGTGGCTGTTTCGGCGACTCCTTTGGCTGCGGCTGCTCTGGCTTTTTTCGCTTGTGTCTGGATGCCGATGTCATTGTATGTGTGTGCGTGTGTTCGACTGTGCTTGACGGCGCTTGTCGCGTGTGTGTTTGTGTGTGTGTGTGATGCCTATGAGCAAATTGATATTTATTTCGTTTAATATTAAAAGGACACAAATCGCAGCGAGCGAAAAGAATGAAGAAAACCTTTGGTGGGGACGCCAGTGTGAGGGGAGAAGGAGGGGAGAGGGAGAGGGAGTGGGGGAGGCAGAGGGTTGGGGACAGGCGGACCGACGAAAGCCGAAGGATAAAAACCAATGCATGCGAGGCCCAGCCACGTCTGCCAGTGACTTTGAATATGCGCTTAGTCGGCAGGGCCACGAGGCAGAGGGAGAAGGAATGGGAAAGGGGGAGGAAGGGTGAGTGAGTGAGGGAGACGGCACGAAGTGGGGGCGGGTCAGGGGCGGGGCTGCGGTGCACCCTTCGGTAAGGACGATTTTTATGCGAAAACTTTTCGGATGCTTTAATATTTAATAATAACTCAGGAGCAACGGCAGCGCCAGGACGAGGGGAGCCAGATGGCCGAGGAGGGACAGACGAAGACGGTGAGAATGGGATGGAACTATAGGCGGCAGGTTTGGTCCCCGGGAATATCGTGTCGGAATGTCCAGCTGCGACGAAGACAGTGAAAACACAAAGCGTTCTTTCGGCCGCATTTCAAATGTTTATTGGCAGGTTTATTAAATTTTCACAGCAGCAGCCGTCGGCCCGTCGAGCCGAGGGTCCGAGGGTCCGAGTCCGGAGCGGAGTCCGAAAATAAAACAAACACCACATGATTAACTGCAGCAGCTGAGGCCACGCGCCTCCGAAAGGGATCAAAGGTCGTCCTCTCGGATCCTGGGGTTTCGTTCGAAAACTTTTCTGCTGCCCTTGTCGGCGATGTTGGATTTGCTTTTGGTAGCCGTCGTTGTTGTAGGTATCTTAGCACTGTTGTTTTCTTTCCATGTTGTTTCTGCATTTGCTCTCGGCCTTTGGAGAAATTATTAAGTTCTAACCTTTATTCAATAAATAACTTAAGGTCGCCGGCTTTTGCGCTCCACTGGGCAGAGGCCGACGGTGGGTGGGTGGAGGGCGAGGGTGCGCGGGTGCGCGGGTGGGTCGCAGCGGAAGTCGAAGCTCCTTCGGCGCTCCTTTGCCATGCTAAGCAGGAGACCGCAGGATATCAATTTCCCTTATTTGCTTTCCTTCCACTCATGGCCGAAGGTGAACTCGGTCCGACTTCGACTTCTTCGTCGCCGGCGTGGTGGTTGTTGTCGTTGTTGCTGTTGTTGCCTCTGTTAGATTTTAACTTTGAACCCTCGCCGCCGCCGCCGCCGGCAGCCGCAACTTCATTTCATTGCCTTCACATGTCCTTCACCTCATCCAAGGGCCTCGTGTCTCGCAGGCCCGATGGAGGGCAGCCACGACAGCCAGGCGACAACAACAACACGAGCCCGAAAGGACGACACAAACAACAGTGGCAAAAACAACTACAACAACGATAACTGCATTTAACTAACGCATTTCCACACGCGTCTATTTTCGCCATGCACCACGAGGAAACTTCACTTCCAGGGCCCCCGGCGCCGCCGACCCCGGACGTCGCCCCGTCTCCCTCTCCCTCTGCCCCTCCCCACCCCACCCCACCCCAATTCCCCCTCGATTTTCCGTTTTGTTTTCATTTCGTTCGGAGCTGCTTCGAAGTTATTAAAAATTTCAAAGTCTTTTCCTCGACCGTGGGGTTTGGTTTTTGCTTCTGCCGACAGCAAAAGCAATAACAACAACAAATACAAATACCGCCACTACAACAACTACGTCCACAACAACAACACCAACAACAACCACATCAACAGACTCGACCAGAAACAACAACAGTGCTTAAACTTCTTATCGTCGACATCAAACGATTTCCCTTCCTTCGGCCTCGGCCTCGGTCTCGCCGTCTTCATCAATCTTCATACGTAGTTAGTTGGCAATTTTTGGTTTTTTATTCAGCTTTGCCCTGCATACTTTTAGGCGTACGCCTGGCTGTCGTTAGCACACATTCAAGCCAACCCACAGACACCAACACACACACGCCCCGAGCAGCCGCCAACGACTGCACTTAAAGCGTTCGCTGTCTGACGCCAAGAGTTGCCAACTACTTGCATGTCCATGGGCCTCTCCATGCACGAATGTGTGCGTGCGTGTGCGCGCGTGTGTGTGTGTGTGTCCGTGTGCATGTGTATGTGTGAAAAACTAACTTCGTTGCGAAAAGTTTTGCAAGTCGCTCGGTGTTCGTCTGGTTGTTGGCCCTGTTCGAGAGTTTGGGGCCGTTAATGTTCTATTTGTTGTTGCTCCATTTGTTGTTGTGTCTCTTGTTGTTGTTGTTGTCGTTGTCGTTGTTGCCGCCGTCGGAGCCCTTTATGCGATGGCTCCTTGATGTATGCCTTGTTTTGATTGAAATATTGCTCCGTCTCGTTCTGCTGGCAACGAGCCTAGCGCGAGGGAGACGGCGACAGCGAGAGAGGGAGAGCGAAAACTTGCAATTACAGCAACCGGAAGTTCATTTTAAAACCGGATTTTACCATTTTGTTGTTTTTGCTGTTATTGTAGTTGTTGCTGTCGTTTCGGTTTTATTTTTTATTGTAGAAGTTTGCCTTTTATTTATTTATTTTCGTAGCTGAAGCTTATTTTTAATTGCTGCTGTTGTTGTTGTTGTTGCTCCTTTTCGCCATAGAAAATTGCATTTTTACGTCCACCGCCATGGGGTCGAGAGTTTTCTGTTAATTAAATAGTTTTCACTTCAAGAGGTTCTCCCCATTCCCTCAGAATCTCGTTGCCTACTTTTAGGCCCCAGCGAAGGTATTCGGACAGGTAATTTGCCCGTCATGCACGGCGAGTGACTCATGGCCGGCCAGTGGAGTTAATTGCCAAACCAGAGCCAAACTGCCCGGCCGGCTTATTTCGGCCTAGCCATAGAAACTCTAATTTACCCTGAACCGAAATGAACCCGAGGACAAAAACAGCATGGGACTTTGCCCACAGGACTCACTGAGAACTCACAGCTCTCCGGAATATCACTAGAAAACGCCGATTTGGTCCAGATAATTTCACTATGCATTCAAGTATATTTCCAAAGATGAGATTAAAAAGGCATTCAAAGGTTAGACTCATGCTTAAAATGAAACTCAACTCAAAATCAACACGGAGATCGAGGAAACTCTCCAACAACCAACAAACAAAGGCATGCTAAATCAAGAACATACTTGGGATTCCAGCTCTGGAGTTGCGGTCGGAGGAGCCCAACAGAAGGCCAAGTGGAAAATTCGGTTAACAAGTAAACAAATGAAAGCGTCCGGACTCGGATTGAGAGTAGAGTCGAGTCCGAGGCATAGGAAGTACAATAGACGAGAGTAGTCGCTTGATCGGAAAGAACTAAACAGACACAGTGGAGCAAATCACACACAATTCGTTTATATTCAAAGTTCAACGTGTTAGAATTGGAAAGAGAAATGCATTAGGCGAGATCGAAGCAGTAGAGAGATACTTAGACATATTATTGAGAAAGCTCTTACCATACACTGCGAGAAAGAAGCGAATATTAGTTTAGATTAAATTGAAAGAAATTGTTATTTTAAACTCTTTAGAACTATTTTAATAAAATGCAACACTGCAAACCATCATGCGTCGCTAAGAACTGAAAACTGAGAAGAAAACTAAAATGTATGAAAATCTTACGGATATTCTCCTGTTTAGTTAACCTTCGTTATTACTTGTGTTTTATAAATATTTCTCAGAACGTTTCACACACTTTCATATTTTTCACTGTTTTCCATTGATCAACACTGTTTGTCTTTTACTCAACACTGAACGAAAGCAACAAATAGAACAAAAGGAAAAAATTATTGAGAATGAATTTATTATATTTTTGTGTTTGTAACTGTCCAGAAATTAAAACAATAAAAATTAATGAGTCTCGTTGAAATTGTTTGCAGTGTTTTCTCTTTGCACATAAATTCAAAAAGGGAAATCCAATAAAAATTAAACATTTTTACACTCGACACAAAACAATTGTACAACAATTAAAATGTATATATATATATATAAATATTTATATATGTATAGATAGGCTGAGGTAATTTCTCTGTTTTGGTTCTTCTTTGTCAATATATCGATATATATAATCAGATATATAGAGATATCATGTTTCATTTGTTTACTTGTTTGTTTTTTTTTTTGTTACTGTTTTTCATTTTTTGATGTTTTTGGTAGGCGAATTTGTTGTTGATGTTGGTGGTGTGGCTAAAAATAGTTTCATTCAGGGGTCGACAGGCGGGGTGTGGCGGGAAACGGGGGGGTGGGGGTCGGCGGAGGGAGGTGGGGGAGGGTGGAGGCGGTAGCAAATTGTTATATAATGTAACGTCATGTAAGAACTGCGGATAATTCAAATTTATGTACAAGGAAAACATTGAACTCGTGTGGGACTCGAACACAGGAAACCAAAGACCACGACGAAAAACGAGAACGAAACACAACAACTGATAAAACATAGACAACGAAAAACGAATTTACCGAAAATTGGAATCCAGAACGGAACAGAAGAAGAACTGAAAGGAGACTTTCAAACGCTTCTCAACACTGAAGTTTCTCCGATACAGCATTTAAATCGAAAGTTACTGTGGGATTTGTGGGATGACAACACCAAACAAACGGCCTCAGTTTTGGACGGTTTCAATTGGAATCAATTCCAAATTACACCAAAACCCGTCCAAAACTAACGCCCCCTGTAGGCTATAAATTGCATTAAATTACATACATTACAATACATTTTCACTCAAATGTCAAACCGTTTCTTTGCTATTGCGATTCGATTTTTTTTCTTTTCGACTTTTTTACTTTTCTCTCTGAACATTAATTATGGTTTTCGCGTAAGTACAATTAACACGTTTCCTGTTTTTAATTTATATTGATGTTTTCATAAATTCTTTTTACTGTAGAAATATACATGAAGTTCGAAACAGAAGGCATAGCATAGGGGAAGGAGAACGGAAGAAATGGAAGAGAAAGCTATTAGTTGGAAGCATGCAAATTAATCGTGTGTACAAAATATATCGGGGGGAAGTGAGTCGAAGGCGTGGCAGGAACAAACATGCGAGAAATTCTTACACGGTACAGTGGGCGAAGAGAGTGAGTTTTACTAAAATCTTGCAAAATATTCACAGTCCTTAGAGTACATTTTTTGAGTATCTTTTTGGCAATATCAACGAAATACAGAGTACATAATGAAATTATTCGGCAATGGAAATCTGGACAAGTATTTAAAGAATTTACATGTGCGTTTTTTTGATTTTTTGTTGATTATTACGGTAGGGAACTCCATTGTGCTAAACTTTATCAAAAATACATATAGAATCTGCAGAATTTACCTCCTCCTTCGTCAGAAACCCTTTGTCAAAATTGGAAAGTTCTCTGAGTTGGACTTACCTGAAAGAGAAAGAGAAAGAGAGAGCACAATTAGATCCACATAAATTCACAACGAGGACGGCCTGCGCGGCGATCGGATTTCGAGTCGGTTCGATTCGACTCCAAAGCCAAGCGCTGCTGACCATATCAATTGCCTCGCCAGCCCCGGATGCGAACTCGACAGTTCTCAACGCAAACACCCGCAAACCCGGCGTAAGTCAACACACAAGCACACACACACACACGGAGACCCCATGATGGGAGCGTGTGTGGGTGTTGTGAATGTGCAAATGCTTTCACAAGCTAGAAATAATAATTTCCGTTACAAGTTCTAATTAAACAAACATCTGGAAATTCGTTGGCAAATAAAGGCACGCGTTGCCAACCGGCGAAGGAGCCGATGACGCGGCGATGGTGCTGGCCTGATGATGGAAGGCATCTCCAGTCAATGCAGGGACGCACACACACACACACACACACCGAACGCTGACGTCCGTCCTCGGCCTTGTCGCCGTCGAGAGCGCTGCCGAAGGAACCGCAAGTGTGCCGAGGACTCGGTTGCGAAATTACTTGGAGGCTGTTCGGCTAAAACAAAAACAAAAACAACAACAACAAGAAGAAGAAGAACAAGAAGAACAAGAACAGCGCGCACACACTTGACAGCCTTGTTCTCAGGATATTGTTATGGTTGTTGTTGTTGGCACATAACCTCCAGGCAATGCTGGGCAAATATGGGTTCCAGCGCCGAAACTTGAAAATTGTTTTCCCAACACACGAACAGTTCTTTTCCCCTCCCTCCCCTCTCTCGCTCTCCACATTCTTTTCCTCCGCTTTTGGGTCGCGGGAATATTTCGGAGTTTATGTATTTTTAATTTATTTGTTTATTTATTAAATGCAATATTGACACAAGTGCTGATGAGAACCAGATGAAAGAGCAGATGGTTTCCCTTGGTCCTGCGGTCGCGAAGTGGTTCCCGGCGCGAGGGTTGCCAGGGTCACACATTCGGCGATTGCCGCCGGCCTCCGGGGCTGGCGACGGGTTCATCGAATGGGGTTAATTCACGGTGCATGGAAACGAGATAATCGTGAGAGGGTGCGGGCGATCGTGGTTTGGTCCCCAAGTTGTGGACCTTTGTGCGATGTCACGGGGCGATTTCTCTGTAATTCCCGTGTCATTTCTTCAAGCCGAAATTCTGCTTTCCAGTCCCTCTGGCATTGGGTCGCAAAATCAACGGACCTCGGTGCATATTTTTTCTAATTTCATCCGGCATTTGATGTCGGCGGAAATATTAAAAATTTAACGAGTTTCAGCAAATTCCTTCAATTATTCCAGCCGCACGTAGAGCGGAGATTTTTAGACATTTTTTAAAATATTTTTTTTCTTTTTCCATGTCAAAAAGTGCGCAAAGCCCAACAGCAGAGCGGAAACTGGTATAAAACGGCCCCCTTTATAATCGCGCGCAACATGGCGTATATAAAACCGACTTTCTGATTTCCGCCGGCGCTCGTCGCTCGCTCTCGCTCGCTCCCACTGGGCCGTGCAGTCGCAGTTCGCTCTTTGCCTTTCGCTCGCTCGGTCGTTTGGTTGCTCGCTCGTCCGTTTTCGTGGCTGCATTTCCGGTGCCTGCAGCAACAGCAACAGCAACGACGCCAGTGGTGGCCGAACTTTTCGAACACCGCGGGCGAGGGCGGGTCGAGGCAGGCGGGGCGGCCTCAGCGGCAGCGGCGAACGTGACCGGGGCCAAGGTTTGCGCACGACTTGCAAATGTGTGTCCGCCCAGCTGTCAGTCAGAGCTCCTTCTGGCTCGCTCGCGCCCGCTCCACTTAAAGCCGCCTGTCTATCCGTCGGTCTGCCTGTCTGTTCCTGCCTCCCTCCGTTCCTTCTCGATCTCCCCTCCTTTTCTCCCACTGTTCCTTCCGCTCTCCGCTCCGCTCCTCCCTTCCAGACCTCCGTCCATGCCTTTCTAAGTCTTTCCTGCCCTCCATCCTACTTATCTTTCTGTCCGCCAGTCTCTCAGTCTGTCTGGCTGACGGTTCCGCAGAAAGTTTCCTTCGTTCTGTTTCGCTCGGCATTTCGTCCATTAATATTTAACGATGGGAAATTTACCGATTGGAGAGTTAATTACACGAGAGAAATTATTTAATGTTTGGGGCATTTTTGTGCCCGCCGGAAGGTCCAACTATTTACCTAAGCACACACACACACGCCTGCCTTGCACATGTAATTGAGAGTGTTTTTCATTTGCCACTGGGCGACGTGCGAATCTGTTGAAGTCGCAGTTGCAGCCCGGGGAACGAGTCCAGACGTCTTCCTCCTGCGGCCTGCTCCTTCACCTTCCCAACTCCTGCCGCCCTCGTGCCAACGCCAACGTTGTCCTGTCCTCTTCCTGTCCGCCCTCCGCACCTGGGCGGGGCCTTCGGCCTTCGCTCTTCTCCTTTCAACGACCCACGACTTCTCGGAATTCTTTCGCGCCGCGCCAAGTTTCGCCTGATTTCGCGCCATTATTAATAATTTTAATTTCCCATTTGTGTCCCGCCGCCACTTCAACTTCTCTTCAACCCCTCTCCCCCACCCCCTCCTTCGATCTCCCCTGCGCAGGCACTGTGGCGTTGTTGCTGTTGTTGCATTTGTGGCCCAACAACAACCGGCAATTGACCCGTGCCGGCCGTCGACCGTTGCAAGGTGCGGACGCCGTGGCCGCGTCCGCCGTTTTATTATTATTTGACATTTCAGCCTTGTTGTTATTATTAGTTTGTCCCTGTTGTTTTTGTTGCTGTGGGATTCAGCCGTTGCCGTTTGTGTTGTTGTCGTCGTCGTCCACCGTTATTATTTACAAAATGGCGAAATGCAAAAGTTTTAATTTAGCGTTTTTCATTTCAGTTCCCGGAGTCGTTTCGTTTTATTTCACTCTGTTTTGTTTTGTTTCGTTTCGCTTCGCTTTGCTTTGTTTTGTCGCGTTTTTGCTCCAATTTCGCTTCCGTTTTTTTCGTTTAGCTCTTGCTTTCATTCCGGCGCTCGGTTTATTTTATTTCAATTTTGTTTTTGTGTCAATGTTTTTCATTTCTGCTTTCAGTTGCTTATTTCTACTTCTATTTTCAGTGCATGGCATTTAATTTTGTACAAATTCTGTTTTATTTTCGTCGCAATCCGTTGGTTAGAACTTTGTAATTAAGCAAAATTACAATAAAAAGTTACAAACGAACGATTAAAACGAGAAAAGGGAAACGAAATATCAGAGAAATAAACGATAAATCGAGTTAAAAACAGAATTGAAAATTTCAAAAAATCTTACAAAGAATCAAAGGCGGCTTAAAATACTCAAAAATAGAACATGGTATTTATAAAACAAATGCGAAATACAAACTACAAAACAATAATGGAGAAACATATGTAAATAGAAAAAATAATAAAAGCCCTTAGTCAAAAAGGAGCCAACTCGAAATTGAGGACGAAACTGAAAAGCGGAAGCAGTGGGAAAAATGCAGAATAATTTCGCCGCCATTTCGAGAAATAAACGAACTTGTTTCGTTTAATTGCTGCATGTGTTGCTGCGACCAGGACGATGTCGAGTTGTTTTGTTGCAATCGTTGTCAACAATTGCGCTTGATTGTTGCGTTTTGGAGCGGGGAGAGGGCGGGGCTCGCGCCCAACTTTGATGTTTCATTTGGAAATTTGAATTTCAATTGGAAAGCATTTCCACACAGCAGCGAGAGAGAGAGGAGGAATTCCAAGTGGAGTCGGAGAGGGAGCTGATGCAGTGGTCGGGCTGAGGGGCGTGAGTGCCCCGGAGGCAGTCGAGAGGCTCCTCGCTGAATGTGGGAAATGGAGTGCACAAGTAGGGTTCCACGGAAAGGCTGCAGCAGGGAATTAAACATTGCATCAGAAGGAGGAAATGGTTGAACTGGATTGCAGGAATGCAGCAAAAAATTGATAATAAATTGAGATTGAATTCGAAGTGAACACAATGTGGAATTGAATCGTCATTTAGGGGGAAAAACCGTGCAGAAGGACGTCGTCGGCCATACCAAGGTCCCTTCGATCCGCCCGGTCCTCCGCCAAGATCTCCTCACACTCCCCACACGGGCCGAAATAGCCGCGTCGTGGTTGTTAAAATTCCGAGGAGCGAAAAACTCCTCACGCCAAGGCGATAAAATTTCCGCGAAAATAGGCATTGGCAGGAATAAATGAAAGTTCTCCGAAAAGTCAACGAGCCGCAGGAGCAGCGAAGGAGAGGCGGCGTGAAAGAGAGGCAGATTCTTCTTCCACTCCTCCGCCCCTCCCTTCCTCCCTTCCTCCGCCAGACCATGTTGGGGACGCATAAATCACTCATGGAGTCATAAACAAACATTGCTCATTAGTTGAGTTATTTGTTGGCCGTGTCAGCGGAGGGACGGCAACAAAAACTACAAAAACAATAACAAGAGCAGGGCCGGAGCGAAAACGACATGGCTCGAGGAACAATGAAAGCAGTAGGGGCAGCAACGAAAACAGCAGCAACAAAACTATTAGCAACGACAAGGCCAACAACAACAAGAATTCATCCACAACTACACCGAGGCGACCACATAAAATAACGTGACGCATGAGAGCCTCGTCGTCGAAGCCCACGGAGCCAACAACAAGGCGATGGCGGGAGCAAGTGCGGCAAGACGAAGACGAAGACGGAGACGAAGACGAGGAAGAGGGCGGAGGAGGGAAAATAAATTAATTATGATTTACAAGACGCCTGAACGCAACTAAATCATTAGAAAATCCGCTTAAAAACCGACGACGACTGCGAGAAGATCATAAAATGAATATGAATTATGAGAGCAACGAGCAAGACGGAGACAGACGGGCAGGAGGCGAGACAGAGATAGTGAGGTGGAGGGAGGGGGAGTGGGCGATGGAGAAATAGCGGGGAATCACGTATAAATATTTGCAAGAAGAGAGACAGACGGACGGACAGACGGACAGACATTTATTTCGTGTCAAACGAGGCGACGGCGACGGCGAGGCGCTGGTGCAGCGGCTGCCGAGCGAGGCGGGGTGAAGGGGGCGGTGGAGGAGCGTTGGAGGGCTGCCGGTGACGACGGAGCAGGCGGAGCAAGTGCTGGGGCCCGGCCATGATGGGGCTGCGAGTGCGGTTTTCACACGTGCTTCCCATTAAATCTGCAACTATTTTCGGCTGCTGCAGGCGGGAATCGGAACGATTCAAACGATGCGAATGAGACGGCGGCGACACGACACGACTCCGTGAAGAAGAAGAAGAAGACGAAGAGCTCGGGAGTGGGAGGCAGTGGGAGCAATTGAAGCGAGAAGACATTTCATGACTCGGAGGCCATTTGTCAAATGCATTCAACAACAGCAGCAGCAGCAGCAGCAGCAGCAGCAGATTCGAGAGCAACAACAACAACAGTGTACTAAACCAACAATGGCGGCCACAACAACCACAAAGTCAGCAACAATGTGGACAACAACAATGCCAATATGAACAATTACAAAAACAACAAGAGCAACCCCAACACCCTGGACAACGAGAAGACCAAGAGCAATATCAACAGCAATTGCCAACATAAGCTAAGCAGCTTCTTAATTAGCATTTGCCAGGATAACGACAACGTGAAGGGACCTCCCGTCAGTCCACCAGAGGGACGGATGGACGGATGGATGGATGGATAGACCGAAGAACAGACAGATCGAAGGACGGGGAAGCGAGGCGAGGGCCAGACCAAGAGGCAGCTTAGACCAAAGGCCGACAGGGGAGCCTCGTTTATGCAACCACACGGGGACAAGTGGAGGGAGCAGACAGAGAGAGAGAGAGAGGGAGAGAGAGGGGGGGGGAGAGGTCGTTGAGCAGCGATAAGGAGAGGGATAGAGCGGGGGCCAATCTGAATTAGGCGAGGTGGATTCAGTTGAGAAGCCGTGAATTGAAAGGCCGGCCATGCGGTCGGATTCCCGGGCCTTCGCAGTTGAACCTGGTGATAGGAGGAAGGACCAGAGAGGGAGAGAGAGAGCGAGATAGAAGGACGAACGAGGGGGACAGAGAGAGAGAGACGGAGGGAGAGGGAGAGGTGCAGATGTGGAAATTGAAGACGGGCCCCGATGCCGACGACGGTTTCTCCGAATTAAGGGGGACAGCGAGGAACCGGCAGAGGGAGAGAGAAGAGACGGAGGGAGAGAGTAAGAGCGAGACCGACTGATGACAAGGCGTGTGGGACGGACGAGACCGCCGTATGGCGACTGACGAGCTGAGGGAAGGACGTCGGGGGCGGCGCATCAGCGGGCCATCAAATGAGCAGGCGACATGACATCTTTTAGCAGGAGCCCCGACCGCCAACCTCTCATTCCCTCCTGCCCAACTCCCCAGCCCCGTTCCCACTTTGAGTCTTCGTACGTCATCATCGCCGCAGTCGTCGTCGTCGTCGGCGACGTCGTTGTCGGCGCAGTTGCGTCTTTGATGATGCGATTCCTGGCCATTAATCTTATTTAAACAAAGACAAACGCAGCAGCAGCGTCGGCGGCGGCGGCGGCGGCGGCAACGGCGATGGCGGTTTCAGGACCAAGTACAAGAGCAGTGAGCACAACAACAAAGACATAAGCCCCAGCAACAACATCCGCATTAGCCCAAAACACTGACAACAACAGCGCCACGAACACGAGGCATAATAATATTCGCCAAAGTGCAGTCGCTTGACGAATGGCCGGAGCGAGGGCGGGCCGGGGTCGCCCCCTTGGTGGATGCCAGCTTGGTTGGTTCTCGGTGCCTCGTGCGGGGGTTGAAACTTAAAGATGACGAATAGGAATAGTTTCGGAATTTCTTTCCGAATGAAAGAGTCAAAAATGATGAAAAAGATTTCTCTGCTATTTTTGCACCATTTTCAGTGGAATTTCTTTCTACAGAATTTTGTATTTCGTTTGGTGAAGAAATAAATGATAGAAATTCACATCTTTACTCCAAATTCTCCTTATTTCCAATTTCCTTAAAGTCATATGTGAATTAGTTATTTTATTTGGTTCTTTAGTTATTGCAAAATTCTTCAAATTTCGTCAATAACAACAGCAGACGAATGTTGAGTGCATTTGGATGTCGCTGTTGGGGCTGGAGGAGCCGCGATGCAACTGAAGCGAACGGTGTGAATTACGAAGAGTGGCAGCAGCAGCCCGGGGAGGGGCGAGTGACTTTTGGCGGGAGCGGGACAGCCAGAAACACCCGAGAGTGACAGCAGCAGGCACGACAGGGCGACACGACACAAACAACACAAGCGCCATGGCCGTCGTGCTCTCGAGGGCGAATCGGGCCCATGCAGTTCTTGTGTTCGTGTGGGGTTTTCGAAAAACTTAAACCGTGCCTACGGAGACGGACTTTTCAGAACCCTGGAGGTGAATCTAGTACTTGCTATGGGCCTGTTGTTGCTGACATCGATGCCTTGCTCTGGGTTGATGTTGTTTTTGGTGTTGTTTTGATGTTGTTTTCGATGTTGTTTCTGCTGTTGTCCTGGCTCTTGTTGATGTTGGGTTGTCGGCGATTGTTTTAGTAGTGATTGAGTTCATGCGGTGTCTTGTTGTTGTCGATGCTGCAGTTGTTGTGTTTGCTACTCCGGCTCCAGTTGCTGTGGCTCTTCCTCTTGGTCTTCCTGTTGTTTTACTTGTGCTGCTCGACGTTGTTGTCGAAGCCGTTGGTGGGCCTTGCGCAACACATGACACCGTCTCAGATGCATAATTAATGTGTTTGTCTCTCGCACACACGCACTCAATCGAAGGAGGCTGAGGATGCGATTCGCACCCTTTTTGCCGTTCTCCGAGCGCATTATTAAGGAACTCTTTATATCGAGTCATGTCGCGCAGACGGTCGCCAAAACTCGCAGCTCCCTTCGACTGCCTGCCCTGCTCTTGAGCTCTGCTCCTGGCCGGGCGTCCGATCGAGGTCCTGGCGACGTGGAAACGCAATCAGAAAACTTTAAACACGGCACTGCAGCTGTACGTGAGGAGGAAGGAAGGAAGGGCGAGGAAGAACTTGAAGGGACCAGTGGAGGAGGAGGAGGAGGTGCAGCTAGTTAAGACAAGGAGGGAGGAAGGTAAATGGCGGACGAGGGAGACTCGTGAAGGAGCAAAGGAAACGTGGAAAATGACGTCTATCAATTTGCATAACAAAGACAAGCAACAGCTCCGACTGCAACAATAATAATCATAATGACACCGCCGTTGCATCCAGCAATAACAGCAACAAACTGCAACAAGGGCAACAACAAGGACTAGTTCCGCAACCCTCAAAGATTTGCACAAAACGTTGTCCTGTCGCATTTCTGCCAGGACATCGCGCAATTAAAGATATAATTGAATATTTTTCTTGTTCTTGTCGCTGCAATAGTACTTGGCGGTATTGTTGTTGCAGGTGCAATTGTGGGAGTTGCTTTTATTCGTTGTTGTTGTCGTTCTGATGGTTGTTGTTGTTGTTGTTGTAGCTCTCAGTGCAGTTGTTCCTTGCTTCGACTGCGGACAGAAAATGCGTAATTGCCGAGCGGAAGTTGTACTCGACTGAGTGGGCGTGGCTCGTGGTGGAAGTCGCACCACCATGAGGGGACGGCGGTGACGGACATGTGGCTGAAGGTGGTGGGTGGTGAAAGGGGAAAGGGGTGAGAGAATGGACGAGGTGCGAGAGCCGGAGGCCGGGGCTCGATGTCGATGACAGCAGGCGGCAGAGGTTGAGTTGCAGATTGGGCTCGGGATTGAAACAAGAAAAAAATAAAAAAAAATAAGTTCAAACATTTTTGCGAATTATTTTTACATCGAGCAGTTCGTAATCTTTCCTATTAGGAATATTGAACTTTTCCCGAGGAAGGACTTAATAGACTCCTCATAATCTTCTCCACATGATTCCAGATGAAATGCTCTGCACATCACTCAAACGTCGCTTGAAAAATTCCATCAGACGCATGAAAAAAACAAAATAGCAATTAAAAACAAATGAAGAAAAACCATCCCGACATCAAATAAGCAGCAAAGTTCGTCTGCTCAACATTCTTATTTATTTAGGTCTCATCCGACTCCTGGCCCAGCACTCGGGCCGCCAATCGACGAGTCCTCGGCCGGCATCCATCGATCGGCAGGACGAGGCGGACCGACCGACGACGGACGCCCGACGCTCGACGCCCGGCGACCGCCCACAGCCGGCGCCTAAGCTCCTTTTAATTGCATGAAAATCCGAACTATAATCCATGAAAATTACGCACGATATTAGTCGAAACCCTCCATCTCTTTCCCGTCATCTCGCTCTAACACGCTCTCTCTCTCTCTCTCTATGTCCCTCTGTCTCCGCGTCGCCCCATCTCACTCCCTCTCGTCGCAGGCCTCGTTGCTTCTCGCTCTTCCCCCTCTTTGTGGTTCGTTTGCCGCTCTGTGGTTGGCAAATTAAACACTGCTTAGCTGTGTTTAATACAGCTCATGCTGCTGCCGTCGTGGTTGTTGTCGTCGGCGTTGTTGTTGTCGCTGGTGGCTGCGCTTCATCTAACAACAGTTGGCAACACTTGGCTTCCGATGGCATCAGCGTTTTTTCGATCGCAACTCAATAAAGTTGCATTTGACGCGTTGTCGGCCATTTTGCACTTCGCCATTTTTTCCAATATCCCGTGCTTTTTGTTCCCATTCTACAAGGTTGTCCATGTTACTGTGGTTGTTGTAGTGGAGCGGAAATTGTTTATTGCGTATTTTTTGTTACACTGGCAGCTTTGACAGGGCTGCCAGCTGCAGTGGCGGCGAAATAAAAAGGATGGGAAGAGAGCCATGGCGGAAAAAGGAGTCAACTTTGCGGTAAATGTTATTGGATGCTTAAAAGAGCCACAGCGCTGCCACCTAATGGCAATTTTGATCGAATCCGCGGTGGGAAGGACGACTTTTTAAGCTGTGATTTCATTATTTTTCCAACTAGCTTTAAGTTGTTGCTGTTGTCGCTGTTGGTATTTAAAAAAACTTGACATGTCGGCAGCAGTTTAATAGTTTCGGGATTTTCCGCCAACTTCTGGTAATTAGAAAAACCAGTCAAGATGTCGGTTTGCGGCGCTCAAAGGAGACGCTCGGAGTGGAAGAGACAGGCATGAAGAGCAGGAAGAGAAATGGAGGAAAAGATCGACAGATCCGAAGGAGCGAATTCGAAGCTCAGAGAACTCCGTAGAATCTTGACGTCGTCTGCAAGGAACTGCATGTCATTTGCCTTGACATAAAGAAGATAAGAAGAAACTCATGTTGGGTTGGAGTTTACCATAAATATAGAATCGGAAACAAAACTGAGATTTCAGGTCGAGATTTCTCAATTAAAGCCTTCGCAGATTCCCCGTCACATCACATCGCACTTCGCCTCCTCCCAGAGAGGACTTAAAGATGTCCTGGAGAAAATTTCGCGCCGTCACCCCCTGCCGCTCAGCCACTTCCCACCCTCCTCCCCTTGTGACTCGCTTCGCTTCCCGCTGGCCACCTTTAACTCAAACGGAGACCATTCATAAAAATCCCAAGAAGACGAATGAACGACAGAGCCACAGACGAGGAATCAACTGAGAGAGCGAGCGAAAGACAGTGAGACAGAGCGAGACAGAGCGAGAGAGAGAGAGAGACCACGGAGATGAAGGCAATGTTGCCAGCATTCCGAAAATAAAGTTTCCTTTATATTTTTTGTGGGTTGCGTGTTGTTGTTGTTGGTGGTGCTCGTCAAATTGTAATTGTTGGTGTTGCATTTAATGCTGTTGTTGCTTCTGTTGTTGTTGTTACGCTCTGCTCGGCATTAAACTTTCTCATCAGCTGTGAAGCGAGCAGAAAAATCAACTCAAGTGTAAAATTAAAACTGAGCAATGAAAAATCATCATCATCAGAAGCAGAGGCAGCACCAGCACTGGCAGCAACAACTACAAAAACTCGTGGCACCAGCATTAGCAGAGGCAACAATGGCACCAGAAAAAGTAACAATAACAACAACAAGAACAACAACAATAGGACACTACACAAGAACAACAACGTGCCGAGGGAACAACAGCCGTCGGTTGTGGCAGCGTCGACGAAAAATCCCAGGGATGTTTAGTGTTTTTGTTCTTGTTGTTGCTGCTGCTGCTGCTGTTGTTGGTGTTTCCATTGTCGGTTTACGACGTCGTTGTTGTTGCTGTTGTTGCCGGCAGCGCCAACGCAATGAACGACGCCCTCCGCAGGCGTCCAACACGCCCCTCATCAACGACACCCGCCACCCACCACCCACTCACGCACTTCCCCGAGGACGAGAGACAGACGGAGGGACGGACGGTTATATTGACATTTCGGGAAGGAAATTCTGCGGGTGTTTTCATCTCCCACTCTATCTCTCCCCCTCTCTCTCGCTCTCTCTCTCTCTCTTCGCCCTTCGTCCGTTCGATTTATTTCATTGATAATTTTCAAAGGAATCCCGTGCCTAATTGATGATAAATAAAAAAATACGGTTTCGCTCGCTTCCTTCCTCGCATCCCTCGCTCCCCCATCGCCCCGGTTCGTCCTCGTGTCCTCCATGACCCCCTCAACCGCTCTCCGCCACCCCCGCGCCATCGCCCTCTCTGCTGCTTCCTTCTCCTTGCCATCTTGTCGCTGCATCGATATGAAAAGTAAGCAAAACTTCGCTTCAGTTTCATTTCCTTCCTCTCGCCTCCCTCATGTTCCCTCCACAGCCTGACTGCCGACTTCCTGTTCCATCGCCCCATCGCTTGGGTGGATTTTTTGCGGATCCTTCGTCCTGGGTTTTATTTGTCTTTGGCGAATGTCGAAACTTGGCACCGGAAATCATCGAAATAATGATGACAGCCACATTCTTGCACACATTCAGCGCGGGCGCCGCAGGGGGCGTGTGTGCGGATTCGGCTGACGCCCTGCCAGCGGGCCGGTGGCGGAAGGAGCGGGAGGAGCGGGAGGGCGGCGGTTCAATGACATGCACTTCGGGATGAGCTTTCCGGCGGAGTGGAGAGCAGACCGGAGACAGGAGCGACGCAGAGGAACGGAGGCGGAAGGAGATGGGGAGAGTGAGGGCGATAGACATCCGAATAGTTGCGCAAAGCACTGTCTCTGACATGTGACATCGAATATCCCACTGCAGATGGGACTTGCCGCAGATGGCGGTCCTTGGACCAGGGCAACGTCTCGGGTTTCACGCAGAACCGGTCGACTTTCGACTGCTCCGTGAATGGAATGGAAAATCGACCGGCAGACAGTGACGGACGAGAAGTGAGTGGAAAATGTGACAAGAAATGAATGAATCGGAGGCGGACGGAGTAGAAAAGTAAAATGAGATATATAAACAAGAGATAGTAATATCGAATGGAGTACGCAAGCAGTTTAAAAAATCTAAATCTAGAATGTTCAAGTGACTAAACAAGGAACTGCAGGACTCCTCGGACCCGAATCGCTGTAGAATTTGCAAGGACTTCAGCTTTCTTTTCGAGCTCATCTGCACTCGCAGTTTAGGAGTCCATCAAACTGGCCCCTGTCGGCCACCGAAGAGCGATGGGAGTCGTTTCGAATCAGAAGTTATGACAGCTGTACGGCAATAAATCTAAAATTTTACGCCTCCGCTGCCGCTGGTGCTGCCGCGGGTGCTGCTGGCGGCGCCATCAAATCGCCGAATGCCGGCCACTCGGAGACTCGGTTACGAGCTCGCGCTGCGATCGCAAACAGATTCGAGAGCCATCAACGGAAACGATCACCACGGACCATTGTCGTAAATAAAACTCTCCGGAGTCCCATCGGGCAGTAAAAAAATCCGTTTTAAAAACTTAAACTATTTCAATAAAACCGATATCCACGGGACGCGTCCATCTGTCGCTCGCAGAGGAGCCGACATAGCGATGAGCGAATGAGAGAGACCGATTTCGAAGACAGAGAGGTGGATGAATCAGAAGGAAAGAAAAAGAGCGGGAACGGCGAATCTCGTACCAAGGGTACGCCAGCCATTTCTCGAACTGTCATTGACATATTTGAAGCCATCAAAATTATTAACTGTTCATTGGCATGTCGTCGAGGAGGACGGACGGACGGACGGACGGACGAAGGACAGACAGATGGGCCGACAGGAGGATGGGCCGACGTCGGTTGATGACGCCGAGCAGCGAACGACAAACGGCGAACGGCGGAGCCTCGGGAGGGTGTAAAAAATTGCTTAGCTGTCAATATAGCAACAACAAGGACCAAGCGAGGGAGGGGGTGGCGAAATGCGAGGATGAGTGCTGGGGGGGAGGCACGAAGGACCCTGCAATAAGCGACGAAACCAGGAATGAATGTGAGCAAAAAATGAGGGAAACAAATTGAGCTAATAAAATTTTATATTGTTTTTTGTGTGCCTTCTGGAACCCGGCGACGGGACCTTCTCGCCAAGGACGCGAGGAGAGCAGGACATGAGATTGAGCGGGGGAGAGGGGGGGGAGAGAGAAAGGAGAGAAGAGAGAGGTGAAGAACAAGAGAGCGGACTGTTGGAGTGGAACCCACAGAGCAAATGGACAAAGTTTAGTTAAATGTCCAAGAAAATTGTCGACATTAGAGCCAGAGAAAGATGGACAGCGAGCCAAAGGAGCGGGGAGAGATTGAGTGAGAAGGACAGAGGGAGAGGGAGAGAGGGAGATGGTGAGAGGGAGATGGGGAGGCAAAAGTTTATTGAAAATTATATCAGGTGGAATAATTGTCGAGTCAAAGTTGCTAATGGACGGAAATCGTGCGACGAGGACGACAGAGGGAGACCGGTCGATGGCGATGAAGGGCAGACGCCGAAGGCGAAGAACGGAGCGAGGACAATGGGCAGGACGACAGCGACTTGGACTCCGACTCAGCCTCCGCCTCGGTCTCGGACTGCGATGCGAAGAGGAATTAGGTTCGCTTTTTATGAGGCCCTCGGGAGCGGCGGCTGCCGTCACGGCGGTCACTTGTCCGTGGCACTCGGTGTCATCCGACGCTGCGGCGTCCGCCCTCTCTCTGCACACACCAGTCGGGCGCTTTGTGCGTAAATCAGCCAGGAGCATCCTTAATTACATGAACTCCTCGGCGCTGGAGTCGGGTTGCGCACGTCCGCCGGACCCTCGCGGGTGGATGCGGCCTTCGTCTGTCCGACCTTCGTCCTTTCGGCGTCGCCGTGGCCGCAGCAGCGCTCAAGAGTCGCCTCATCCGAGGCCCTCCGCAATCAACCTCCATCCCTCCCCCCCTCTCTCCGCTCGCCATCATCTCTCGACCATCCCTCTGTCTCTTCCCCCTGTTCGCCCAGTCGGTCGTTTGTCGTCGCAGTCCCGGCTGCAGCGCCCGGGCCCCGTCGTCCATCTGTCGGTGCGACGCCCATCCGTCGGTTGACGCTTGACAAGCGGACATTTGGAAATTATGGACCGACATGTGGATCGCCTTCGGCCCGCCGCCCCTGCCGACCACCGAACGAAGTGATGACGGTGGCTCGTCGACGCGGCGTCCTCGGAGTTCTCGCCCTCACTTCTGAGGATTATTTTCTTCAAGCCAATGGCCATCGTGTCGGTGAAGTTAATGCTGTGGACCTGGGGCCATCGAAATTTGGAGTCCGAGACGCCCCGGAATAGCGGAGGAAGCGCCTCCAACACCGACTCCGTGACCCGGCGCGACCTCCCTCGTGAGGAGCGCGTCGCCGTCGGCTTCACCTTCATCATCACCCGTATCTCCTTCCCATCTCGCGTGAGACAGAGATCGACAGACAAGAGAAAAGAAGGCATAAAAGAGGGGCCGACGTTTCGGGAAAATCGTCCTTCTTCGAAACCCCGATATCACGACAGAAGCAAGAGAGGAAAAAGTGAAAAGTAGCCTGGAGAAGACCAGACCAGGGAGGGGTAGCAACAGAAATCCACATGACTAAAACACGTCGCTCTCAATACCCCGAAATCTTTGCGAGACAAAATCAATTAAGCTCAAAGCGATCCCAACGTCCGATTCCGGTACGATTCCAAATCCGACTGCGACTCCGACTCCGACCGAAACCAAACCCCAGACAAGGCCGCGTCCGGGTTCGGGTTCGGGTCCGGGTCCGGGTCCACCCTCGCAGCCGCACAGACATGGCACAGGCACTGGAGTGACGGGTGTGAGGGGGAGGGCGACGTGCGCGTGAACGGGATCACATGACACATTCTAACGAAGTCGTTAGTAGTTTTGTCAACCCGACTAAATGTCAACCGTGTTTATGCTCTCTGACAGCTACTAAACACTATCTTCGTACGCTTATTTTACTCCAGCTTGGCCTCCGCACAGCGCTCTCTCCTCCTCACCCTCTCTCTCTCTCCCTCTCTAACTCTCTCTGGCCTCTGGCTCGGTCTCTTTTTCGGCCTCGGTCGCCGTGTTCGCCCCTCTTCGTCGGCCGCGCACACACGCTGACTAACAATCAGCTCGGGATTGACACGTGACCGTGCAATGATTTGGCCCCCTCCCGCTCTCTCCCACTCGCATGCCCTCTCTCTCTCTTGCCCATTGGCCCGTGGAAGTCTCGTGCTTTTTCTGTACTTCCTTCTCTGTTCCCTGGCTTTCCTTCCTTTCGTTTGTCCGCTCGTCAACGACAAGCGTCAGGACGAAAAACGAACCCCTTCTTGTGGTTTGGCCTCCGCCCCCTCCTCGAGGGCGTCCCGTCGTCGTCGTCGTCGTCGTCGTCGTCGCCGTCGTCACCGTCGACCTCCTGCCTCCGGCATCTGCGGTTCCCTTGCCGTTGTCCTCTCCTTCCTCCTCTTTTCACTGGCCTCCCCTCTCCACGAGGTCGCCGCGTCCTCGCCCGGAGAGGGCACGGACGGGAGAGGGGCAGCGGCGAAGGCGGGCAGTTGGGGTCGCCGCGTGGGAGGGGCGTGGTCGAACAGGCGCCGGGGATCGCGCAGAATTTTGAACCCGAGAAATGTCTTTATTAGTGACTAGTGACTGCAGGAAGTCGCCGACACCAGGCGAGGTGTCGAAGATAAAGCGACGAACCAGGGAGTGAAGCAAAGACGGACCACGAAAGCGAAGGAGGAACCGAGGATGGTCGGGCCAAGAGAGAGGGAGCGGGCGAGGTGGGACTCGCGTCGTGGTTGTCGGGATGAAGAGAACAAAAGCTGACAGCAGAATCTCAAAATTCACAACAAAGCCACGGACACGCTCATTTGGGCACACACACACACACACACACGCACATGCTGGGGGAGTTAGGGCTGCATTCCTACACCCGTCACGCCCCCTGCTCGGCCGCCCACATAACCGTGCGACACGTAAAGTGTCAATTTAATGCATGCGCAGGGATGCGTAAAAATTTCCAAGGATTCCGAGGATTTGCGAAACTTTTCCATCCATGTCCGTGTCGCCAGCGGTGCGGGGGTCGGGGTCGGGATCGGGGTGGCCGGATTTTTCGGTAAATCCTTCGCCCTCCGCATTGTTTGTGCGCCCTTGACGTGCCGCCGTCCCTGGCCGGCCGCTGGGATTGGGCGGCAACTCGTGTGGACTTGAGCCAGGGCGCATGTAATGCTTAATTGAATGCACTTTTAGGTCCCCTGTGTGTGTGTGTGTGTGTGTGTGTGTGGGCGGGTTCGGGTGGCATCGCCGGTCCCCGAAGGCAGGACACCAAATTAAATTGCATCCACGTCGCCGGCCCCGGGTGGACCGGGGTGGGCCGGGCGAGGCGGACGACAGGACGACAGGACATCCGGCAATTGAATGGCTTCGCATCGATTCGCTAAGGCTATCACGATGCGCATGGTGGCAGCGCCGGTCAAGAAGGCAGCCCGTCGTCCTGCGTCCCCTGCGTGCCCTGTGCCAACGCGGCGCGGACGTCGGCGAGGGAGGGGCGGAGAGATGCGAAAATAATTTCGGCTTAAATTAGATTATTTTGAATGGCCGAGGAAATGAACTGAGGACGGAGGGAGGACGGACGGAAGCAGGCGAAGAGAAGGAGTCGGTAAGAGAGACGGGAGGAAGAGAGTCGGAGGAGGAATCCATCGAAGGAAGGACGTGCTGAAGGAAGGGCCGCCTGTCGCTTGGCGTGGAAATGAAAATGAAGCAAATCAATGGATCTATCGAGGGAGTGAGCGAAGTAGATTAATTCCATATAAATCCATGGCGTGGAATGATCGTATTTGGCAACCAGATGAGCGTAGCGTGGCGAGGGTGCGGAGAGGGCGAGGAAAATTGGAGGAATAAAACTCGCATGCCTTTAAAGGAAACCCACTGATAGTGGCTGAGAATTAGACAATTGGAGGATTGGACTAAGAAGAAGTTCGCCAAGGCTGCGTCATAAAAAGGGGACAATGGCGGACTCGCCCCTGCCTCTGAGGACTCATCCGGAACTCCCACACCTCCCACTCCGCCCGTGGTGCACTGGAACAAAACCAACCTCGACAGGACGACGGAGACGGAGATGGGAATGGGGATGGGAAGAGCACGAAGCAAAGTGCGATTAATTTGGCAAAAATACCCCGCTGGGAGTCGAGAACAGGAGGGCGAGGGGTCGACAGGGGGGGAGGGGGGGAGGGGGGCAGGTGCTGGGGACCCTGGCGAAAAACATTCGCGCGGCCTTCACGAGGACATAAAAGAAACAACGTGGACAACGGCAGCGGCGAGGAGGACAAAAACAACCACGAGCCAGAGGAGCCCGAGGAGCACGGGGAGCACAACAAGGACGACGAGGAGGACGACCAGGCCGACGCTGACGGCGACGAAAGCGGGTCGCAGGCGGCGGGGACGAGTGGAGGAGGGACTGGGGATGGGGATGGGAAAATAAACCTCGCTGAACTTAACTCAGAATCGCACAAGCTTCGAATATTAATGTCGAAACGTGATGGCCATAAAGTGCAGCAGTGCGGCACATTGCTTCCATCCACATCGCCCGTCCCGCTCCCGCCGCCCTGGCACTGACCTCTCTCCGGCTCCTCCGACCGCGCCCCGTCCTCTCGGCCCCACTCCTCATCACTCTTCGAGCCACCGAACCTGCTGCGAATTCTTTTCGCCCCCCCTTCAAACCGAGTTCTCCTCCTCCGCCCGTCTCCCTCTCGGCCTGCCGCCCCCCGCCCCCCTCATTTGGCCACCAGCTCCGTTTCGGGCCCTCGCTCGTTATCCTGGCATGCGGCAGGCGACCCCCGAGCCCACGTCGTTCCCTCACTCGTGGCCTTCTGTTTCTTCGCTGTTGTCCACGGAGTCCACAAAAAGAGAGACAAAGCGGACGACACGGAGGGAAACAAAGGGAGGAGAGAGGGGAGAGGGGACTTTCTTAATTTTCCAGCAGAAGAAAAATCGCATTTGGAAAACATCACACAAAACTACAGGACAAAGGAAAGAGACGGAGCTACTGCGACCGAGAGTCCATAAAAATATTAAGAAAATAGCCGCAAAAAGGGGCAGAGAGGGAGAGAGGGAGGTGGAGAGAGAGAGAGATGGCACCGAGAGTGAAAAAGGGACTGCAAGAAAGAGAGAGAGAGCGGAGCAAGAAAGGACTTTTCTTTATTTATTCGAAAACTGTGTGCATCTGAGTTCAACCTCGGCCTCCCCACCCCCGGCCAACTCACCCCACTTCCCCCCAATTGTCTGAGTAGCAATGAGTGTGAGTGTGAGCGTGTGTGTGTGTGTGTTGGGAAATGTTGGTTCGCGCGTTGCCAACTTTTCACACTAAATTCAGTAAATGCGCGAACTGGGGCTCGAAGGCCTGGACGCCAATGAGTGCGACAAGGATGGCCGGCGATCAGAGGACGACGAAGGGGGCGAGGGGGAGGAATTGGAGAAATACAGGACACACGGTCAACTTCTCGGCAAGTTTGGCTGCCAAAATGCAGTTCATGTTTTTCCAAAGGACATCAATTTTATCCCTTTTGTTCTACCATTTTTCTAGGCATTTGTATTTTTTCTATTTTTGGCATTTTCATCGTTCTATTTTTTGGAATTTCCCCATGTAGTTGCAGGGTCGAGAGCCAGAACAAATATTTATCAGCCGCTTTGATATGAATTAGGAACACGTGCGCCATCTGCAGCCGTTTTTGCTCATGGCTCTCGCAGTTTCGTTCTTTTTGCGTTCGGAATTTAAATCAACTGGTTTTTGTCTTGTCCGGCGAGTTTGGGAGGACTGGCACAGGGTCTTGGAGGAATCCTGGTCCTCTTTGCTCGTTGGCCTGCCTGCAGCTAGCTCTGGCTTCATTAGTCTTACTTGTGGATTTTACACTCTCATTCTCCTTTGACCACTAGCTGGTGAAGTTCTTCTGTTTTAGTCATTTTCCTTTTCTATAAATTATGACGCTCGATTATGAGTTCAGATTCGATATTGACAACGACCGTGTATATTTACACAATATATTCTCCCTTCCTCCTCTTTGCCTTTGAACTTCGCTCGGTCGCTCGCACTTTTTCCTTTCCTGTCGTCCCCAACAATTTTCCCTACACAATCGCCCGTTCCTCCTCCTCGTTTTATTTTCCTTCACGTTTCCCTCAATTTTTGCTTTGTTCCTCTCCTTTTATTTCTTTAGCTTCCCTCACTTTACTTCTTTCTTTGCTTTACTTCCCCGACTTGCAAATAGCAATCTTCTACCTGCTGCTCCCCAGGTGCCAATTTCTTATCACCTGCTATCTCTTTCTCGTCCACTCATTTCCCCACCCCCGAAGGACTTCATCGCCCTTCGCCCTCTCCGCGTTCGGTCCGCCCTGGTCTGGCTTTAATGAGAGCCAGAGTCACCTGTTAACGGACAGAGGGAGGGACGGGCGGAACAGTAGCAGCGAAAGGCGGAACAGCGGGAAGGACGCGCAGACAGGACAAGCCCCAGACAGAGAAAGGGCCAGCAGGGCCGAGAGAGGGAGAAGGACGAACGACTGACATCCAGCCAGGCAGCGAGCGACAGACGCCGCCCTCGCATTTACCTCTGATATATATTTTTGCAATTTGTCTCCCCTGTAATTAGTGAGATTTAAACTCAGTTTTTCTATCCCTCGTGCTCTGTCTTCATTGTCGGTCCCATTGTCTCCCTCCTACCGTACTCTCCCCCTCTCCCTCCCCTTCTCCCTCTCTCTTCCACTGCCTTGACCCCCTGCAACGCAGGACGTCTTCGGGACACTCAACGCCGCCGCTCTCTGGGCTGCGTGTCCTGGTCGTCGTTCCTTCGTAGGGAGGCCGCCTGTCCGTGTGCCTTGGTCTGAGTGTGTGTGTGTGTGTGTGTTGGCCCTGTGCATGTGTCGACGAGTGGCGGCGGTTACGACGAGTCCTGTTTAAGGCGCAGTTAAATGCATTTAGTGCTCGTCTAAGTTTTCGTTAAGCGTTTCAATTAATTTATTGCCGTCATCTCCGTGCTACCTGTCGTCGTCGTCGTCGACTACGTTGTTGTTGTTGCAGTTGTTGTTTTCGACGTAATTAACGTCGTTGTTTTTCGTCGTGACTGTCTTCGTTGTTGTTGTTGTTGTTGTCGTAGTGGTTGTTGTCTGTTGCGCTGCGCTGCCCCCGTGTCCTTTCGAAGGCGACTCTCGACTGTCGCCTGTCGACCGTCGACCGTGGCATGGACGTCCTCGTCTATCCTCCGTTTTTCGTTTCTCTCCCATTTCGTCTCTCGTTATCTCTCCCACTCTCCTCTCTCTTCCCGCCTGCTAAGGTGGCAGAGTAATTAGTTGAAGTTATTAAGTCTTAGGGCGCGAACAATTTTCCTTTCAAATTCAACTCATTTCTGCTCCTGCTCCTGCTCCCACTAATTTGCAAGAACACCTTTCACCGTCGCTCTCTCTCGCTGTTCCTCTCTCTACGCCCCTTCCGCGCTCCTCTCATCGCTCCACCGATTCCTCTTCTATCTATCTCTATCTATAATTACATCAGTCCAGTCCACCCGATCCCTCCAATTTACACCACTCCCCTTCTCCTGCTTTCCTCCCATGACCCTCATCCATCGTCATCTATCCCTCCATATCGCTTTATCTGTCTCCTTCTCGTCAGCGGCTTCTCCGTGGTCTTTGTTTCAATTCATCGCAGTGGGAAATTATTTTCCACGGCCTGCGCTCGGCCGGGGCTGGAGCGGCAGCGGTCGGAGGGAGGTCGGGAGCCAGTGGATCCTGGACAGGCAAAGAGATGATGGTGAGGTGTGAGGGATCCAGAGGCGGCGGGTGGCGAATGAAGTGAACATGATTGAAGAACGCGGCTCGCACTCCTGGAATGGATGAGGATGATGGAGGAGACGAGGAGACGGAAGGACAGGACGAAGCGATGAAGGGGACGATGGCGGAGGAAGGGGGCGATTTCAGTTCTACCTGCGATGTCGCGGGTCCTTGGCTTCGGAGCGATTGCCTTTCGGCTACATCAAAGAATCCCACTTGCGCCCGAGCGACGTCCGAAGCCCGACGATGATGACTTACCTGGAAAGAGACAACAGCAGAAGAAGAGACACAGAGTTAGTGAGGGAACAGGGAGAAAATTGAGAATTAATTGACGAATTCGCAAACAATGGAAGGATGCTCCAGGATTTGGATTTCCCTGTACTCTAAAGGATGCGCCAAGTGTTGGATTTAACAAGAATTTCAGGAGAAAGCCGTGTGGGCGCCCCGAGAGCTGTTAAGCTCTTTGTTGTAATTGTTGTTGTAGTTGTTGCTCTCTTGCTGCTGCTGTTGTGGTTATTGTGGTTGTTGTTGTTGTAGCAGACGTGGGTGTTTCATGTAGATTTTTCTGGAATTTAAATTTTCGACACGTTTCTCCAGCCGAAAACTCGAAAAAATCGCACGCAAAAAATCAAGTAAAAAATCGGAATACAAAGCAGTGACAACAACAACAACAACAACAACAACAACGATGACGATGCCGACAGCTGGAGCTACAATAACAGTTCACCTGGCCCGGCCTGGCCCGAGCTGGCCTGGCTGGTCCTCCCAAGAACATGCAACCCTTTTTCGCCCTCGCTTCCTGCTTTTCTCCTGAGAAAATATGAGTTTACCTTTGGCCCTTCTTCTTCTTGTTCCTCTGCCCCTCCTCCTCGTGGAAAGTTGCAAAAAGAACGTAAAGCAGAAGAAGCAGCAGCCCAGCGATTTATATTTTATTTTATTTTTCGATTTTTTTCCTTTCAGAGAAGAAGAACACGAATAAATTCGTGCGAACGCAAAGGAGTCCCTTGAGAAATTGCGTTGATGCATGTATATGTGTGAGGGTCTGAGTGTGTTGGTGTGTTTGTTCAAGGAGGGAGGCCGTTGTAGTTGTTGTGTCGTCGTCGGGGAGATGACAAAATCGTCAACACGTAGCAATGCGCTCACTCAAACGTAAACTCGTAATAACCATTTTTCGCAATAATTTTACGTCAAAACAAATCTAGGTTATAACGAGGGGGTCGAAAGGGGTCGTCGCTCGTGTAGAAGGGTGCACGGAGGTGGGATTGGCGAGGGTTGGCGCCTTCAGCTTCGACAGGGACTCCAGATCCAGGAACCAGGACGCCCGCGGATGGAGGAAATGTGGATACGACAGCGGGGCGAGGACGTAGGAAATCCGGCGATGAGGCAGGTGGGTGGAAATAAAGGGGGTGGGGGGCGTAGGTGAAGATGCGAAAAGATCTCCAGAGGATGGAAAAAGTCAATTTTAATTCAACACCTGGAGAAAGGACAGTGGCAGAAAAGTGAGCCTAATTGAAATTAGGAAAACAAATCCAAAAGATAGAGAAACGAAAAGTCGCGGTCAGGAAACGAAGCTCGAAGGATTTGAAAAGTACATTGCTTCACCATAGAAGGGATCGATGGAAGACCAGCGAACCTGGCGACAGGGCGGCATTGAATAAACAGCAACAGTAACTCCGACGAAAGTCTTCGAAGATCCTGAAAAATCTCTCGGAGAGCAGGCGAAGGCGATGAAACGAGGAGAGAGAAGCAAGAAGAACCTGAGATAAACTGACAAACTAAGGTTGTCACGAATGCAGAGTTTATGACGAAGATTTCGTGAAAAATGAGAAAGAATATCCAGGTTACATGGATTGGGCACGAAGGAGACGAATTGGGAAGAAGGAGATGTAGAGCAAACATGAGAAATGCGGTAAACATTAAACATCAAGGGAAGGTGGAGGAAGTGCTGAAGTACGGAGCAAGGAGTTCAAAATGTAGAAGTATCTTCTGTAGATAGAAGAAAAGCTATGGAAAAATAAGCAAAAGATGAAGGACGAAGGAGCAGAAAAATTAACAAGATTTTTAAAAATATACGACTCCGATTTATTTTAATTTTTTGTTTTTAGTGTTCAACAATGAACTCTATAGCGAAGTCTGAGATTGAAATTATGTATATTTGTGCAGGTTTAATGACCCAGGCTAGTCTTCTTCCGGAATCCCAAGCGCTCAAGTTAAAGGACCTTGGAATTGAGTGAAAAATCATGTGGAGCAGGAGCAGGAGCAGGAGCTTAAATGCAAATAAAAGTCACACGCACCAGGGCAAACAACCAACACGCACTCGCCCGCCCACTCAGACACACTTGCACACAATCACAATCACAATCAGAACCACACACACACGCACGCACACAATCGCACAATCAATATTTGCAGGAGGCACGTGCTGCAGCTCATATCCTCGAATGCAAATATAAGTCGAGTGGCGCGTGCCTGCGTGTGTGAGTGTGTTTGCGAGTGGACGCTGCTCTTGAGAGTGTATTAGTGCGCGCAGTAGTCGTAGTGATCGAGTGCCTCTGAGTGGGTTAGTGTGAGTCCCCTCTCTCTCTCTCTCCCTCTCTCTCTCCCGCTCTCTGTGCTGATGTGCTCTTGCGTGCATTAGCCAGCGTTCTTGTTGTTTTAGCTGCGATCTCGACTGATCCAAGGATTGAATTTTTGTTTTCCCTCACAGCATCTTCCAACAACTTTCGGCTTCCTCTCTCAGCTTCCATCTTCCTTGATTTTCCCCTTGATTTTTCCTTCCTTGGCCTTGCTTCGTGTTCGTTCCTTCGGCCGTCGCAGGTAAAACCTCAAACCAAGACCCGAAGTCGTCCGCGCCAGTGTGGTCAATTGTTTTCGGAGACCTTTTCACGGTCATCTCCGCCATCTTCGGGATTCCAGCTCTGTGAAAGGAACAGCCGTCCTTCCTTTCGATCCTTTGCCATCGCCTTCCATCCTGAAGCCCTCCCCATCCCTTTCCCTTTCCCGCTGCCTTCGCCCACCTCATCAGCCAGCGTCAGAGCTTCTTTCTCTTCATTTCTCCAACCTCCTCCTGTCACACGCACTCCTTCCCTCCACCCCTCACCCTCCCCCGCTACCCGCATTCGTCCGCCACCGCCCTCTGACGACGTTTGCTTCGCCCTCGCCTTCGCCTTCGCCACACGTCGTCGTCATCGTCCGGAAATAAGTGTTTACATTGGCAAATTTATGCGTTCAGTGTTGCCAACCTTTCAGGGCGAGGACAAAAAATACAACAACAGCGAAGAATGGCAGCAACAACAACGAACAAATATCAACAACAACGGAAAAATAAGCAATGAAATTGTTTGCTCCCGTTGTTGCTGTTGTTGCTCGATGACGTTGTTCTTGTCCTCCATGGCTGTTGTTGTTGGTCTCTCCATTGCTGTTGTTGCTGTGCTCAATATTGTTCTTGTTGTTGTAATTTCCTCGCGTTGTTTACCCAAGATTTTCTTCTATTTGTGCGGCTGCGATTGCGTTTGAATACCTCATTAACGGGATAAGATTTTCATCCCCTCGCCCACACCCCGGCCCCCGTCTCTTTTATCACTCCGGCTTTATTTGCATTTGGAAGCCGACAACAACAGCAACAAACACAGCAACAACAGGGTGCAAACGCCGCCATGACACCGCGTGACAGCAGGTGATTCCATGGATTTGCCCTGAGCCCACGTGTCACTTGGCCAAGGATCGAGGGCTCCAGGGAGCTTTATTGCCAATCGATGGGGTTAAAGCGGTTGGTGGAGGGCGGAGGGCGGCCGGGCTGACGGGGTGGCAGAAGGTGCTAAACTCAAGTTATTGAGGGCGCGGTTGCGGGCCATAAACATTGATTGATTGAAATCCTCGAAGGAAAACTAATTAGGAGGAAAGTCCCTCGAGGAGAGACGAAAGCGGGCCGTAAAGGGCGGGTTTTAGGGGTTCCCGAAGGACTTTAAGTGTGAGGAAATTATCATGGTTGTTTTTTCTAATACAATTCCCTTTCGCCAAGTGCTTTCCTGAACTTTAAGAAGAATCTGAAAATAATTTTGCTCCTGGAAAGTTGCTCCCCATCCATCAATCGAAGTTTTTCTCACTTTCCGTTCCACATTCTCCTGCTCTCGCCAAGTCTCGCCAACTCTCGCTCACCACGCCCACAATGCACGAGTCCAATCAGCCTCGGAGACACGAAAGCCAGGTTCAGACGCAACACAAGAAACAGACCAAGAGACAAAGCGGCGAAAGGATGAGGGCGGCAACAGCGACAGGACATCAACTGCAGTCGTGCGACGGGCCGACCCAACGACGCGGCGGTCGTCAACGATTTATCAATTTGGCAGCATTTATTTGTCAATCTAATTAATGTCCGGCCATTTGCGACAGACAGCCGGAGCGGCAGAGCCGGAGTCGGGCGGGCGAAAGACGAGAGACGAGAGACAGACGATGACTTTCGACAATCGGAGCGTGGCCAAGGCGAAATCTTGCCGGGTTCCCCGGGAATCTGAGCCGACCGCCCCAGTCTCTCTCTGTCTCTCCCTCACTCGAGTCCACCACTCCTCGAGCTCCCAGATATCAAACTCCGACATCGCCCAGTGACAGCGGCATGCGTCTCAGTTCGTCCGTCGTCCGTCCGTCTGTCCGTGGGTGGCTGCCGTCAATCATGTCACGCCATCTCTCGGCGGTAGCTAACTTTATTAGACGTGTCGATATGGCTGCGTGATAGCGTCAAGCACTATTCCTGTTGTTGCCTTTGTTGTAGTTTATGGACGTCCTTCCTCATCGCTATCTATCGGCCTCTATCGCTCTCTCGCCCTGGTGTCCTCGTGTCTGTCGCTGCATTGGCACTTTGTTTGTTTTTTATGATGTTTTGTCATGCAAATCGCTGACGAGCAGACAGGCGGGAGGTAATGACAACACTGGGCGCCCGACAGTGGGGCAGAGTAGGGAAATTTCAAGAAGAAATATCGAAATGAACAGGAAAAGAACAGGGTATCAAAGATATAGTCAAATTTTTGGTGGAAAATACAGTAAAAAGATTTCGCCAGGAAAGAGTTTCTCTCCAAATAATTCGAAATGGGCGAGTTTTGAATTTGTCCCACTGTCCGTGTTGGCGGCCGTTTTATTCGTGGGTTGTGTGGAAATTACTCTGGTCACACCTGCCGCAGATTTTTATCGGCGTCGCGAACAGGCCCGGAGCGGCGAGCGAGTGACACCGAGCGCCTCAGAGTATGCAGCGAAACGGGCAACGAAATCGTGTGGAAAAAGCACACAAATTGTGTAATTAATAATAGAGGGTTAATAGAATCCCGATGGGGCGGAGCGGGCGGCCTGCAATTACCTGGCTGTTAACACAAGGGCGCCGCAATTAACGGCGGGTCAGAGGTTCAGACAGAGAGAGAGAGAGAGAGAGGGCGAGAGAAAGAGATACGGGTAATAAGCGTTGCATATGTTCGGGCGCGTTTATAAAAAAAACAAATAATTACGAAAGATCGACAAATAGACAAACGGACTGCGGGGCAGGAACAAACAACGAAACACACAGCGAGGGTGCTGCTGAAGCACACGATGGGCCAGACCAATGCCAGATAGTCCCATGGACAGACATTAACTAGTTAATTTGCCGCCGTCTCTGGGGATGGCCTCGTCATGCCCTAAGCATTTAATGCTCTTGTTTCCAGCCCTCCTCCTCCTCCTCCCGAGATTGTTTGACCGACAAAAATAATTGAAATATTATTTATTCAAATATTTGTCCCTCGGCAAATTATTTATAGAATTATCTGCGTCTGCTCCCTTCTTCTCTTTCTATGTTTTTATGCCGTCCGAGTGGTTTTTGTCTCCCTTGGTTCTGTGCTTATTATTTCGGTTTCCTTTTTTGCTTATGTCCTTGAGTCTTCTACTGGACCTGTTCGCCTTGCTCTCGGCAACTTGCCTCGAGCTATGGTGAAAACAATAGGCCAAATTGCTTTTATATTTTGTTGTATTTCATTGAAATGGAATCCTTATAGCATGGATTCAATTTCAGTTATGACTGAGAAGTGCTTTTCCAACTTATTGGTCCTATTAACATATGATTATTAAATCTACTTCAAATTATTATTTACACTTGAACAAATTGATGTACATTTTTGAATGTTTCCAGTAGGGATTTCCAGTGGATTTGTCTCTAACTAATTGAATGTTTTGCTAACGTACCTTTCATTTGAATTTCATTTCAAGTATTGTTTAAATGTAAATAGTTTACGCGAATCGTTAGGTGGAAATTTCAATGACTTTTTACCGAAGTACAGTAAAAAGGAATTGGAATTGAGGAATTGAGGAATTTTTAATGAGTACCAGATGTGTCGATATCGAGCAGATTTTCCTAGAGAGAGACAGACAGGGACTTACGGCCTGCAAATTAGCTGAGGAAAGATAATTCTGCAGTTGGAGCCCAACACCAGCTCACACGGAGACGAGGAACATGAAACGCACCAGGAGGCGTCCAGGACGACAGGGGGCGACGGAAGAATCACGACGCGACCGAGGGAGAGCCACAGGGAATTGTAATGAGTGGTGGCGAGGAAGCGGGACGGAACGAGAGAGAGGGAAGGGGAGTTGGGAACGGGAGGCGGGAAGCGGGAGGCAGACAAACAAATGGCGATGCGTTAATGCACTGCAGGCTCCGAGTGTCGAGTGTGATTTTGTAGATAATCCAATAACAACAACGCCGATGATTATAACAACAACAGCAACAGCGACAACAACGACGAATTTCGAGCAACAACATCAACGATTTGGAACAGCAGAGGCGACAACAACAGCAGGAACGAGAACAAGAGCAGTGGCAACAACAAAAATAACTGCCATAGTCAACATCAGTGACAGCAGCATCAACAACAACTACAACAACAACGAGCTTGTTATTTGTTTTGTTTATAAACTAACACACACACACAAATGCACACATGCGCTGGCACAAACACACACACGCACACAGCCACGGACATTCATTGGAGAACAAATGGCTGCAACAACAAGACGAGCGGCCGTACGAAGTTTGTGTTAAAACAGCAACAATAACAATGGAAACAACAACAAGCACTATAACAACAACAACAACAACAACAACAACAAGAGTGTCCCGGCAATGACATATTCGAACGACAATATAAATTGTTAACACGACGCCGCCGTCGTCGCCGCCACCGCCACCGATTTCACCCCGATCTCGTCGCCACCTCGACCCCCGGCCCCCTCGCCATCGCCCTCGGCCCCTCAGCTCGCCTTCTCCACCTCGCCTCGCCCCCATCCCCATTGCCTCGCCCTCATCCCGACCACGTTGTCCCCGTGGCTGACGTCGCCGATGCAGGTCGTAAATAAGCGGCCAGCGTGCTGCGTTTCTCCGATCGCCCCCGGTGCGTGTGTGCGTGACTCTATCTCGATGCACTCGTGAGAGTGTGTGTGTGTGCGTGCGTGTGTGAGACTAAATGATGTCCTGTCCGCCGTGCCTTTGTCCTTCCGCCTGTCCGCACACTCGATGATGTCCTTTGAAAGCCCAATGCAAAGCTCCGAAACCCAAACTCTTGTCGGCTCAATTGATAGCGAAACAGCGAGCGGGGGAGAGGCGAGGGAGAGGGGAGACACATACATGGAGAGTGCGGGGAGGGTGAGAGTGAGAGAGAGAGAGAGAGATGGCGAGTGCTGGGACTGGGGCTCACGCACACAATTAACATTAGAATTGCATGCCATTAAATGATATTAAATAGATGGCAGATTTTGTTATTGTGCCGAGGTAATGAGGTGCTTCATGGGCCCCTCTCTCTCTCTCTCTCTCTGTCTCTCTTTCGGTCTCTTTCCCGCATGCACACCTACTCACACCAGCTCGAGTTGCTCACACTCGCCTCCCTCCCTCCTCAATTATCGTAATTAACGCTTTGTCGGCGTCAACGGGATGAAGAAAAACCCACGTCCTTCGCGTGTCATGTCCTGGCCGTTCTCGCGTATTATTTGTCAACCGAATTATACAGGGCTCTTTCGCAGAATCTTGTAATTAGCGATAATTGGGAATCGTTCACGGTTTAAACCGTGTTTTGTTTCCTGTCACTGAGTTTTGGTTTGGTTTTTTGCTCGGCACGGAATGTGCCAATCATTAAAATTATAATTACAATGAATCACGCCAATTTCTTAGCGGGAAAATTTTCAACATTGTCATTTTCACTTAATCGATTGCGTGAAAAACTCAGATTTTATAAATTTGTTAGGATCTTCTCTGAATCCTCCTTGGGCCCGTTTGCACTTAACGAACTGCAGAATTTTTTTTTGGCTTTTTCGGACAGACACCAAGGGTAGGGCAGACAGGTCAGGCCGGGACGGACGAAAACGTGAGTCGGATATAAAAATTCCTCAGGCGACGCTCACGCAGCTCCTTAAGTGGCGATGCTGATGACGGCGGCGACGGCGGAATTCGCTGATGACCAGTTCAGTTGGAGGCAGCGAAAAATCGCAACGACAACAACAACGACAACAGCACGAACCCCTTCCACCAACAACAACAACGAGGACCGCTGCAGCAACCACTCGATTTCCACATCTGCACTTAAGGGGAATTTGAATTTTGTGCTGCTCCTCCGCATTGCTGTTGTTGATGTTGTTGTAATAACTACTTGGTGTTTTTATTATTGCAGTCCTGACTACTGTGGAGGATTTCGTTGTGGCTGCGATTTGTTGCTGTTGTCTTTGTTGTTGTTGCTGCTGACCACCGAGGAATGGGTCCAAACGAGCGCGAGTCGCCCGAGGCGGACGCGAACGACGACGACCGAAACAATGGGCGACTGATTGGGCCGGGGGCGGGTGAGGGCCAGGATCCGGGCGAGGGCAACCGGCCGAGAGAGCAACGACAGGACCGGGGACGGAGGCCGCGTTTGAAGCGGAATTAGGGACAAAAATTGCAGGGAATTGATGAAGGAGTACGCGACGAAGGGAATGAAATTCCGAAATTGACTGCGAAATTCTAAATCTTATTTATATTAATGATTAATCGCAATTGGGGGAAATTGCAAATTTTCTCAGGGCTTTAGGAAAATCCCCAACTATTGAAAGAAGCGATTGTCGACAGTGGAAAACTTTAAGCGAGTTCGATAGAGGAACGAGAGCGGAATCTGTGGACGATAAATCGCAATCGGCGAGCGATAAATATGTGCAGACCTCGCATTGAAGTGGCAACGATTTATCGATAAATTGCGGCAAGTGGTCGGCTGCAAGAACAACAACAGCAACAACTTCTTGGCATCGCGCTTGCGCGTAGGCCGACGAAGCGAACGAAATCGAAGGAGGTGGAGGAAAGAACAAAAAGGAGCAACAACAACAACAACCACAATTTGAATTGTTGCCAAATTGAATGAGATCGCGTAGGCAAGAAATCACTGTTGGCGTTGTTGTTGCTGTTGTTTTCGAAACTCCTGCAGCGGCAATAAAAAAGCAGGCGGAACAAGGAATCGGAGGAGAGGCAGAGATAGTGAGAGTGAGACAGGGGAGGGAGGCGGTGAAGAAGTCAAACGAACGCCCGCCACATCCTGCGGCAACAGTCGTGGCGGACGTCGGCTTCGGCCACGGGAGCAGCAGCAGCAACCACAACAACAACGGCTTCTTCTGTTGCTTCCTGGCGGTCGGTCGCCCTGGCCGTCCCGCTGTCCGTCTCCCTGCGTGTCTGTCGGTCGGTCTGCCTCTCCGCCAGCGAGCGACTGTTGCTGTCGCTGCGGCAATCATCGCTGGCAAAACAAAGGCCCGCGGGCAGAGAAGCTGGAGCTGGAGCAGAAGCAGCGGCGGCGGCAATAACAACAATTACTATTGATACAGCAGCAACAGCGCCAGCGATAGCAACAACAATGACAATAGCAACAACAGACAACAAGCGACAACAACAACAATAATGAGCGCTCACAATGGAGCAGCAGCTCATGAGCAGCCAATTGGAGCTTTCGCATTGTTGCTGCTGCTGTCACTCGGTTGCCTCTTATTGTTTTTGTCATTGCCTTTGTTGCTGTTGCTGTTGCCATTGTAGTCGCTATTGCCGTTGCTGTTGTTGTCGTCGTCGGAATTGCTGGCGTGGCTGGTGCTGGTGCTCCGGTGACTGCGACTCCGGCTCCGAGGCCGGCCGCTGTCGTTATTGAGCTCACATTTGGTCAACATAATCAGCAGTTGACAGCAAACATGCAATTGTTGTTAGAAGAAAGCCAATCGAGGGGACGGGCCGAGGGCCGAGGGGCGGAGGAGGGAGCGTGGTCGGTCAGTCGCTTGGGCAGCCCACGGGGCATTGTTCACCGGTTGTTGTAGTTGTTGTTGTTGTGGTTGTAGTTGGCCTTTGTGTGTGAAGACGTCATGTTGTCGCTGGTAATGGAGCAATTCATTTGAATGCTGCCCTTGTTGTTGCTGCTCCCATTGTACCAGTATGGATTTATGTTGTTGAAACTCCAACAATACTCTGCAGCAATTTCCCATATCGATAAATTGGGAATCAAGTCCAAGTTGCAATTAAAATTCTTTGTAGTTATTTTCAATTAAATTAAATAACTTGTTTCTCGAGAGAAGTCAGTTAATTTCGGAAATATATCGAGGAATGGAGAATAAATCCAAGTAGAGGATTAAAAACTTCATTAAAAGTAACCTCAAGCCATTAGCAGGAAGAACAAATTTCGAAATAAGCAAGAGGAAATTTTCTCCAAATGGAATTAAATATTGATTAAATCAATTTATTGCTGGTAACGAAATGAATTCATGTCGAATTATTCCACTCATGCAAACCACCCAGAAAGTCAGAGAAGAAAAAACATCAAATTTAAAACCTTCCTTAAATCAAAGACTTTCGATCCACGGCTCCCATGACAAGGCGTCGAGCCCCGCAGGACCTGCCCAAGGCTATCGCGTTCCTCGGCTCACATGGCCTGCCCCCTGCTGGGTTGTCGGCCCTCCCCTCTCGGTTCCATATCAGCGTCCCGAGTCTTCGAGGAATTCGAAGGAGGCCGGGGCGTGTTTAACATAAAATTTCCTAATTACACTGAAAGATATCGATTTTTGTTCGTCGCCACCTCCTTTTGTGCCTCTTGTGTTACCAAAAGTAAAAATTAAAAAACTCCCCGCTCTCCCACTGCGACCAGGCGTCCTTTTACAGCTGTTCATTAGCGCGCGAAGGACACGCAGGAGGCGCTGGAGAGAGAGAGAGGGAGAGAGTGAGAGTTAAAGAGCCCAGAGAAAGAGTCGAACAGAGATCTGGAAATATGAGAAGAATACGGCGAAGCAGAGCAGGGCAAGACGAAGGCTAATAGAAAGACCTCGAGTGCGGAAATTAGAGTAATGAGGGACCGCGACCGAGGAAGAGGAGAGGGTGAGCAGGAGGAGAGGAGAGGAAAAACAACGAAATGCATCTCGGGGAAAATCCCCGAAGCCATCGTCAAGAGAGCTCTCGTTCATGGTTTTCGCTCTTCGCTCACGCATGACATGCTGGGGATCAACACGTCCTCCTCCTCCGCCTCCGCCTCCTCTGGCTCCCTCATCGTCGTGGTTCGCGCTTCCCCGGCCCCTCTCCTGGGAGGGGTGTTGGCGATGATCTCCTCGTTGCGCCTCACTTCGTCCGACTCCGCGGCGGGAGAGGCGAAGACGAGGGCCGAAGTCGAGGCTCATCCTCATGCACCATGGGTGTTTATGATTCATCCCCTCCCCTCCTGCCCCACTCCCCCTTTGTCGCCCCGCCTGCTCATCCTCTTCAATGTTGCCGCTGGCGCTGTTTTTGCTTTTGCTGTAAAGTTAGTGAGATATTTGAAAATCCCCGCATTTGCGTCTTAAATTGCTGCCCGTAGGCCTTCGAGTCGGGCGTCTTCCGGCGTCTCGCGTCGTCGCGTCGTCGCTCGCGTTGCCAACTACACGACTACAAATCGCCCATGAGATCTCGCTCGCACCTCCCCCCGCCCCCCCTCGCGGTGCCTCCCATGAGAGGGAAGAGAAATAAAAACGACGCCTCTTCTTGAGGAATCCGGCGAGAGCCGAGCGTTGCCGCATGTTGTACTGGTGGCGAGAGGGGAAGAAGAGGGGGAAGAGGGAGAAAAATTCTCGAGCTGTGGAAAATTATGCTCGCGTCGCCCCCCAGAGGGCACGAGGACGCGAGGACGCGAGACGTCGATTCGGAGGTTGAGCTTAATTTGACGTTGATTCGCTCGCGGCCCGAGGCGATGGCGGCGTTGCCACGTTGTAAAATTAGATAAATATGAACTGGAGAGGTTTAGCGATGTGTCGAACAAAAACCTCGGGGAATTTAAAGGCAGGCAGAGAGAAACGGAGAAGGAGACAGAGCCAAGACAAGTAGGGAAGAAGCCGGCAAATTCAATGTGGAATAGAGAACTTTTTTCGGGAATTGACGGCTGCATCGGAGCAGATCAACAGCAAAAGAGAACAACAAACTAAATCTGCAACAACAACAACGAAAATCCAACAACAACGACCAGCAATAAAATAGAAGCAACACCAACCGCCGCCTGCCGAGAAAATCATTTTCAGCCAAAACGTCGAAGATCCGGACAGAAGGCAAAAGGAGGTGATGGGAGAGGCGGAGGCGGAGATAGAGATGGGAGAAGACTGGGGAAGCGAGGGTGAGAGGGAGACGGAGAGAGGGCAGCTGGAAGAAAGGCCGTGACAGGGCTGAGCCGGAGACGTGGCTGGGCAGCGAAGGGCGAGGAAGACTGAAAGGGAGCCCACGTCGAGATAGAGACACGAAGAAGAGTGACAGCGAGAAGCGAAAGAGATGGAGGTGGAGGTGGAGGTGGGGGAGAGCGAGAAACTTCCGGCAAGGAGTCGAGCGGGAGCAAGAGGAGGAAAAATTGTCAATCTAATTGAAATTCTAGACAAAATCTTCCGCAAATTACCTTCATTGACGAAAATCCGTAATCCTCGACCGAACACGATTCAACGAGCAGCGAGCGAGTGAACGAGGGAACGAGGGCGACGGGAGATGGCGAGAAAGAGAGGGCAACTGAGACGAATGTAACCGGAAACGGAAGTAAGCTGTTCGCAGGCAGCCAGGGACAGCGACAGGAGTCGAACGGCAGCGAGGACGAGCGACTGAGGGAGAGCGAGCGGGACGGACTCAATGCGATTTATGTAGGTGAACCGGGCGCGCGCGCGTGTGTGTGTGTGTGTCGAGTGACAACTTGCTGCTGTCAATTTCCCGGCGGGGGGATGCGGAGAGAGGGAGAGGGAGCGATACAGAGAGATGGATGGCGCGGCGGAAGTCGCTGCCGCTGCCGGCGTGCGCGATTTTCTGTGGTTTCGGCGACAATTTCTTCTTCTTCTTCTTCTTCCCCCACCTCCTCTCTTTGCCTCCACCTTGGTTTTCTCTCTCGCTCCCTCACTCGCATGACTCCTGCTGGGGTTTTAAATAAAATTGAAAATAAAATTTTTGCTTTTGTAAAGGGAATTTTCCCTCTCACTCTCTCGCTCTCTGTCTCTCTCTCTTTCTATCCCTTTTCCGCGTGGCCTGGGGCTCATCCCTTTGGAGGAAATGCAATTTGTTGCAGCTCCCAACAGCAGCAGCAGAAGCACCAACAACAACAACCACAACAACCGAGCATTGATCCTTAATTTAATCAGCTGAAAGCGCATTTTCCATTTTCTTCCCGCTTCCTTCGCCCTGTCATCTTTTCCGGCCCGCGTCCGCCGACTCCCCTTCTTCCCCTTCTTCCCCTTTCCCTCTCTCTCCCCTGGCCTGGTTGCAATTTTCACCACATCCTCTCGTGGGTGGCGAAATCAAGAAATTGATTCGTCGTCCTCGGCGTCGCCCGGCCCACGACGTCAGCCGCATCCTGGCAGCGACGTCTTTCGCCTCGCTCCTGCTTTTCGAGATCCTGTCATCCGACCTCTCCCTCGTCGTCCTCCTCTCCCGCGGTCGCCCCCTGACCCCTGACCACCCTCATCCTGGCCTGGTGACTTCGGCCTCGCAGCCGTTGCTTGTTTTATATTATTTACAATGTGGCCACGGCCTCGACGTCCTTCCGTCCGCCGCCTTGTGCCTTCGCCGCCCGCGTCGTCCTGTCTCATATTTCGTCCTGCTCGAAATCACACGACTCTGGGGATCCCATCGGAGAATTCAATAATTGGAAGATGTCGACAATCGACGGAGGATTGAAAGAGCACGGCAGGCGACGCGAGGGACGCGAGGCAGTTGCGGAGCAAAAGCCAAGCAGGGACGGCAAGAGGCAGTCGGTTCACCGGTTCCCAGCGCGTCTGGCGACCACTCGTCGCCCTCCTGCGCACCTCCCTCTCCGTCCTGTCGCTGTGCCTCGCCTTTTGGCATCATGCAATTCCGCCACGGGCCCGATGCACTCCTCATTACCATTTGCTCGCCCCCAGAGCTCTGTCAGCCCATGTCCTCTTCCCGCGCACTCACATCCCTTCCTCTTCCCTCTCACCACCCATTCGGTTCCCTCCCTACAGCGCTTTTTAAGCTATATTAATGAAGTTTGTCCCGCGACCGGGTTCGAACTTCGAAGCTGTTTTTCCCGAGGTTCTTACGCCAGTCGTGCCGGTTTCGTCCATTTCATTGACAACCGAGGCCGAGCCTCCACATCCCGTCCTCTCCTCCGGTATCCTTTCGAAAAAGCCGACTTTCAGTCACAATGGAATCGAATGGGATTTCGTCAGGCGCAAGAGCAAGAGAGATGACTTTGAGCCACTTGTAAGGGCTTACGAGGCATCAATGGGGAAATGCCTCACGGCGGCCTTCTGAGCCTGGGCGGATCCCGAAGACCTTGGGCAAGGGTGAAGCAGCAAAAATAATGGAACAAAAGAAAACCATCAATAGAATGAAAATACATTGCATCCAAAATAAATGAATTCAAAAATAAAATTATGGACATAGAGACAACTTTAAACAACTTAAGGACGAATTTTAAGTGAATGAAACATTCAAAGCTAAAAAGCTATGTGAGGAAAAGATTGGAAAAAAGGAGAACAAAAATATAAACTAAAACTAATAGAGGAAGAGAAAGAGAACGTACACGAAACCAAATGGGAAGAAATAAAAATTATCATGCCCTTTCGGTCGAGTGCGGCCGCATTTGAGCAGAAGAAATTGGATCAATCGCCAGGCTCGATCTTTCCCGCACCCTCGAACACGAAAGGGTTTCGCAGGCCTTCCTTCCGTCGCATCCACTTCCGGTCACTTGATTAGCCACCACTGTATGCAGTAGGTCGGCCGACGGGAGGTGGGGTGGAGTGGAGTGGAGTGGAGTGGAGTGGAGTGGATTGAGCGGACGATTGATTGACTTCAAGGATGCGATAAGAGGCCGGAACCCAGGCAAGGAGAGGAGGACATGGTGAGAGCGGGGGAGGGTCGGACATGCTTCGACATGAGTGAGCACCGAGGAGGAGGCCCCGAAAAATAAAGCAATTAACGACGACTCGAGGGCAACATGTTAACTCGATGGGGAAGGAGCAAAAAAGGACTGAACGGATGTGCGTTCGGTGGAAACGACAAGAACAAAGCGGGAACAGCAGCAACAAAACGAATAAAGCAATAAAAAATATAAAGTTCCAACTCGTTCTCGGGAAGGCCGCGGCTCGTCGACGGTTGCCAGCGAGGCGCGGAAAGACATGCGCTGTGTGTCTGCGCCTCGCACAGCGCGAAACATGTGTGCGGAGAACGAGCGGGGGGGTGGGGGGTTGCCTTATGATTCCCTCCCCTTCTGGTTATTGCCATCCTAATTAATAGCCCTTGCAACCGGCGTCGTAACGCGAACGCGATGCCCCGTGTCGTGGATTCCGATGCGATCGCGGTCGACGACGTCCCGATCTCGATTCCGCGCCGCGCTTGTTATCGTGCCTTCTGCCGCCGTCTTCCCAAGAATGTTGTCCTCTCCCCACAACGTCTCCTTCGCGATGAACTTTTGAGTCGCAGTCACTGGCAGTTAATGAAACATCTTGATGGATGAATGAATAAGGACAGGCGCCCGATGACTTCCTCCACTGTAGGCGGCTCACGGTAGCAATTACGATCACGATCGCAGGTGTCTGGAGTGAAGCGAGAACTCCAATGAGCCGCACACGTGGGATGGTCTTCGTCGTATGGACAGTCGTTAGTGATCAGTGATCAGTGATCATTGGGCAGGAGGGAATGGACTTGGAACACATGCCCTTAGTTGAGTGGGTTTTAACTGAAATTTAAACCAAGATATCTGAGTAGCGCCCCTTAATCTTGCTGAGTCCCGGGAGACTGTTCACCATTCTTCCAAATATCTCCCCTGAATGCCTTAAATACATTAACACGTTATTCTTCTCCTCGTTCTCCCACCAATTGGAGCCCACTGATTGCTTAATTACTGGCTGTCCCTCTCGCTCGGCCAGAACCATAAATAATAAAGCCATATGTTGGACACGCCAGACATTCCTTCATTTTTCACCGAACGCTTTGCGGTCACCTCTTCGCACCCCTGCCCTGCCCTGCCGTACCCTGAGGCACCTCCACACCACACCCGCCTCGACCCCACCTCACGAGATCTGCCGTCTTTCGCCTCACTTTACGTCCAGGCTCGGAGTTGCTCCTGACTTCCTGCGTTTGTTCCCCACCCTCGCTCTCTCACCCAAACACAGTGGTTTTTCGGGGCTTCAGAGGTTTCCGGATCTCGGGCACCCGAGTCTCGCGTCGTTGGTGCGTCCGGGGACCAGTCGAGCGGAAGACACAGGTGCGTAATTAATTAAATTCATTACCATGTTCAGCATCCGGACGACCACATCACACACCCGACCCTCATCTGCCCCAACCTGGGCGCCTCTCTTTCACCCTCCTACGCCTCCTCCTCCTCCTTCGGCCTCCTCATTTCATCCTTCTGTCGCATTCTGACGCTCGTACATCTCATTTAAGTGAAAGTAAAGTGGTTTCTTTCGCTTGTTCTTCACTCTCTCTCTCTCTCTCTCTCTCTCACTCTCTACCTTGATGATCATCCCACTCACTTGCCCCGATTTTCCCCCCCTCCCTCCTCCATTAATAGGTGACCCGGCACCAACAGCAGGACACGCTCCTTCATCCTAATCTGTCTCGCTTCGCCGTCGCTTGTCGGTCGCTCGCTCGCTCTCTCTTTCTGGTTCGCACTCTTAATTTCCTCCTCGGTGTCCCTCTCTCTGTCTCTCGCATGGCTAATGAATGCTCATTAGTGTAAATTGCGATTTTTGTGCCACAACTAACAGGACCTCGGAGCCTTCCTCAACCCGCTCCGCCTGCCCGCCCCCCACACAACCCCATAGAGCAACGCGTTCCGAGACCAAGTCGCCGGGGCCGGGAACCAGGACTCGGACTAGGACCGGGCCCGGCTCCAGGTTGACTCATTATCCTTTTTTCCTCTGCATCTGTCATGGCTTAAGTGGTTTCTCGCCATCTCTCTCAGGCACGCTCATCCTGATTGAGTGAGTGTTTGAGTGATGGTGTGCGATTGTCTCTGTGTGTAGGTGTATTTGTAGGGTTGTGCGTGTGTGTGTGTGTGTGTGTGTGTGTGACTTTCAATGGCTGCCAACAATTAATCATTTAAGCAAACACCTTCGTCTGTCATTCCAAAGTAATCAAATTTGTTGAATTCATTTCGACGTCCCTGGAGACGTCAGCCTGTGTAAGAATTCCCACTGATGATGATTGTTGTTGTAGTTGTTGTTGTTGTTGCTGTTGTTTTGCTTGACACACTAAAATAAATCGAAATCAACAGAAATCTCTCCGAGGATTTCATGTCCATTTCATGCGAAGACATTTTGTTTCAATTAATTTTAATTGCTTATCATTAATTGAATTATTTCGTCTGATATCTGATGCATTACCATTGCCATTACTCGGCAAGCGGTTGAGCGTTAAGTTATTCATGGCATGGTCGACGAAGTAACGGCGAGGGCAGGATCAGTGGGGATAGAGGGGAATTTCCCCCGTTGGCTCCGATCAAAACAACTGATGAAGTCATCGCGTGGTGGTGGTGGTGATTAAGTTGTTGGTGCCGAGGAAATGGAACTGATGAAATAATTCAGATTGGATGTTGATGAATTTCAGGTAAGGAGGAGTCGAGAAATCAATCGAACTAATGAGTCAAAGCATTTTTCACTGCTCGGTTGATAAACAAACAAAACTATGGGCTTTTCGTAAATTCTCAATTCGGTAGAAAATATAAATTCCTCTACACCTTTCCACGAGCAGTAGAATTTCGAAGCTGTTTCTCAGCGAACTGCAGGAATGTTTTAAAGTTTAAAATGATGGCTTCACTTGACTCGCATGCCAAACGCATTAATTACGACGAGAGCAACGCGATGCGCGTAAATCAGCAGAGAGCGTAACGCAAAGCAGTCCCAGGGAACGTATCGTATCGTAACGTAACGTAACGTAATGCAATGCCAGCCGGCGTATCGTAACGCGGAGCCATGCGGCGGTGGCAGGAGCTGAAACAGAAACCGCCATAAGCGCGGATTATCGCTGTACAAAATTAATGTTAATTACTAGCGAAATATATGGCTCCGTGGACGGCGACCGAAGGACCTCGGACGCTTGGCGGAGGGGCGGTGGCGGTGGCTGGGGCTGGGGCTGGGTCGTTGGCGTGCGACCGACCGGACGAAAGGTAGTTGGCAACGCTTTTCCAGACATTTTGCTGCATTTGCGGCCGTTGAAATGCAGCATGAATTATAATAAAAACTGCATAAATTATAAACTTGCAGCGAAGGCGGGCCGCAGACAGCAGCGAGAGACAGAGCGAGATCAGGGAGCCTGTGGAGTGCGTGAGAGAGAGAGAGCGAGGGAGGGAGAGAGAGTGGGGAGCCGGCGGTTGCAAAGTGTCGGGGATAAAAATGCAAATTGCAAATAATTAACGCTTTCTTCTACGCTCGGTTTTAATCCATTAACGTAGACTCGATTCTGAAGTCCTTCCGCCCTCGCTCCTGGCTCGAATCGCGCCATCCCGCTCTCTCGCTGGTGGGGTGCTGAGTTGTTTATATCACAATTTTATTGGGGTTTTCTTCTTCTTCGTTATTATCGTTCCTGTGGATGTTTTTGTGCTTTTTGTGGTTGGCTTTGCCTCTTTTGCTGTTGCTCTGGATATTTTTTCACCGCCACTGCTCATCCTCTGACACTAAATTACCGTTGTTTTCAACTGAAATAATGTTCCTCCAGCGTCCTGCTGCCTCCCGCCCGCCCCCACTCTCCTCTGTCCGCCTCCGCCATCCCGTTCTCTGGCCTCTCGCCCTCGTTAGCTGGGCCAACGAGTGCAAAATAATGTCCTGCCGCATTGTTTTATGTCCTTGCCGTGGCGTTCGCGTTGGCGTCTTCATCGACGCCGGCTCCACCGGCGCGACGATCGTGTACCCCTTGTTGTTGGGATGTTGTTCCCGTCTCCCAAGCGCCCTCCTCGCCTACCGGTCGCCGTCTACTGGGCGAAAGGACACTTTATTATGTCAATCATGATTTCGGGCTTCGCAGCGAGTTTTGGCGAAACTTTTAAATTATGTTCCGGAAACTTTGCGCCGCCTCCGACAGCAACTGCGACGACGACAGACCGCTGCAGGGTGGAGGTGAATCGGCGGTCGTTCATGCGATGCGGCTGCGGTGGAGTGCGCCGTTCAACCTGCAGCTAATGGGCGGCTGATCTCGGTTCCGATCTGATTTAGAGCGGAGTCAGCTCGAGTCCTCGCTCGCTTCACTCTCTGCCGCTCTCCCTCTTACTCTCAAATTTGTTGTTCGGCCCCACCAACTCGCCCGACGACTTCATTGTCTTCCTTCTATAAAACTTCTGGATGACTCCCCACTTCCTCCAACTGCTCTCCGCCTTCCTCGGCGCTTCCTAGGCACTCTTTCCTCCCCATTTCGCCCGGTTGATGAATTAATTTGTCCGGATTGTTGAGGTGCATCAATCATAATTAGCGATGGACACGCCCCGAGCAACCAGCAAAAGCGAGAGGTGAACACCACAGATTGGCTGACAGAGAGAGAGAGCTGAGAGGAGACAAAAGGGTGAAGGATGGCTGCAGAATTACCAGCGAGGATGGCGGACTAGAGGCGAGTGTGTGTGTGGGGGCGAAAGTTAGTGAGACGAAAGGTGAGCAGTTAGTAGAAGGGGAGGTTAAGATGGGAATTAATTGCGGAGTGGAGCGGGGTTTGATGAGATTGATGGGAATGGAACAGATCAAACAGATTGAAAGTGGAGTGAAAATCAGTAAATTCAGATCAGATTCAGATTCCGTTAGTTACAGTGCTCGCCTTTGCATCCCTCAAATTTCTCACCACACAACTCGATGTTCACCAAGAGCCCTCTTTCAACTCTCACTGGGGACTGAGGGAGGAAACAATAAAAAGTGGTCGATGGAAATCGTTGGAGAGCGGCATCAGATCGGCAGAAATTGCGGTGCAAAGTTTGTGTTGCTGGCGAGTGCAAAAAAGGAGTACAAAGAGCAATGGAAAATCGCTAATTGCCAGTGTTGCTCGTTCACAAACTTTGACCCATCCTTCCCGTGTCCCTCCCTGTTCGGTCCAGTGGGAAGACAAATTCAGGGATGTCAAAAACAATTGGTCCACAGGGTAGGGAAGGGAGGGAAGGTAGGTAAGGGAAGGGAAGGGAGATTTTCGCGGTGAAGATAAGAAAGCAATCGTCCCAAAGAGAACAACAGAAGGAGAAAGTCTTTGGAAAAATTGCACTCCAGAAATTTGTTCAGACAAGGGCAGAGAAACAAATAAGAGAAAGGCAGAGATTGTGGGAAAAAGGTCAAATTGAGGAAATGTTGTCTTTTCAATGCACGACGAATAACTGAATCCCACATTTAGGTTCAAACTTCCCTGCCAATTAATACAAAATTTGACTAAAAAGAGGTGTCAAAAAACGACAGCATTAACTGGCAGCTAGAAGGAAGAGTACTCAAACTTGAAATTAGGGAGAGACGACGAAAGCAATGGATGGAAGTCAGGCCGGAGGGAGGGAGCGAGAATAAGTGAGATAAAGGAAAGGAGAAGGATAAGGAGAAGGAGGGGGAGAAAAAATGCAGAGCTTGCAATTCGCGTCGAATTGATTCGATGGAAGCCCAATTAATTCGAACCGTCGACGAGTCAGAGCCCGAGGCAGGGAGGACCGACGGGGTCGATGTCGACGGAAGCCAGGATGGAGGCCGCGGGGGTCCGCGAAGGCGGCGTTGACGACGACGCCGGACCGGGGTTGGCGTTGATGGACGCAACGAGGCCGAAGGCAATTGCGGTAATGAGCGATGGGAGAACGTGTTAATTGTGGCGAAACTTTTAAATTAGGACAACGGGGCAACAGAATGGATACAACAAGTACAACTACAACAACAACAACAACAGAGGGCTACAACAACAGCAAAAGGATTGCCCTGACGACCGCGCACAGCAACCGCGTTGCCAAGGACAGGAGTGGACCAGGATGGCGAGGCATTAAATCGATAGAGGTTGATCGGTGGGAGAGGAGGATGAAAAGGCCTAAGGGGACAAGGGGAAATGGCATTAGTGAGGGAAAGGACGGGAAGGGTAAGCGGAAGCGGAGAGCGGGACGTGCGAAGACAGAGGCGTGAATAAATATTAAGTGATATGATGAAAATTCAAGGAATCTTCGGACAGAATTTAATGGAATTTGCTTCACTCTCAATCAACTCATTCTATTCAATCTCTCCCTCTCTCTCTCACACTCTTTCTTGCTCCCGTCAACTTCGCTTCGTTCGCAATTTCTCTCCACTCCCTCCCGCTTTCCCTCGCCACTTATGTCTGTTCCTCGCACAAAGAAAAACCAAGAAAATCAATTAGTTGTGCAAACTGCTTGGTTTTCTGGTTTTCGTTTCCTTTGTTTAGAAATACCTCTCGCAAGCCTTCCGCTCTCCCCTGGTCCGCTCCGCTCTTTTCGGAATGGAAATCGAGCTCCAAATGAAATTTGTTAAATTCATTGGAGAACGAAATGAATTTTAGTTTTATTTCATTTTTATTTTCCCATTTTAAATACGATTCTCACTTGGGGAAACAATTTAATGCAATTCGCAAACCAGGTTCGATTTCACTTTGAGGTCGAGCCGGAGAATTCCATCAGCCTCAGCTCTCTCTCTCGATATCCCGCTCTCTCTCGCTCCATATCCTTCCGGACCCACCCTCCGGCCCACCAGCCATCGGCAGCCGTTTCCGGTGCCTGGTTCCTCCAAATTAGGTTATGCTAGAGCGTTTTCCCGGAAAGCGAAAACTTCCGCGACGATAACGAGCCAGCCCATGGCCCCCTCCTCGCTCTCTCTATCCCTCTCTCACCCCTCACCGCCCACTCCAGCACCCTGTTTGCTTTCCTCCGCCCTCCCGCCGCTCTTTCACCTAGTTTTCGTCACCACACGCACCGAAACTTCCGGCTTTGATGCATTTCATGGAATTCGTATCCTTCTCCGCCTACTCGGCCTACTCTTCTTCTTCATCCTGCAATTCTTCCTTCATCACCACAGAACCTGCTTCTTCTTATTCTCTCCGCAAATGTCTCTCTGTCTTTTTCTCCCCATGGTAGGGAGGAGAAGAAGACGAAACGTTTGACTCTCGACTGCAGCGAGCTCCAGCAATGATTTTATTGTTGTTGTTCTTGTTATTATTATTTTTGCTGTTATTGCTGTAAATGTTGTTGTTGTAATTGCAGTTGTTGTAATTGCTTTTGTTGTTGCCTTCACATTGCAGCTGCATGCGAACGATTGCAATTGCAGTCGTCACTGAATTCCAGCCGGAAGTCGAAGGCACCGCGAGCCCAGGGACCCGAGAGGAAGAGAGAGCGGCAACCAGGGAGTGAAAGAGAGAGGTAGATGTGGGAACAGAATGCACGGAAGAAACTGCCTGCGACACCGGACGAGTTCGATCCCGATTCGAACGCCTCGTGCTTTGTGTGGTTTGCGGTTTTGTGGGCACCGAGCGAGTCGAAAAGAGAGAGTACGGCGGAGAGAGATGGCGATACGGAATGGAAGTGACAGGAGCAGTAAGTGGTAGAGGGAGACAGATGAAATGCGATGAGACGAGGAAGAGCTGCGAACGAATTTTTGGGGTCTCCTCTAATCGATCAGCTGGTAGAGTGAAGAATCGGAAAAACCGGAGGTAGAAAAGGGATTTCAATCGCCCTTCACTAGAGGAAAGGAGAGGAAAGGATCGGTAAAGAGACAAGCGATGGGGATCCCCGTTGAGCCCGATACCAAGTTGTGAGGTGCAAAACCAACGCCCAGTTCAATTCGTCTCTATCATTCTGACGAATAGAACTGTATTCCCTTTTGCAGTTGGCCAAATTCAATATAAATTCAGGAAAGACCTATGAATTTGCGGTTAATATTGAAGGAAAGTCAGTTCAGATTCCAAGTCAAAAGGCCTTAATTAATGACATTAAAATTGATTAAACCTGTTTGAAAATAGATGAGTAATTGTAGAGAGAGGAATGATATGATGAAAATGATAAAATTCAAGAAATCGTGAACAAGAATATGTTTTCTTTTCCACTCCTTCAACTTGCTGGCAACAAAAATTAATTTTCCATAGTAAACTCGAGTCCAAAGATCGCTTTGACGGATGTGACGAAAAATTGAACAATTAAAAGCGAGCTACAAGAACTCCAAAAGACGGCCCAAGGTTCGTCCCCGAAGCACTTTATCGAGAGAGTGGGAAGTTATGTCTGTGGTCATTTTATGGTGTGTGTGTGAGTGAGTGTCAGAGGTTTATCTAGATGTTGTCAAAGTGTTTGACTGGCCATCTGGTCGTCATCTCTCGTCCCCATCGTCCCTCATCCAAGTCTCGTCTCTCGTTTTCCATGAAACGAACTCGACGTCCTCATCATCGTGCCATGTCCTCATAAATAGCACTCGCATCCTTCACGTTCTCGACTCGTCGCCCTCGCCCAGTCCCAGTCCCAGTCCTTTGTCCCATGGGGATCCTTTGAGTGATAGGAAATGCTTGCGTTTAATTATCGTCCGATGAATGTGTCCGGAGCGTAAGTGTGAAAGCCGAAGTGTGCTCGTGTGACGTGTGTGATGGAGGGCGTGTATTTGAGGGGTGAGCTTTGACTGCGTTCCTCCAAAAATGTGGGCGCAACTCGCCATAAGATCCAAAGGCATATTCCAGGATCTCGATCAGGCAGAGAGTGACTCATAATTCGCAGAATGCGGGCCAGACGGAATGGGAGGAAGAAAATTATGGAGAAGGAAAACAAACAACATCTCAGACAAGTCGCCTCCAGACAAAGAGTCCTTCATATAGAGAACCCTTGCCAGAAACTGAACCCAGACAAAACAAAAGCAAGTACGAGAGACACGAAGGCGGGAACGAGAGGGAGTGCAAAGGACCCAAGGTGAGGTGGCGAATGGGGGGACGAGGGACAGACAATTTGTCCAACTTGTCAGACATATTTATGATTATCGGCGAACTTCTTCGGCGAATGTTATAAATGAACAGCGATTTTTTGTTGTCGAAACTTTTCGGGAACATATTCATAAATAGCAACAACAACAACTATAACAACATTGAAAGCCATTCATAAAAAAAACAACCCAAAGAGAAAATAAATGAAAAAGCTGAGGGAGAAATAAAATCGCGAAAACAATGAAAAAGGTATAAAAGTCGTAAAACCCAAAGTGGCACAAGAAGAGTTGGAGAACAAGAGGGAGACGGAGAAGTTGTTGATGTCTGCATCCCTCAGTGATTGAGAGTAATGAGAGCGGAGGTCGGAGCAGCCGAGGTGGATTCGACCGACATGGTCGTTTCCAGGTGAGGTCCTTGGAATGACTCCATGACAGTTCATTTATATAGTTATGTTGACTCGATGTAATTATTCTCCCTTTGTTCCATGAACGTGCCAAGTATGTCATGAAATACTTTCAATATTTTGTTCTATGACTAAAGTTTTTTTTATTATTCTGGGTTTACCCTGTCAGACACCTCTTGAAAATGTTCACAGTTTCCTTCAATTCAATTATTACGCTTCTCTCCCCATTCATTTGAAAAGAAACCCCATCTCATCTTGAATTCACATCCCAAATTTTCATCTTCGTTCTCAGCTTTAACCACGACGTTTCCCTGAAATCTTCTTCTGCCTGGGATGACCAACTTTTTATACCTCCCGCCCTCACTCTCCGTCTTTTACTGGACTTTAGTATCCCGTAGGCCTCGCCACCAACTTTGTCTCCTTCGCCCACTCCACCGTTTCCTGTCCCCATTACCACTTCCTTTTCTTCCTCCCAACTTCCCTCTATCTGTCTGTCGGTCGGTCGGCCTGTCTCTCTGTCTGTCCGTCCATGTCTCTCCTTGACCAGCTCTGATTGAAGCCCATCCCGAAATTTCGCATTCAATGTCTCGGCGCAACAATCAAAAGTTTTATGTTTTTATCATATTTTTCTTTTCTCTCCTTCCCACCCCCTCGGCCTGCCATGAGAAGTTTGAGGAAACTCTGGCCCCCGCTCCTCTCTCGACACAGCCTGTGTCTTTATCTGGGTTTCTTCGCTCAACTTCGGTCGTAAAACCGAAGGCCTACAAAACTTTCCCAAGTTTTACCTGAGCCACGAGGGCAGAGAGTGAAACGTGAAGGACAGAGCAGGGAAGGCAAGAGAGAGCAGGAGCGATTCTGAGTTCGATAGTGCAACCGAAGGAGAGGAAGAGAAAGAGAGAGACGGACAGAGAGCGATGGATATATGGATATGGATGAGGATGGAGCAAAAGAAACAAAACTTTTCTTCTCGTATTTCCACTGTTCAGGACCAACAGGACCAACAGAACCCCCAGTGCAAAAAATTAGTCATAAAACTAGGGAGAGCCAGAGCAGAAAAAGACGGAGCGAGAGAGAACAAGAGAGAGATAGGAAGCGCTTTCTTCACGAACTCACGCACAGAGTGATGTTTGTGTGCGTGCATTGTAATGTTTATTGCGGAAACTTTCTGCATTTTTACGATTTCTTTTAGAAAATATCATATATATTTTTTCATAAGGTTTTCCCTATTTTTCGCTGTTCTACGCCTCGGGTTTTTCCTATATTTTTTATAAAAGTTGAATATTTTTTCATCAATCTCAAGTTTTTCAGCAAGTTGCGGGTTTCCCAGCTGTTTTTGTTTCGTTGGCTTGGGTATTTTATTTCATCCAAGTTTGCCTTTTTCTGACCGTGTTCCGATTTTTTTCTCGCTTCTGGTACTTTTCACTTTTTGCGATTTTTTCCCTCGGATTTTTCCGATCGAATCTACATCAATGCTGGGATTTCTTCCTTCTGGCCTTTGCTTCTATTTACAGTTGTCGTGGCTGTTCCCACTTTCCCACCCTCCACGCCAATCCCACATTGTTGCTGTCACTTTCTATATTATTAAAGATTTCGTTAAAAGCCTCCGTTTTTCTTATTACGTATTTATTGTCCTTTAAAGCCATCCAGAGGCCCAAAACAATGGCATGATAGAGCCAGGAATTGGAGAGATAAAGTGAGGAAAGACCTGGACAGAACGAGGGAGCAAAGCAGAGAGAGAACATGGAGATAAGGATGCTTAAGCTCGCATAAAGTATTTCCAAATTCCCTTCCGCTATTGATTTTCGCCTCCTCTCCTTTCGTCTCATCTCATTACGGAGTTGGACCGTTCAAGAGCCTACATTTTGAAGAGTCGGTTCACCTCGAGCTCTTGAAATTTCCCGCAGCTCGGAATGAGCTGAAACTCCTCAGTCGATTCGCTTCCCTCGATTCGCTCCGCCTGCCCGTCGACGTGCGCTCGTTCGCTCGTCCTGACGGCACCTTCGAACGCATGAGGAACGTGTTGGCGACGATAATTTATAACTGCCTGCCTCTGGACCCCTAAGCCCGGCCGCCACCGCCCCCGCCCACCCCACGGCCTTCCCGTGGCGCCTGCCTCTGGCTCCGGCCGTGGCCTCGGGTCGGTCGCCCCGGACTCAGGCCCAGCACCAAGAGCAGGGCCCGGACTCGGTCGTACGTGCAAAAAATGGCGAGGCAACGAAACAACTAAAGAAAGATTTATGCAAATCGGAAGCGAACATTAATCAAAGTTTTTGCCCTCTCTCTCCCTCTCACTCTTTCTCCCTCTCTCTCTACCTCGGTTGCTCTCTTTTCTCCCTCCTGCTCCCTGTTTCTATTGCTCTGCAGCGCTCTCGCTGTCGCTCGGTCGTTGGGGCCGGAAAAAGAGCTTCAAATGTAGACATTTAAGCGCCATGACCGATTGGCATAGGAATACAACAACAATTAGACCAACAACAAAACAACGCACGCCTCGAGGGGGTCGCTTCGGGAAGAGGCTGAGGCGAGGGCGAAGCGATTAGATGGAGAGGGAGAAGGAGAAGAGGAGGAGAAGGAGAAGGGGAGGAGCAGGCAGAATTTTCTTGGCGAAACTTCATAAATTAAAACTTCATATGTCAAATGTTTCTATGGTTGGGCTTTTTTGGTGCAGTTGTACTAGTTGTTGTTGGTGGTGGTTTTTTTTGTTGTTATTGTTGTAAACGTGGTTGTTGTCATGGCTGAATTTGTTGTAGTACAAGTTGTTTTTGCTGAAGTAGTTTACGTTGTTGTTTCCATCTTGTTTGGTTTAGTTTGGTTTTTTCCACGACTCGTCCTGCTCACCATTTCGTCCTGTCAAAGCGTCAAAAGAGTCACATGGCACGAGAGAGACAGACAGACAGACAGACAGACAGAAGGCAGGAGAGAACGAGTACCCAAACGATGCCCTGCATGAGGAGGCCGAGAGGGAGGGAAGTAGTTAGAAAATAAGAGCTCTGGAGCGAGTGCGCCGAGACTTGAGTGAGTGAATCATCGACAGAGAGCCAGAGGTGGACAGAGGGGCAGAGAGGGAGAGAGGGAGAGAGCAATGGAAAAAAGAGTGGGAGCGCGGCGTCGAGTGAGCGAGAAAGACATTTGTTTCGTTTCGGCCGCCATTTATTTGAGGTGTCAAATCAAGGGATTGACAGAACGAGAGCCATGGTAGTTCAAAAGCCCGCCAGAGTGAGAGATAGAGAGGGAGAGAGAGAGGGAGGTAATTTGTGATGGAGAGCGAGAAATGCGAGTGGAGGGAAAAAGCAACTGCAACAACGAGCGTGCCGAGAGAAATCATTAAAAAACGTTGATTTTTTTGAAAAATCGTTCCATCGATAACATTTTGACATTTCGAGCGAGTGATTGAGGATTGAGTTTTTGTGTTTTGTTTCTCAGTTTTTGCTGTTTTCTCAGTTCAAAATGGAAACTCAATTTCCATAGAGAGAGGCTTTGGTCGCTCGGAAATTGCATATCGAGAGTTTTGTGAGTTGTGGAATCCTTTGAGAGCCGAGGAATCCTCTTTCACGTTGAATCTTTGGCTTTTTATTCGCGACGGCGGATTTTCAGCTTTAGACGGTTTTAAAATATGGGAAGGTTCCTGGGATTTTCTCTTCAACTAATTTCACTTCTAAGTCCTTTTCAATGCAGTTTCCGATGATTAGAAGACATTTTAGAAACTGGAAACTCCTGATTAATGATCCTGACTAATGATCCTGTTTAAGCGTCAAAAATCAGGCATTTACATAGGTTTAGAGGCACGTGAATCTCCTTGGTAGTATTTGGGAGTTCTTTTGGCCAAAATTCAATTTTTTTCAATCGTTTTATTGAACATTTAAAACACTTTCTATTGCCCATTTTTCCACCCTGTACCCGGCTGAAGAAATTCTCAGCAGCCCCAACCGTTTTCAATGTCGTCCCAACACCCACGAACCCGATTTCGTCCCACACAGCTCCTCCAATTAAATTCGGCCACTGCAAACCCCACAATGGGCCCTTTAAGAACCTCCCACGGACTGCCGAGAATGGCTCCAATTAGATGTGGCCTTAAACACATCACGACCGAGCCGCGACCCACAATCAGGGCCGCCAACCACATCTGAAGCGGACACCCGAACCCGCCCTCAACCCTTCTCCAGCCGCCCGACGGCCGCAGCATCGACGCGATGACTTCAGCATCCCGCGAACCCTTCTCCAAGGCCCTTCAATGCCATTGCTGAGGGGGTCATTTTTTCGTCTCTGGGTCGAAGGGTCTTGCGACGGCTCGCTCTCGGTTCATTTCGCTAAAGTGGGTCAAATGACGTGGCAGCCGGGCTAATTTAGCCGCCGACTCGGCCTCGCCCTCCCTCTCGCTTGTTGGCCTCTTGCGCTCCCACGCGGTGTTTGCTCATTGTGCGTGGCGGCGGCCTCCGTGGACCTCGCCTGCCACGCCTGGACGCACACGACTCGGGCCGAAGAGTCGCCGACTCACGGCGAAGGACGGCCGACGAGCGCAGGGGCGACAAATGGAGGCGGACGAGGCAGTGGCCAGGAACCAGCGAGCGAAAGGGCCAGGAACACAAAACCAAGAAACGGAACGAAACGAAACGAGGTCGGTCGCTGCCAAATCTGGCTGCTGCGGCCTTCAGGTTGTTGTTGCCTCCGGTGTTGCTGATGGTGGTTGCATTGTTTTTGTTGTTGCCCCGCCTCCGATCTCGGTCCCAGGCTCGGTCCCGGCCCGTTTGCGACGCCGCATTCAAAATTGCAAAATGATTTATGTGGGTCAGTTGGGAATTCTGTGTCCGACTGGGCCGCCCGACGCCGCGCCGTGCCGCCCTGCGTCGGCATTAAATTCACATTCCCGCCACACAGTCCTTCATCGGGGGGCAGTTGGTCGCAGCCTCCGTCGCCGTCGCCGTCGCCTTCGCCCGCCGCCTCTCGCCTTCTGCTGCTCCGCTCATCATCCCCAAATCCAGCCCGAACCCACACAACCACGACCTCAACCAAGAACTTGTCCGACCGACGACCAACGACCGACGACCAACGACCGACGACCGACGACCGAGCGACAGCCGACCCACCGACCACGGAGCCAGAACCAGAACCAGATCCTCAGCCTCGGCCTTCGGCTCGGACTTAGGAGCCACCCACCAAGCGTCCACTTCCTGCTTCTCCCTCTCTCTCTCGCTCTCGCTGCCGCTTAAGCTCAGCCCCAGTCCCAGCACCCGTCGCCCTCCACCCAGCTCCTTCTGCTTCTCTGTCTCCCATCGCCATCTCCCCACAGCCTCCCATCTGTTCCCGTGTCCGTCTGTTCATTCATCCATCTGTCTGTCCAGGCATTCGCCTATCCGTTCGTTAGTCCTTTCCTTCCATTGCTTTCCTTTCCTTGCCGCTCACTCATTCGTCCGCCCGTTGACTCCATCTGTCCGTCCAGTTATCCATCTCCGCCCTCGTCTGTCCACCAGGCGTCTGTCCATCCAGTCGTATCTTCGGCCATTCGTCCGACGTTCGGTCCGTCGCTCGGTCTGTCGCTCGGTCGGTCGTTCCGAAAACATTTTCGAAATGTTGAAATGTCAGTTACAATGATTTATGTTTCAAAACCAGAGAACGCCGGGCCAGCGCCCAGCGCCCATCGTCCGGAGAAGGCGAACGCAAGGGTGGCCCGATCGAACTTGGAAGCGTAGCGAGAAGAGACGAGAGATTGAGTTGTTTTTATGCCTCATATCCTGCCGGAACTGCATAAATAGTCGCAGGAGGCGGAGAAAAAAATTGGAGCAATCGTGAAGGGCCCCAGGGCAGGGACGGGGAGAGATCGAGGTCGCTGTGTGAAGATTCTAATACATTTCGCCCCGCGATCCGAAGGTGCGTCGAGGCATAAATTTAAAGGCTCCGGGATTTGTGTTCGAGCCATCCACATGCATATGTATTTCGGCAGATAAGTGGCGATGAGAAATGGCGGCCTCTTGGGCCAGATTGGCGGCTGGCGGCAGCCAGTTGAAGGCCTTATCTAGCTGTGGTAGGGGCCCTGAAACGAGGTTCCCCTCCATGTCTCCCTCCATAGAGGGTTTCTGCGGAAGAAGGTTTTGCTAATAATAAATTTCCCACTTCATTAATGAGAAAAATGAACTTTCGATATAAATTATTTGCTTCGTGCGGGTTTCGAAAGGCCTTCAGATGACTTGGCCAAGCTTGGACCCCAGGTCTTGGCTTGATGTCACTCTGATGCTGCTTCGGAAAGATATTTCTATGAGATTTCTCTCAGTGTCCTTCACATAGAAATAAAATAAACTTTTTCCAAAGGGTTTCCCAAAATGAAACCTCCCCACAACGAGGACCGCGGGCACCTGGAGAGCCAGAAGAGGACCTCAAGAGCTGCAACATCTGAGGATTAGAAGTTTCTCACCATGAAAAACCGCTTTCACAGGACTCTTCTGGGATTTTCCCATTGGTCGGGACTCGTCTCGAACTCCTGCCAAGCCGTGGACAGAGACGCGAGGTGGGAGGAGGGGGGAGCGGAGGAAAATGCAGTTAAAAACAAAAGTTGCAAATGAAACGTCTAAATGGGGCGCGAGACGAAACGTTAACGGTAATGCGAACGCAGACGAGGGCGTTGACGCCGCAGCCAGCGCAGACGTCGACAGCGACGACAACAGCGACAGCGACAGCGACGCAAGGAAGAAAAATAACACGGAAATAAATTACGAGCCAAGTTGGAAGTGCCAGGCTGAGGGGAGGATGAGAGGGAACGAGGAGAACGAGGAGGGAGCACAGAAGGAGTTCGGGCAGCAACAAATGGGTGGAGGTACAACAACAACAACAAAAAGCGAGAGAAGGTGCACCAGGATCGACAACAAAAATAAGAAATATCGGGTCAACAGCAACAACACGGACCGTGGGCAGGAACGCCAACAACAAATGAATGAACGTCGACGATAAAAACGACTTGCGAGCAAAACTTTGGCATTTCCCAGAGAGGCAGAGCGGGCGAGAGGGCAGAGGGGCAGGCGACAGAGGGAGAGAGAGAGAGAGAGAGAGATATTGCCGGCAGAGGTCGGAGAGAATCCGCCTTCAGCCGCCCGGCGACGGAGGTGCAACACGGTCGTCGGGCGAACAATGTAAATAGTTGGCAACGCTCGCCGCCTCGCAGCCGGCGCCAGCGCCAACTGCTGGGAGGGGGCGAAATTATGAGGTGCCTAACTCTAGGTTGAGGTTGCCCAAACACAGAGCAATCGCAACGACAACAACAGCCAGCGACGGGAGCGAGAGAGAGAGGGGGGTGGGGGGGGAGGAGTGAGAGGGTGGGAAAAATCACCTCGATTGAGTGCAAAATTTTACACTTTATCGAATCGGCCGCCGGCGTCAGGCAAAACTTTGTCCTGTCGTCCCAGTCGGCGTGGGCGAGGTGCGAGCGAGAGGGGCGATCGATGAAGGTAGTCGTGAACCCGATTCGTGGCAAGAGGATTTGCGGCGACCTCGCTTCAGCGGATGCGGTCGCGGATCCAGGGAACCTCGATCAATTAAAGAAGCCTCGACGGATGCCGGTGGAAGTCGCCAACCGCAATCCGATAACTCACTGGGTCACATGCGATTTTTCTAACTGCTTTCTCGCTTCCATCGACTCTCAGGTCGCGAAATCGCTTGCCATAAGTCGCTAAACCGCTGAAACCTCCGCCGCAGCTGGGCCGGCCCTTTGTTGTTGTTTCCCTCATTTGTTGTTGTTTCCCACACGCACTCGTATCGAATTTCGACCGACGGTGTGTGGTTTCGATCCCCAGATTTACCTCATCTTCGCTCTCCGGCTGTCGCCGCTCCCACTATCTCTCTCTCTCTCTCTCTCGCTCTCTTTCGTGTCGCTCCTCTGTCTCGTGTAATTGCCTTCACTTCGTAACGTGACACATTTGTCAATTTATTTAGCATTTAAATAAAAACAACGTCCGCCCACCTCGAGCTCAATCATCCACTCGCTTCCTCTCTCCCCAACGTGTGTCTCTGTCTCTTTCCCCTCGCCCGGTCCCCTCCGTCCCCCGTCCTTTGACCTCCTGCTATCGTCCGGTCTTCCGTCTTCTGCTTGGCTTGGCTTGGCTGGGCATCGACGTCAACTCGTTCACTGATTTATTTGCATTTGCATTTTCCTATATTTAAATTGAGATTTCAACCTCCCCTCTCATCCCCCCCCCCCCCCACCACTCCTCCGGTTGGCCCTCGGACGTGCCCCATGGCTGTTGTCTCTGGGATTCTCGTGTCCGATTCCATTTCCATTCTGTTTCTGCTTCGTTCCCTTCGTGCACGTCGTCACTTCGTCATCGGTGACTTCGCCATCGCCATCGCCGTCGGTATCGATGTCGTTGCTGTTGCTGTTGCTGTTGTCGTTGTCGTTGTGCATGCTGGTGGTGGTTTTATCTGCCACTGTTGTTGGCCGTGTCAGCAGCAGGGAGCAACAACGGCAACAACATCAATAAAATTGTCACAATTTCTAATTGTAATTCTAATATGATTAAATGTATCAATTTCAGCTCAATTTGTTGACGATTGATTTTGTTCCTCATTGTTCCCATCTCCCTCTCTCACCCAACCAGAAGCCCTCCCTCTCTCTCGCTATCTCTTCGTCCCGTCCCTCTTCTGCCCACACTCCCATCGTCGCTCTCTCATCGTTTATTTAATATTCGTCATTTGGCTTCGATTTGGATGGAAACGATTTGAGTCGACTGGAGAACAAGTGCAAATTTAAACAGCGTGTGTGAGGAATAAAATAGATAAAAGAGAGAGCGAGAGAGTGAGGTAAAGCAAGAGGAAGTGGATATCGTTGCATACTTTACGGATTTGCACATGGATTGTCATTAGAATGTCGAGAGGATTTCGAAGGATGAAGAAGGATAGTCAAAAATGATTGCTTAAATATTCGTAAATTTAGAGACATTTTTATAATTTTAGAGTAGTTTTTTTCTGTTAGAATATTTTTCTCTATTTTAACAGAACTTCTTGCACACTAATTTGAGTGAAATTCCCAAGCAAAAACGAAGAATTTCTCGTTCCGCTGCACCTCGAGCACCTCGCCAGATTTTCCGCCTCCCCCCTCCGAGGGAAATTCATAATTTCCCACACATGTTTCTCAATATTTCGCATGCGATTTTTGCAGTTGCCACCAACAACAGCGACAGCGACTGCTGGTGCTCCTGGTGCGGCTCCTGCTTGGGTGTTGTTGTTGCACGCCGACAGTGCTGCCACCTGCACGTGCTGTCAGCACGACTGACATGTTGCATAATGCTCTTGCTTTCGCTAGCGTCGCACCAGGGTGCGTGCGTGCGCGCGTTGCCAACTATTTCGTCTATTTTTAGCAACTGCTGCCACTGCTTCGGCTGCTTCTGCTGCAACGTTTGCGGCGCCGAGGCCGCGATTTTCCAATGAATTTGCCAGGGGGGGGGGGGGGGGGCGAAGGGAGGAGAGAGCGAGCGCGACGGAGTGATGGAGAGACAGCCGGGGAAGATCGGGAGGGATCGGGTGAAGCCCAAGACAGGCCGCGTCTTCTTGCCGCCGACGTTCGGTTGTCGTCTGATTGATTGACAGCCGCGGCGGCAGCAGCAGCGGATGCAGCTGATTCCACTCGGGCCTGGTGGCGCCGCCGACGACGACTTTTCCATATTTCACTCCCGCCCGCCCCGCAGCCAGGGCTCAGCGGAGGGCCTCCGATCCGTCGAGAGGACTTCGTGGCCTCCAGAAACGTCTTTGCGGCCGGGATTCAAGTAACCAGACCCACACCAACAGAGGAATTCGCAGTAAAGACGAACAAAATCGCCACAAAAATTGCAGCAACAACAACAACAACACAAATTAACCGAACAACAACATCAGGAGACCGAGACAACTGCGACAATACCAGAAAATTATGAAATTCCCATGAAATGCCCAGGACAAACGACAAACGAACCGGGCAAAAAATCATGTCCTCTGCCAGTGAGGCCCGGGGCTCGGCTGTCACGACACGCCAGGAGTCCTCGCATATCGGGAATTCCCCTCGAACCCAACCCCCGACTCCTCCTCCTCGTCCCCTGGGTTCTCCCCGCTCTGCGCCTCCGACTCCGACTCCGTCCTCCGGCCGGATATTAATTACAAGCAACAGCGAGTGCCAGAGACGGAGAGGGGGAGCGGCCCAGTGTGGGTGAGGAGAGGAGGGGGGGGGGAGGGGGCTGAGACTGACGTGCGACAGAGCGACACATATTGCGGCAGGACTCGCTGCACATGCATAATTAACTCTCTTAAAAATTATTTCCTGTCTTCATCAACGTCCTGCTCCGGGCTCCGGGCTCGTCGTCGTTGGCAGCGAGTGACGGCGACCGCAGCGCCGACTGCAAGGACGACGGCGGCGACGGTGACGTCACTGAGCCGACGTCGGTGCCGCAGTCGTCGTCCCCAGCACCGTCTCCTCTTCCTGGCCCAGGTTTACATCGTTATCCTGGTTCTCGTTCCCGTTCCCGTTCCCGTTCCCGTTCTTGCCCTCGTCCCTTGTGCCGTTCTCGTCCCATTCGACTCTTGTCTTGCTCTGGGTGTCGTCGTCCTCAATCCCTCTGCCTATCGCTCGCTCCCACTCCTCTCGACCGCTGCTCTTTCCTCGTCCATCAGGTCTCTTTCCCAGCTCTTTTGCCCTCTCCAGCTAACGCTTGTCCCCTTTACCTCCTGTCCCTTATTACTTTCACTCCTCTTCCCGCACTCCCTTTGACTTTCCTCTCCTCTTCCTCTTCCTCCTCATCCTCCCGTCCTCCGCTGTCCCGCCCTCTGCTCCGATCATATGTCACAGCAGACACTCGCCAACCTCGGACTCCGCCCACCTACGCCCACTTCCCCCACCCCCTCCGCTCAGACACACATGGCTGACAGTTATGCAAATGCCGACGCCATGTTGTTTTCCGTTTCAACTTTTTGCATCAAGTGTCACTGTCTGCAGTAGTTTTTGATCTTGTTGTTGTTTTCAGATTTCATGTTGTTCTTGTTTTAATTGTCCGTGTTGCTGTTGTTGTTGTCGTCGTCATTCGTCTCTGTTTAATTATCGTTGTTCTTGTCTGTCACTGTTTAACTGCTACTGTTGTTGTTGTCGTCGGTGTTGTTGTTCTTCTTGTTGTTGTTGTTGTTGTTGTAGCTGTCTAATGAAAGTAAAAAGCGTCGCATTAATTTCTACCATGTTAAAAAACAACAACCAGATCAGTACCAACAACAACAACATGACTCAACAACATCGCTCAGCCAGCTGGTTGGCAACACATTTTGTCAGGGCTGCCAACTCTTTTATTATTTTATTGCGAGCCCGTAGAAAAAAACGCCGTAGACTGAGCAACAACAACAACAACAACAACAAAGAGGCCGTCGCCTTTGTTTTGACGCATTCGTTCGTCCCGACGTCTGGCTCGGGCTCGGGCTCGGGCTCGGCCGCCACAGCCGACTTCGACCCAACCGTCGGCAACGCCGTCGCCACCGTCGCCGTCGCCGCCGTCGCCGCCACCGCAGCTCATGTGACAAAGAGTCTGCTGTTTGCGTCGCCAGTGTTGCCAACTACTAAACAATGCCGTCAACTTTTTTCCACCTCTTCTCCTCCCTCCCTCCGACCCTCCAACTCGGCTCAGGTTCGTCTCCGGTCGCGAAACGTCAGCGCCTGGAGGTTGGCGTTGCGGACGGCGATGTGGAGGAAGGCGGCGAAGGATGGGGAACAAGGAGTTGATCTGCAATGGAGCGGTGACAAGGGGGCACGGTGGAGGGGGAGGAAGCGACGGGGACGCAGGGACGCTGGGTCGGGGGCAGCGGGCTCGCTGGCAGCCGGAAAGTAATACGAGTTGCAGTCGAAACTTTTAATTGGTGGAGAGACGACAAAAAACGCAGCAAAGAAATTCGATAGCTCTGAGCGGCGACGATTTCCCTGCCTCTCTCTCTCTCTCTCCCTCTCGCTCTGCCTCCCTCCTCGTATTTGTCTCTCCCTTCAACCCTCCCTCTGCGTTTCTTGGCCACGAGTTAGAGGTGGATTTATTCTTTCTTCTGAAAAATTCGAGCAGAATCCAGCGAGTTCTTAAAGTTCACGGAAGGGCTTTAAAAATTCTCGACCGAGTCTCGCGAACGGCTGTAGGGAGTCTTTAATTTGATCTCAATGGAAGGTCGGAAGTTTTCAGAGGATGTTGTAAAAATGATATGTTAAAAAAATAAGTTTTTCTCCAATAGTTAAACTTTTTAAAGTCCTTGCGAATTTCAGGAGCTTGATATAGAAAGAGGGCATCTTGAAGACAATAATAAAAGAAAAACAGATTCTGCGACGAAAACCTCGAAGGCAAAGGAAATTCCACGAACTTCCTTGCGGACTCTTCACGTACAAACAGAAGGCAATAAGAAAATATTTGAACACACATTGCTGCCATAACCGGAGGAGTGAGCGGAACCAGAGAGTAGATGGACTTGATGATCGATCTGGACGGGGAGACGTCCATTTCAACACATCATTTAAAACGGAATAATTTAGCATACGGCTCGGAATGAGACCAAATGCTCGGCCATAAAACGCTTTCCGTCCATTTCTCGTTCTAGTTCTCGCTCTGAAAATTTGTCGGCGATTTCTATGACGGACGGGAGGAAGCCGGGGATAAGAATTCGGTCTCTGGAGTCGCGGCATGAGTGCCCGAGCCTTGGACCGAGCGACCGGCCGGCCGTCCATTCGAATCCCCACCCTCGAGCTCCCTCCCACCCCAAAGCAGTAGATGATGGCATCGCCCCCCACTCCGATGAATATCCTCGGCGGACGGTGGGGCCGGACTCGCAGGACTGCTTATGCCCCATTCGAGTGGGTCCCCGAACTCCCTTCCACTGTCCCCTGGTAGCCACGAACCGGGGTTCGTCGCCTCCCAGGCTTCGCTTCGACTCCTTGCAGTCCCTTTTGGCCCTCGCAACTTTCTTCATATCCCAGACCCTCGGCCTCCCCCACCCGCTGGTGGGCTTTTATTGTCTCCGCCCCGCCCCCCTGCGCCGTCTAATGGCATCCACTCGCCCCGACCCTCGCTGGCTCACATATGTTCCATGCATATTAACAACCTATTAGATCCTTTGGCCAAAAGTCGTGTCGACGCGGACGGAGCCGAGGCCGTTGTGGTTGCAGGGCGGAGGAAGGAGAGAGGGACGAAGACGGAGCGAAATATTTGGGAGAGGAGGACAAGAAGAAGTCGAAGAGAAGGCGATGGTGGGGCCGAGACGGCATCAGGATACGATAAGAGAGATGACGACGATTCCGCAGACAGGCAGGGATGAGTTGGTCGCAGGAGAGAGAGCGAGAGAGGTAGATGGAAATACAGAGAGAGAGAGAGAGTCGAAGAGGGGGAGATGGGGAATCCTCAGGCCAAGTGGGAAGCGAAGTCATTTCGAATGCAAACTGACCGAAAGAAGGAAAGAAAATATCCTTAGGACTCGGACTCGGACTCGGACTCGAACTCGGAGTTCGACGAGCGCCGAGCGACGACGTCCTTAAATGCGTTTTGGATGGAAGGCAGCAGGGAGCGAAAGGGAGGGAGGGGGTGTGTGGTGTGAGGTGTGGGGGAGAAAGACATGTGTGTGCTGAAGCCGAAGCAGAGCCGAGACACCGAGCTATGCGCATTTCGACTACGAGCAGATACGTCATGTTCGATGGGGGCGATACATTTATCTCTACGATGTGAAGATGCAAAGATACATGCAGTCGATGAAGAAGACGCATTTCATTGAGATACGAAGATACACGTCTTTCGAGTCGTCGACTTACTCGACCCGTCTTACTCTGTCTGGGCTGCGAGCAGCAGAAGCAGAAGCAGAAGGCGAACCGACGAGTGCGGCGGATTCGTCCCTTCGGCCCGAATCCATGGATACATGGGTCAATTGCGCAGATCCACTGGTCCTGTTGAATGCGGAGTTCATAAAATTTAAATGCGAAGAAGGAAATAATTTGCACGACGAGAAAGCAGAGGGAGACGCCGGACGAGAGGATGAAGCAAGGCTATAATGGGAATGAATGATTGCTGAGAGACAGAGAGGCAGGGGCAGGAGTGGAGCGAGATAAGACATAATTGCCCGGGAGGCCAAAGAAAGAAGAAGTCGAATGTTTCTTCGTGTCGGTGGAGGGAAAAAAGAGGGCAGAGGAAGCGGGGTTAAGAGATATCGATTGATGGACCGATGAACGACTGAATAACGTGGTTGCTTAAAGTTCGCATTTAAAGCTACAAAGCACGATGTGAGAAGGTGGAGTGGGAGAATTTCTACCACCGAAGTGAGGCCTTCATCATCATCGCATGTAGGTCTTTGTTCCCCAGATCGATCGACAAGAAGACAACAAAAAAAACACCCTGCATTGAAATTTACAGAAATGTTTTCTTCTGCTATTGGAAAGGCAAGGTGGAGCCCCAAATGGACCGTCCAACGCTCCGGATGATTAGCATTTCCTCCATTCCTCATCGGCTGCCGAACCCCGCCCCGACCCCGAGCCCGTTCCCCTCACCCAATGATGACCTATTGAAATATTTCTTCATCGGTTGTCATTTATACCAGGGACAGACAGCCGAAGGCTCCGAAAGCTAAGGCGAGAGCGAGCGCAGGAGAACGAGTGTGACTTGAATATTTTCCAGTCCTAATATCGGTCGGGACCTCTGGCCCCAGCCCCATCAACATCAACATCCCCACCTCCCTCCCCACGTCCTCGGCCCGGCGGTTGATGCGGAGCCCGAGGTTGATGTTTTGATATTTCAATTTTGAAATTCGAACAACTCGGAGTGGAGAATACTTTGATGGACGGACGGAAGTTCATCGACAATGGACTCCGAGCGGCGAGTGAGGGAAGGTGGGAGAGTGAGTGAGTGAGTGAGTGAGTGTGTGTGTGAGTGAGAGCGAGACGTTGTATGTGGCCGAGTGTGTGGTGCGTATTTATTCAAATTTCGAACGTATCAATACAAGTGAATAGCGTGTGGTGGGAAACGAGAGAGTTCCACGCACACGGCGAGAAGGAGGGAGAGAGAGAGCGAGAGGGAGATGGTTCGTGTGGCTTTTACAATTTGCATTTTCGCATTGTCCTTCTCGTGCAGGGAAATGTTGATAATAAAGTTGGCTTCCACACACACACGGACACAGGCACAATCTCACACCACTCGCAGTGTGGATGTAGACGTAAGCAAACAGGTCCTCCTCCTCCCCCTCACACGCACATCTACACACACTCTCGCTCCCACTCGCACTCGCACTCGCCCCAAGACGCATCCACACAGATATAAATGCAGACAAATAATTTCCACAAATATTTCCCGAGTTGTAAAGAATCCTTCTGAGCGATTGGCCCCATCTCTTTCTAGCGCCCTTCTTACACGCACGCACACACACACACACACACACACACACACACACGTCCCCTCACACTCGTTTTATTTTTTCCTCAATCGCCTTCTGTTTCGCTCCCCGCGCTCTCGGGCACGGCTGAGCGAATGTGTGCGCGCTTCTTCCTGTATGTAAATGCAAGCGTCCCACACACACACGCGCGCGCGAAGGCAGTGTGACTGGGAGAGAAAGAGGCAGAGATGGAGATGTGGCGGGGGAGGACAGAGACGGCGATAGACAGTCGCACGAATCGCTCGCAATGGCAAAAAGTAATAACAAAATAATAAAAGCCAAAGGAGAGCCTCGAAGGAAGCAGAGGAAAAGAAGGACTGAGGGCGAGGTAAGAAGGAGAAGGAGGAAGGAATATCGGAAGAAGACAGAGAGAGACAGAGAGAGTGAGAGAGAGAGAGAGCGAGAGGAGCTATGAAGAAGCGGATGAAGATTGAGTTTTAAAGTGAAAGGGACCCAGGAGTCGAGCGAAGTCGTGAGGAAGGTAGAAGCAGGAAGTTGAAGGAGCGAGGACGAGGGAGGGCGAGTCGATGGCGAGGGCGAGGAGGCCATGGGTGGGGAAGAGAGGGGGGCGGAGAAAAGTTGGCTAAAAGGATTTGCGAGAGGCGAATTTGCCTTTTGAACCCCATGGGAACTATTGTTGTTATTGTCTGAGCGATTGTCTGCCTGCATTCGTGTGCGTGTTCAGTTGTATTTGTGTACAATGGCGTTTGTGCGTGTGTGTGTGGGGTGTGGGTGTGTGGGTCGGCGAGCTTTTGTTAAATGTGCGGAAAGGTAATAAGACGGAGAGAAGAAAACTTGAAAATTATGCGCATTAGTTGAGCGCGAACCTTCGACGAGGGGCGGCCTCAGAAAGACACGGGAGAAAGGGAGGGAAGGAGGAAGGGGGGAAGAAGAGCCAGGACAAGAGAGGCAGACGGAGGGAGGCGGTTTAGGTGTTTGCCTTCATGTGTATTTGTGTGTACTCGTGTGTGTTTGTTGTTATGGCAAACAATAAAAACGTGAAAAGTTTCGTTGGAAATAAAAATTGCTTGTTTTCAATTTTAAGTGCGATAAATTTAAATAAAAATCAGCCGGAGCAGACGTCGGCTGAGAGAGGGGGACGGGGAAGAGAGTTTTATGGGCTCGACTTGGGTGTAAAAACAGGAGATGAGAAGAATACGGCAATCGTAAGGCAACGATGTAAGGTGGAACGTACAAAGAGTGATGTTTATTAGGGAGAAAAATTCTAAAACGAATCATGGCTGGATGCGAAAAAATTCCATATTTTTTCGTATATCATCATTATAATGGGAAACATAAATTTTTATGGAAAACATATTATTATGATATTAATGAAGTTGTGAAAATTTGTAATATTTTTTTCTCTTTTCATTAATTCATTTCAAATTCCAATTTTCAAGTATTGTTATTTATATTTTTTATTTTTATTTTCTTCTTCTACTCACCTTCCGGGCAATCAATTTCATTGTACATCTATGAAGAATCGGCAGAGCATTTAAATACAGTTCTCCGGAATAATTAGTTTGAAGTGATTCAGCTATTTACGAATTATTGTCTTAACCAAAAACTTTTTCTTATATCAAGAGAAAATTTGCGTCTTTCACACGTTTTTCAATGATTTCTAAACTTATTTCGAGTTGTTTTTTAATATAATAATATTGTCTTATATTGTTGTAGGTAGATTATTATACAATGAGTTTATTAATTGTTTAATTTTTCACCTGGGCGAAGAAGGAGTTTTTGATAAACGATTGCCAAAAGGAGGATAAATAAATAATAAAATAATATGGTATCGTGTCGGGGAACATGGTTCGAACATCGATGTCGTTATTGTTGTCTTAAGAAAAATTAGATCCTTGATCGAGAGAACGGAATCTTGAAATTCAGGCACGTTTTTGTCGATGTAGTAAAGTGAAATGTTTTAGAGTATGTGATGTTTCTCGAAGGCATTTTTGGAGATCTAAAATATACATTTAAGCAGTTGGAAAAACGGGAAATTGAGAGCACCGTCTTGCCTGCTCTTGCTCTTGCCTCAGCCTGATTTGCATGGATTTCTGACCAGACGGCAACGAGGAGCGCGAGAGAGAGAGAGCGACAGAGTCGGTTTCAACAATTGGCGACATCAGCAGCCACTCGGCTACCACGAGGGCATGAATCGCAGAAACCACACGAATCTCGACAACAACAAAGCGTGTCTGAATTATGATAAAATACAACAACAACAACACGACGCAGAGCCGACGCCATGCGGCTGTCAAAAATCAAAACAACGCGCTGTCGACATTGACGCTGACGTCGAGGGACTGGGAGACGACAGCGGAGCCAACAACAACAACCACAACGGTGGAGTGGCGAGGACGTCGACAACAACAACAACACCAACAACAACAAGAGAACAGAATACAAGGAAACAACGACGATGAGGCCAACAAAACCGGCAACGAGTGTGATGAAAACAAATCCGAATCACAGTGGATAATAAAAGGAAACAACAAGAGCAGCAACAACAAGGGAGGAGTCATCGCTGGAGGGTGATGAACAGCGACAACAACAACAACAACAACAATAAAAATAAGAATGACAGGAGGAACAGCAAAAATTATGTCGGCGCCAGAGGCGACAGCATGTGTGGATGTGGGTGAGGGCGCGGGCGACTGAGTGGCCGAGCGGGTGTCGGAGTGAGTGCGGGAGCGTGACGGAAAGAGAGGGAGTGATTTGGAGCGAGTGAGAGAGCGAGAGGAATATGAATGAAACGCACTTCTCCACTTCCTCCTTTAAAGGTCGCACGGCACGAAGAATTTTCAAACTCGGTTTTCCATCGAACTGACGGACGGATAGTGCGGCCTACTTTTAGGCGCTGCCACAACTCGTTGTGGCCGCAGCGCGCCGGCTGCTGTGTTCGTCTTCTTCTTCTTCTGCTTCCAACGTTTTTCACTCGCAAAGAATGCGATGGTTTTTTTTTTTGATTTTTGTATTATTTTATTTTACTGAAAACAATGCAGTTTTTTTAGCTGTTCGCTTCACTCTGCAGTCAGTCAGTCGGGACGTGCGAACGACACGGCACAGGTTGGGCTGACGACCAGACGAATGAACGAACGAACGAACGAGCGAACGAACGACGTGGGAGCGAACGACGAACGAACGTACGGCGAACGAGGAACGAACGGACGAAAGGCTCGGCTCGTTGACGACTGAAAATTTTGCTCGCAAATCCATAAAAGATGCGAAAATTACACAGACACAGGCACTCAACCCGAACACACGCACACACACGCGCGCGCGGCCACATGCAGGAGCAGGCAAATTCAGAGAGTCAGCAGCAGCAACAGCAGCAGCAGCAGGAGCAGAAGCAGCAGCAGCGGCTGGAGTTGGAGCAGCAACAGCAGCTGTGGGGAGAAGAGGAAGAGCAGCAGCAGCAACGGAGGTGGGCCAAAGGGCAGAAGAGGGCAGGAGCACGAGCAGCAGCACGCGTATTGCTCGTTGTCTGCAACAGCAACAACTCGTTCAAGTGCGCGCTTTTTCACCGCTCCTGCGGCCAACAACAATCACAACGGCGACGGCGACGGCGACAGCGATAACAACAGCAGTAACAGTACAACAATAACAATTGTGATGATGTAAAGACAACAACAAAAACAACACTAGGGCCTAAAAAGACAACACCAATCGCAGCAACAACCATGGCAATGGCAACAACACCAGCGTGTAACATGAAGAGCAGTTGGGCAGGAGCAACAGAAACAAAAACAACAACAACGGAAGCACCGACACTCATCGCAACAACAACAAGTGCCCAGATTCTCTCAGCAGGTTCTCTCTCCCTACTTTTCCTCCCCCTCTGATTAACTCGGGCCTCCTTCCTCTCTCTCTATGTCGCTCTCTCAGCCCCTCCGTACCCTGCGCAATCGGCGCTCCGTGCAGCGCCAAAAGGTATGCAAAGTCTCCTAGAAGTTTGCCATGCAATGTTGTCGATGCTTCCTTCCGCCAGCGAAGTCGCATACTTTTAGCAGCGGGAGATTGGGCGAAGCGGCAGAAGAGGGGCCGATGAGGTTCCCTTTGCACAGAGAGAGAGAGAGAGAGAGCTTCGAAAGAGCCTTCAGCACCGATTGCGAAAGCGCCGAAAGTCCGCTGTGGCACCCAAGGTTCCTGTCACGCCGAGAAAAGCTCACTCCTGTTAAGAGACAACTGCAGGGACGAGGATAGGCAAAAGCTCGTGAGGTCCAGAGGGAGCAAAAGACATGAATCGTATGTCAGATGGAAAGACTGCTGCAAGCCGACTAATTTCGAAAGCATCGAAGAAAAAGCTTTGCAACTTCGAACAATCTCGACCACTTTCTGTGCTCGGGAAAATGCAAGCAAGCCTTTGAACGTGAGGTCCTAGTCAACAGCCAACATCCCGGTTAACTGACCGAGCTTTCGATGAAGGTTACATTCTGACTTCTGTTACATCTGGCCGACAGCACAATTTGTAACCGCTGGCGATGGAGTTGCAGAAGCGGGGAAGAGAAATTTCTCGTCACGGAGGAGAACAGGAACCAGGGTGGAGAATTATCACATCGAAAAGAGGGGTGGAAAACCCCATTAATCGTCGGAGATAAATGAGGATAAACTCGACGAAGGGCAACGGAGAGCAACAGTGCCAGGACGTTGATTTGCAGCGAACTCTGACTTCAGTTAACAGCGAGATGGGGAGAGCAAGAGAGCCTGTAACAATTTCAGCGCAGACAAGAACACGTTGCGAGAGCTTCGTTCCAGATAATGCTAACGAAGATGAATTACCTTAACGAAGCAGTCCAGCGAGGGCCACTGTGAGAGAGAGAACTCAACGAAGCTCACAGGGGATGAATCGGGGTCGGGAGGGATTCCTGCAAGATCCAGGGGAAAGCCCGAGAGAGGACGAACTCGCACGAGGGGTGGCAGTCGTGATAAGGGAGAGCACGAGAGTAACAGAGGAAACCGAACGAAGCGAGAATCCTCTCTGGGTGGGATTGGGAGAGCATCGCCATGAGCCGTGAGAGCAGCAGAGAGCAGCAGGGAGTGATAAGGAAGTTTCGTCGGGTTTCTTCTGAATGAACATCAGGTTCGAAGGAATTTTAACAGCGTGCAGAAGGATTCGAGAGCCGAGTGAAGTTATTTTGAAAAGTCGGACGGAGAGAGTGAGGAAAAGAGAGTAGTGAGTTTCACAGGAAGCGGGGGAGAGCGAAAACCATGTGAGTGTGAGACCCGACGATTGAGAATTTCGCCATTTGGGGGCTGCAAAAAGCAGGAAGTAACTCGTAGAAAGATTAAAAACAAGTGCACCGAAAAGCTTCGGTCGCAGAGCTTTCCACAAAGAGCGAAGGCAAATGAAAAAAGACTCCTCCACTCGAGCTTTTCCCTAGCATATGCTCGCGTCCAGAGGGCTTTTAATGGCGAGGCTATTAAAACTTTAAATAGTTATGTCCAGATTCACAACTATCGTCCCGAGGCGTCCCCGGAGAGCTTTCGTCGGGAGAGCTTTCGGCAGGAGCAGCTCGTTAGCCTTACTGGCGTTGTTTGTTGTTGCTCTCGCTGGTGCTGATGTTGTTTTGAAACACTTTTCTTTTATTTTGCCATGCTTACTTGCGTTTAAAGGACAATTAAGACGACTTCTGTTGACATGTCGCCTTCACACACACGCCCACGCCCACGCCCACCCCCACTCCCACACACATTAAGTCTCACGCCTCCTTCGTCTGTACAGACATTCAGAGATTTAGCCTGGGTGGGAGTCCGAGGGAGACGGAGTGAGGGTGGGTGGTTGTCGAGTGAGTGAGTGAGCAAGGGAGAGGGAGGACATTTGTGGAATCTGAAGCTTCCTCTGCTCACGTACGTATAAACATTTTACGACGTCCTTCAGTCATTTATTTTTATTGCAATATTTGCTCGCTCAACGTTTATGATGATCACTTTAAGCCGTTTTTATGAGCCCCATACAACCGTCCAACCAGCAACCCCGACTTCGCTCCCTCTCACTTTCCCTTCTCTCTCTCACTCTCTCTCTCTCTCCGACACTCGCTCTGTCCCTCGGCCGTGCCGCGGATCGCACAAACAAGCCGAGATGGAGGGACGACTGGACCGTGGAGCCGAGAGACGGGTGGACGAACGGGCAGAGAGACCGACCGACCGACCGACCGACCTACCGACATTCAGGAGATGCAGCAGACAGACGGAGGGAGGGACAGGAAACGAACGCCGGCCTCCGGTTGCCGTCATACGTTTCCAGCCGGGCGACGGCTCTTGAAATATGTTTGCTAAGCTTTTTTATGTGGCGCAAAGGTACCTCCTCATTACCTCGCACTCCTCCCACTTCCGGCTCCCGCGCACTTCTCGCTCACTTCCACTCGACTCGGTCTCCCACTCGCCTCCCTTCCTCCCACTCACCCCTCTCTACGCCGCCCTTTCGCGGCCACCGTCTGAGCCTCGGAAATTCATGAGCGTGAAGACCTCGCTGAAGCATCGTTAATTTAGCAAAATATGTCGTCCTCGTTGCCGTCGTGGGCGAGAGAGGAGCAGGAAGGGCGAGAGATGGAAGGAATGAGGGAAAGAGACGGAATATTGGCTGGCTTCTCTGAAAAAGGGGTACCGGATGCAGGGATTTGGGGCGACGGCAACGGCAAGGCGTGACGACGATAGCGCCGGTTGTTTTTAAAGCCAAACGATTTTCACCTTGCTTCAAACGGCTTCGACCAGGAGGAGCTCTTAATTTATTTTCTCGAAATTTTCTATATACAAAAAAACAATTAAAATACTGTATTATGTGTGGTTGAAATGAATTTCAAGGCTTCCAATTGAATCAATTTAAAATCAACATTTAAGGTCATATTACAACGTGTAATATTCAAGTGAAATAATTTCTATATTTTTTCTATATTTCTGCAATAACGATTTTAGGAAAGATTATTTCAATTCGCAAAGATTAATTTATCAAAATGTGAATTTCGTATACAATGTTTTCTCTTGAAAAAATGTTCACAAAATTCGAACTCTAAATATTTATTTCATTTAAGAAAATAAACTGAAGCTACGAAAATTATGGCAACAAGAGCCAAATTCCCTGCACACATCCAAAAACGACACAACGAAAACCCCACAACCTACAAGAGGAGTCCCCAAATCCCAACCAACTGCAGGAGGAGCTGCAGGTAATGACAAAAACCCAACAACTCGAAGGAGATGCCAAATCATGAAACGAAGTTTGCAACGACTGCAGCGCAAATAAAAGCAGGTGCCTGGGGCAGGAGAACCGAGGTGATCAAGTGGACCTGGGGTTCACGGAGCCGGGGAGTTCACTGTGTGCCGAGGTCCTTGCGAGAGGGCAATAAAAAGCTTATAAATTAGGATTCCATTCCGGAATCGCAGGGGAGGAAGAGGGAGAAGGAGGGGGGTGCAGAAAAGGTAGGGGGAAAAGTGGTTTTCGAGTCTCAAGTGGAGCGCGAAAAATGTGCAGGATGTGAAAATAGTTCTAAGTGATTTTCTCTTTATGTTGGAAATTTTTGGCAAGGATGCCAAAGCCGGGATTCGAAACTCAAATTGTCGAGCTCTCTTTCGCTCTCCCTCTCTCTCTCTCTTTCACTCTAGTCTGCCCATGTCCATTCGATCTGCCTCGCTCTAATTCTGTTGCGCTGTCCGCACGACGATCGAAATAAATGTGGGCCAATTTGTTGTCGACTGAGAATAACAACAACGAATTGACAACTTGAAAACGAGCCACAACAACAAAGGCAGTAGTTGAAGGAGCAACGACAACATCAACGAACAACAACTGCAACAATGTGCGATGAGAAAAGTCTTTCAATTGTAGTTTTGCACGCACACAGAATTTTAATTTCCATCAGTTGATAACTCGAGCGCACTCGAGAGGCACTCGAGAGGGCGACAGGGGGAGAAAGTGAGAGAGAACGAGGGAGAGGACGGAGCGTCAGAGGACTTCCTGCGGCTGGTCAAGTCCCATCATTACAGGTGGTTCCGACGTGGACACTCGAGCATGAACTACAGCAACAACTACAAAATCAAGAATCGCCGGGATGCAAAAGAGAATCGAGCGATGGACGAGAACGAACGACTCGAAAGTTAAATGATAATGTTGGCAACAACAACGAAGTCGCCTCGGCCAGTTGTTGTGGTTGTGGTAACGAGGACACACTTCCGGGGCGACCGAAGGACTTCTGGGGCTTTGTGTTGTAGGTGTGGTTGCAAAAGTTGGTGTTGTTATAATTGTTACTGTTGCTTTAATTGCTGGGTTGTTGTTGTTTCAATTGTTGTTTTTCCCATGCGTGCTACGATTTTAGTCGATTTTTGAACACTGCTGTTGTTTCTCGTGTTCTGGATTCTGGTTACGCCCGAATGTACTGTTGTTGCCGTGGCAAGTGGTTTCGACTGCGTTTCGTTGCCTGCGGATTTCGACACCTAAAGGACTAACAAATCAAGGCCCAAAGACCAAGGAATCAAGGCTTAAAATCCTTGACACATTTTCAAAAGGGACGAGTTGAAGGCGATGCCAATCCACGTTGACACACTTTGGCGACCCTCGTGCTAGTGGAGGTCTAAGACCGACATGCCAAAGGAAACTCCCCAGACTTTTCAATCCGATCGCTTCCTGCCCAGCAAAGCCCAACGAAAACAGTCCCAGGCTAGTGAGGAGACAAACGGAATCCCTGACGAATCCACGAAAACCCGACCGGACTTCGGTCGAGGTCCGTCGATGAACCCATTTTTTCAGAGAAGTTGTCGATGGTGATTTTTTTCAAGTCATTGCATTTTCGCTCCCAATCGAAGGATTTGCGAAGATTTTTTCCATTGTGCTGATTTTGTTGGTTTGAGATTTGCAGTTGTTGTTGCTCCCTTGTTGACTGTCTGACTCGGCGAGTGTCCGACATCGGGAGGACAATCACGGCAAAATGAAGCGAAACGGATTCAAACAACTACTTAGCACGGATTCGCAGGACCTGCGGACAAAGCAAACAACAACACAACAATAGTAATCGCAACTGAAACAACAACATATGCTCACTTTCTTCCTTGCTCGCCCGCCCGCATCGCAGGGAGTCGGAAGGGGTCAGCGGTTATCGCCAGGACCCTCGCAGGACCCTCGCATTAAGGGCGAAGGCAACATCGAAACAAAACAAACATCGAACGCAAATCGAACGCTAGCAATAACAACAACAACGACACGAGGGGACGTCCCTTATCGCCGGCGACCCATCGTCCAGACGGCCAGCCGTCCAGAAATCAGCCCCGGCCCCTCCGCACGCCCCTGGGATGAGCTTAACTTGTGTCAAAATATATAGGTATGTGTTTTGTATTTGCCATGATAAATAATCCTTTATCCTTGCGCTCGGACACCCGGCAAATCCCGCCCGACCCCAGCCCCCAACCCCGTTGTCCACGCGCCGGACTCGGCGACGGCGACGGCGACGACGACGACGGCTGAGCAAACACCGAGAGAGGGCTGGGCGAAATTTGCGACGATTCGCAAGGAACCCCGGACTCCAACTCACTCTTTCTCTCTCCAGTCGAGAGGCTGATTAAAATTTGCAACATCGAAATCTCGGAGACACTGAGAGAGTGAGCGGGTGAGGGCGCCGGACAGAGCGAGGGAGAGAGGGAGCGAGAGCGGAAGTGTCGCCGTCGTCTCTCAATTAGAACAAAGTCGTCGGCAGCAGGACTGCATAAACATTGACATCGCCCAGGACATGCGGACAATGGGGACCCGGACCCGGACCAGGACCCGGCCGAGGGTCCCGCTTCCCTCGAAACCTCGAGAGTCTTTAATTCCCTCTCTCTCTGCGTCTCTCCCACTCTGTTCCTAGTTCGTGCTGGCTCGTTCCCTCCCTTGGGGTCGCTCGACATGTTTTCTATAAATTATCATTGCTTGACCAGAGTCGCCTGGGGACGAACCGAAATCATGGCCGGCGGTTGGGGGGGGGCGAGGCGAGGGTTCACCACCAATGCAGTTGGTGTTTGTCATTGTTGTTGTGGTTGTTGTATGGAGTCGGTGGTGCTCGAGCGACCAACTGCTGTCAATGGTTTAGGGATTTTTAATTGAATGACTGCGTCACGCACGAATGCATGGCAATGGGAGGGGAGGAGGCATGGGGAAATTAAGGAGGAGTTGAGTCATGGGATTTGAAGGAAAATTAGGAAGGACGATGTTTGCAATGAAGGCAAGGCGGGAGGTGCATGTGGTGTAGGAGGACGCCGACGATGGCTCGGAATTTGTGGGAGAGATTTTGAATTTAAATCGTATACGAATTAAATAAATAAAGCAGTAAATCGAATTGAATTAAAAAAATTAAATTTAACATTTACTTTGAGGTTTACATGTTTGTTTATTTCAATAGAATTTAAGATAAATTTTGTTCCTTTAAATTTTAATTTTGAATTTTTTATTTTTGGTTTATTTTTAATTTAATTTCATGGTTTGGAATTTAATGCAGGAACAAATAAAAACACAGAAGAGGAACGTGTTAGGAGCGAGAATAAGGAAGAACAACAAAAGGAGCGACAGCAAAACCACTAAAGCAGAGAAGGAGAGAAGAGGAGGAACTGAGCGAAGAGAACATAAACTTAAATCACGATTAAAAGTGTGATTATCCTGGCGGTGCTACAAATCGTTCTCGTGTCTCCTGCTCCTGCTGCTCCACCTCCCTTGGTCCTTTCTTTCCTTCAGCCCCCTTCGCCTTCTCCTCTCTCTGCACTCGTTTCTCCACCTCTTTCCTGGTGCTGCTTGCCGCACATTACGCTCTCTCTTCACTGCTCCTCCAGCTCTGCTCCTCCGACGTCTAAACATCCTTAAATGGATTATGTTGTTGTTGTTTGTGCTGCTCTCATTGTTGGCGCTGCTCTCCTTCTGTGATCCATGAGGCGTCGGGATCTCTTAAAGTAGTCGCTCGTTAAATCGCGTGTCAGAACTCGCGCGCAACTCCAGCTTCCTCGCCCGTCCTTGGCGGAGCAGCAACAGTGACAGCAACAGCAACAGCACTGGCATGTGTGTTGTTGCTGTAGTTCTTGTTGTTGGTGCTCGACTGGCACTGCAATGGCTTCATTGCATCATAAAAAACTTTTCCGACCCGCTCCGGGTGCTTGACTTTGGCGATCTCCTCCGATGATGAGCCCTGGGGGACTCCGCTGAGTTGTTGTCACTTGTTGTTGGTGTTGCTGTTCTTCTAGTTGTTGTTGTTGTGAATGTGAACGCAGTTGCCATTGTTGGTGTTATTGTTATGATAGTTGTTGCTTCCTTTATTCAGTCACCGTCTCGAAAGGACATCGGGAAGCCAAACGAGCCGCAAATTAAAAGTCAAGGCGAGAGGCGATGGAAAAAGGCTCTGAGGGCTTACGAAGAAGCGGAGCCAGAGAGTCGAAGAAGTCGGAGGAGGAGAACAAAACGCTCACATCCGAAGGCCAGGACCTATGCATGTAGTCTAATCCTCTAAGCCTGCCGACCCTCGCTCGCAATCCTTCCAAATCCTCCCCCGATCCCTCTTCGCCCTCTTCGCATCCCCGCCGACCCCGTCCCAAGTCATTCATAACCCAAATCCCAGCCCTCGACAATGCTGATCCAACCCGGCTGCTCCCCTAATTAAGCCTCTTTCGAGCCCTGCTTCCGCGAAGGCTCCTCGAAACACCTCGAAAAAATAATTCAGCCTCAAGTAAGAATTTTCCGCTCCTTCACCCGATGCTCAGCGGCTTCAAAGGGCAGCCGATGCAACCGACCGACCGACCGACCGACCGCCCGCCGCCAACGCAGGCCGCCCCCGACGACGTCAGCGTCTGCGGAATGTTTTCCAATTAAGCGTCTCGTGCTGAGCCCTCGACACTTGGCGCAGGGGAGCCGAGGGGCGCGGGCGAGGAAGAGACGGGTGGGCGGTGGTCGCGATTTATGAGGCGGATAATTTTTCAAAACGACCTCTCGCCACCGCCCCTGCTCCGCGCTTTCCCCTGACATCCGTTGGCTTATCCTTATATCCTTATAGTGTATATGTAGAGAGGGAGAGTTGGGGAGACTTACCGTTATGCACGAGGAATGCGCTGTCCGCCTCCGCGCTGGGTCCCTGCGACTCGTTGTTGTTGCCCTGGCTGTTGGTGTTGCCGCCGAAGTTGTTGTCGCTGCTGCGCTGCTGGCTACTCGCGTTGCTCGCGGCCGAGGTGTAGTCGTATTGATTGGCAACGCCGCTGCCGCCGCCGCTGCTGCTGCTGCCAGTGTTGCCGATCGACTTGTAGTAGTGCTGTTGTGGTTGCTGCTGCTGCTGTTGTTGTTGTTGTTGCTGCTGTAGCTGTAGCTGTAGTGCAGTGGTCGTTGCTGCCGCAATCGGTGCCGACCTCTGGAGCTGGGGCGGCGTGTAGGGATTGTTGTAGATGTTGTTGCGTCCACCGGTGCCGACAACCAGCAGCGAGTTGTTGTGGTCGTTGGTGTATTGGTGCTGTTGCTGTTGTTGCTGTAGCAATTGCTGTTGCTGCAGTTGTTGGGAGCTCAGGCCATTCGCAGGATAGTGGCGAGTCTTACCTGAAGGGAAGGCGAAGTGATAAATTGAATTAATTAATGATGTGGAGAAAGGAAAGGATGGCCTTGCCATGGAAATGGATACAAAATGGCTTTGGAGAGTGAGATAGCGTGAGCTTCGTTGAGTGGAGGAAGTTTCAAAAAGGTAAAAAAATATGAAAGTCAGAGACAGCGATCACTGCAATGGAGATGAGAGTAAATATAGCGAAATACCAAAAATCAAATGAAAACATTGATAACAAATTGAGAAAAAAATGAGAAAAAAGCTAATAAAATTAAGAATAAAAAAATTAAAAAAATGTGTATGATATTGAGAAAAAATTAGAAAATAGTATTGAGAAAAAATTGGGAATTACAGCGTAGAGAAGAACAAAAAAGAAGCACATGAAAAAAATTGAGAAAATCATAAGAAAAAACATTGAAAAAAATTTGAAAAAAGGGAACGAAATTGAAAACAAACCAAATTATAAATGAGAGACCTAAATGTGATACAGGAGATCGTCTCAAAGAGGAGGAAAAATTTGCAGTTTCTGGTAGGCTTTGGAAGTTTTAAATATACGTTTTAATTCGAAGATCTTCGCCCTAGCAGCCTTTAACCCTTCACCACCGTCTCTCCTGCCTACCGCAGCTTCCTCCACGACCCCTTCACTCCCTCTGCCTCTGCGTCTGCCCCAAATGGATCCGGTTATCGCCGCCAACGCGCCTCGTTTGGCAACGCAACGGCGCGCAAATCACTTCATTTTGAACCCACCTCCTCGGCGACCCTCCGAATACCGCCGAGTGCGAGTCCCCGACCCCGCCGGCCGCCCCATAAGAGGGTAATAAAAATGCGGGACGTGTGCGTGAATGAATGGTTTATTTTTGTGTCCGTGTTGGCGGGGCCAGGCCAGGCCAGGCCAGGCCAGGCTGCCTCCGTGTGACACCCACACCCACACACACTCGCCGGGGACCCCTGAACTCATAAGTCAAAAGGGTTCGGCGATGTCAGGGGGCAGGGGAGGAGGGGAGACCCCAAACAGCAACAACAACGAGAACAATGGCTGCTCTACTATTATGGGATCAGCGGGGAAAGTGAAGAATCAGGCGAATCGGCGGATGAGGGCAGAGAGGAGAGAGGAGAGAGGAGAGTGGGGAAGCGGGAGCAGGAGAGTGAGAGTGGGATACGAGAGGTCGATAAAAATGGCGGCGCGCTAATAAAATTTGCGTAAATGCCACAATTTGCATTGGAAAGCGCTTTGGCAGCGAGGCGAGACGAAAGTTTTCCGACCCCATCCGGAAACCCCGCAAAAAACACCCTCAAATCATCATCAGCAGCAACACCTCCCTCCAGCAGCGACACAGAGAGAGGGAGGAGAGCTGGAGAGAAGTCGCAGGATCGGGCCATAAAAAGGATATCGCATTTAGCAGCCAATTCGAAGGCCAAATGTTGCATATTTTATGTGAATCCTTTTCCATTGTTCGCATTGTTGTTGGCGTTGTTGGCGATGTTGTTGTTGCTGTAAGAGGAAGTGAATTTTTCAATTTCATCACTTGATGCTGCTGCTTCTGCCACGTCCTTTGACATCGGAGGCGTCGCCGTTAAAGCACGTCATTTCACTCGACGTCGTCGTCGTCGTCATCCTCGAGGTCCTTTTATTATTTTCTTATTTGCGATTTCATGTCTCGGTTGTTGTTGTTCCAGTGGTTGTTGTGGCTGTATCCTTGCGAGCAGTTCGCTTAATTGCGTCGTCGCATTTGCATACGCGCAATTAAAAGGACGAATGTGTGGCTGGGCGTGTGCGAGTGTGAGTGAGTGTGTGTTTGACAAGGATATGAAAATTTATGCGTTTTTCGTTGTTTGATTTTCGCTTTGACGCTAATGAAGCAGGAGCCGCCACCCAAGGGCACCCATCGACCTGGGGGTGAAAGGGATAACAGAAGACGGCAGTGGAGAGGGGGACCAGGACACCCTCCCGTGTTTGTCCTGTGGTCGCCGGATTAAAGCTATCTTTAAAGCAGGATCAACTTGCATTAAATTCTTTTACACTCATGCTCTTGAGAATACGTTCAATCCAATGTACTTTTAAATAATTTTCTACTCCTCCCACAGAGTTTCTCTAGGTGTTTAAGATAATGATTTTTTGAGAATTTGCTATGAGTTTAATTTCGTTAATGGCCTCGTCTATAAGAAGCCACAATTAACCAGCTAACGAGTCGAACACATTAGGTTTCACACCCCTTTCCCTCTAAAAGAAACGCGTCCTCGTTGTCCCCACCACGTGGCGTGTCGGGCGTGTCGACAGCTGCGTGGATCATCAATGATTTAAGGACATTTAATTCAACCAATTTCCGTCTCTCACCTCACTCAATTCCACACCTCCCCTCTGGGCCCATCACAGCCCCATCTCCCTCTATCGCCCAAACTATCCTCGCACAGTTGTTCGGGTTCTCAAGGACTCCCCTGCCCTTCGCCTGCCACAAAGGGCCTTCGAAGTTCGAACTTCCTTGTACGAAATTCGCGTGAAGGTTTTAGGCGTTTCCTCGTTTGGTGAAGTTTCAAGTTTCACAAAAAGTATTCAATTTTTTATTCACATCGAGTAACAACCGAAAAGAATCGAGGAGGAATTATTCGAACTTTTTCCAAGTTCTCTTTCCGCCCGATTCCGGAAGAGTTTAAGTACTAAAAAGAGGACCAGAATAACCAATTTGAAAATGAGCTATAAATAGTAAAAAAATATTAATCAGATTAGAAGGCCTACTCGATTTCGAAACATAATCGGATTATCAAGAGAAAATATCTCCAAACAGCTTTAAATATATCATTCTGTACCTTCCGAATTCGTAGAAATCCTTCATGTCATTGAATTCTGTCCTGTACAAGTGCTTTATCTCTAACAGAAGAGAAAGGATTTAAAGAAGGTTTTCTTCTTCGGAAAGTTATAAATTTTCTTTGAATTCCGTTTTGACATATATTTCTTTAAAAGATTTTGTTAAAATTTCTTTGGATCCCCTTCTGATTTTTCAATTTTATATTTTTCTAAGTTTTCTCTGATTCGCATTTGTATACTATTTTGAATTATTTCCTTCTTTTTTTATATACTTATTACTCTCTTCTCTATTTCTCTTCTCTCTTCCCATTTGCTTCCCGTACCAACATCATTATCCACCAAACCATTCCACTCCTCGCTCCTCTTCCCTTCTCCTTCAAATCAATCCATCTCTTTATTCTCTCATCAGATGCAGATTTTCCCCATCCTCCACCTGACTGCTGTCCATCAACTCCCGCCTTTCACGCCATTCACTCCGCTCCTCCTACCTCGTCGGTCTCATCCTAGTTGTCAGTGCTCTTCCTAGTTTCCTGCACCGTCTTCTCCGTCATCCTCGACCTCATCCTCCGATTTCTAAGTCCTGCCAACTGCCGCCGACCACCGGAGCCAGTTCTAATTCATGGTGAACACCTTGGGAAATCGCAGCCTGGACGGCAAACCCTGTGAGAGACCGAGCGAGCACCACCGCCACGTCGGCGTTGGAGGACCGGGGCGAGCCTGCCGTCTGCCTGGGTGGCAGGATACGCGGATGGGTGCCAGGACGGTGGCATGGTTGACTACTCAACGGGTATTAAATTCAAGGAATCGCATTAGCATGATGCGCCACTCGAACAGATGTCCTTGCATTACGAAATTCACAAAACTAAAAGCATTCGTCCTGCTGACGACACGACGCCAGCGTGCACATCCTGCCAGAAAAACAACAACAGCAGCAGCAAGGCCAACAAAAACAACAACAACGAGGACCACGGCTACGACTACGGCGACATCAACACCACCAACAAGTCATCAGAGACAAAGGCGAGGCGCACCGGGGCCACGACAAGGACTCGCGACAGTTGTTGGCCGCAACCTGCAGCGAGGACGCCGGGGAGATGCGAGGTGGCCAGAAAGAGACGGCACCAGCGGAGAGATGGTGCCTGCGGAGAAGGGAATAATAATTTCTAATGCCAAGTGTTGGCGAAATCCCTGATCCTGGCAGTCGCCGATGCATAGAGAATCACTTTTCAGCTCGGTTGCTCAGCTTTCCTGGCCTGGTGGCAGGACCTGTCGCGGCTCAGGACGCAGGACATGCGACACCACCAGCGAAAGGCCGAGCGAGAGGACTGCGAATGTTTAAAGGTTTTAAGGCAGCCATTTGGAGGACAAAATTTTGATTGAAGGAAACAAACCCCAAATGAATAAAAACTCGCTCACTCTCTGTCGGTCCTTCTCGCTTTGACAGCAGCATGTCCTGCGGCTCTGGACCAGCAGTCGCGTCCTCAGTGTCTACGTACGTAGTCCTTCCCCTTCCCCGCCCTCCGGCCGCCAATAAATCTAACTTAAACCGCAGAGCATGAATTCAATTGAATCCTTTCGCCTCGGGGTGGAAAAAACGGAACGAAAGGCATGGATAGGATGAGCAGGAATGAGACGAGGAAGCCAGTCCTGTAATGAATACGAATGCGCTGAATTTGTCATCGGCTTAGTTTCGATCGTGGGCCGCGAGGACTGCCAGGAGGCAGGGGGTGAGCCGGCCATTGTTGTCAAACATGTCAACCGCATCGGCGATCCTTTTCGGGGACCAGAGCCTGCAGGACTCCTCGGCACTTGCAGCAGGGCGTTGGCTCGTTGGCAAATTGAAAAAGTCCTGATTTTGCGGTCGCTGAATCCATCCTTCTATCGGTCCACTCGCCGTTTAGAAATCCCATCGACTAAGACCACAACGACAACGACCACGACGACATCGACCTCGACGGTCGCTGGATGAAAAAACTCGTGAAATCCGGCGCTGATTTAATCGCCGTTGATTGTGAGTTGCCTCGCCCGCCCTTCGTTCCAGGATCAACCCATTATGGTGGCAGTTAATGCGTATTTATTGTCCTTGTTGTCGCGCGGTTCAACTCGGCGTGGATTTGGCTCCGCATTGCGTTCGGCGTAGATTTCCTTGGCGAGGAGACACTCGAACATATGCTTGAAATTTTCCAATATTTCTACTATTTGCGGCTTCCGTGGCGATGGAAATTGAACCGCGAATCGAGCGGGCGAAAACGAAGGGAGAAAATCATCCAGTCGGTACCGCGACGCATGAACAGCAGGAAGCTTTGGGAGGGATCGAACTCGGAAAACGTAAGAGGATCAGAGGAAATCTAGGCTACGGGTAGATGCAGGTTGCCAATCAAGGCAGGAAGCCCTTCATGGAGGGGTTTCCGAAACATGTGGGCTTCGCAGTATGCTAATCCCTTCCTCGGAGAGGATTGAACGAATGTAGTTTGCAATTTCAGCCAGGTGTGCTGGAGCTTCTCCGAGGGTCCATTTTGTTAAAACTTATACCCATTCTTCGAATTCAACTACTTTTATGTGCACCATTTAAAGAAAATGTGAACATATGAAAGGAATAGAAATTATTTTCCGAAATCTTGAGCATTTTCTGACGAATCTGAAAATACCACTAATATTTTTTGATGAGAAAATTTTGAATAGTACTGGGAAAAAATAAAAATGCAAATGTTTCACTTTCGACTCCCTTTCCACACCCCCTCCCCTTCATCACTGAAAATACCCCGAGCGGAGACGCGAAATTAATGAACGTGCTCGAACCCCGGCGTTGACGAACCACGGGCGGTACTCGAGGACTTTGCAGGAGGCGGACGAGGAGGATAATCATGTTTCTGAGCCTGAGGACGAAGGCAGGAAGGGGCAAGTGCGGACAATGATGAGGTGGATTGAGATGATGAAGTCGATTCAACGAAGAAGGAGCGGCGAGGATGACAATGGGAAAGAAGTTGATGCTGGAAAGGTTGACAGAGGCGGAGAGTTTGAATAATTGCGCTCGAAATAAATGTTGCATGCAAACACTGATGTCGACCGAGAAAAAAATGTAACAATAACACAACCTACAATAAGAATCCTGTCACCCATGTCACGAAGAAGGAGAATCAGGACTACTGAAATCAAAAGATGGCCTCGGGATACGAAAATCGGAGGGCGCCTGAGGGAAAGAAGAAAATCGATACGGGTGAAGGGAGAGGAACGAACTGAGGAAACCTGGGGGAATGACGAAAGGTATCACGACCAAGGGACGGAGACGATGCAGCGAGTGACGTCGAGTGGAAGAGCTTGCTGTATGTATTTCTGCAGATCGTTATTTTCCCGCGTTTTCCACGTTTCACGACTTTTTGCGGGGTGCAGCGGAGTCCTTTGTGTCGTCCTTGTTCGTGATTTGTTTGCTGGTGACGTTAATTGCTCGGATGGTGAACCTCGTCATCGCGAACCCTCGGGACCCCGTCCTCCGGACGTCAGGAGCGAGCCCGACTTCGACTCCGCGTCCTGGTGCGATGCTTGGGATCCTTTGGCGAGGATATCACTGCAGGAATCAGGACATCGCGACTAACAACAACGGGAACAACAGCAACAATGCGAACAACCGAAGTGGAAAAATTGGATGCAGCACGGTGTTGTTGTTGTTGCTTGGACGGCTGTTGTTTTTTACATGTTCTTGTTGTTGCTGTTGCTGCTGCTGATTTTGTTGCCTTCGCCGCTGCTCAAGTGTTGCCGCTTTAATTAGTGTTGTTCGCGCTTCGTTCCGTGGTTTTTTTGCTGTTCGCTCGACTCTGTGAAGTTTTGGGCTGCCCTTAGTTGTTGTTACTTTTGCGTTTCCTCGTGTGTTTGTCGTTCGGCTTGATTTCGCTTAGATTTGTGAACTCAAGCATTAATATGGGAGATTTCGAGTTTTCACACCCGGTGACGGTGAAACGTGGTTGTTATTTTTTGTAATTAACGCCAGGCGCGGGAAGAGGGAGGAAGAAAAACGTGGATTTCGAAAATTAGAGCGTAACAATCTTTCATGCCGTGTGAGAAACCGAAATTTTAGGGATCGTAGGTCGTCTGTCAATTTATGTGCCATTAGCACAGCCGTTCCCTGCCTTCGTTCCTCTCCCTGGTCCTGCTCCGCCTCCGTTCGCTAATTGGGCTTCTCGCCTGGCGATTTCGCTCCCTACCATTAACTGTTTGACTAAAGCGACCTCCAACCCTCGGGCGACCCTCCCTCGGAACCCTGCCACAACCTCGGCCAACCCTCTCGCGCCTCACCCCTCTTTCTCCTACACGATCCCACTCCGGCGCTCGTTACCGCAAAAGTAACCGACAGCGCCAGAGGAACCGAAAACAAGGTGGATGCGGGGAGAAGGCACGAAGGACCGAACGCGATTGAGACCGAGAGGATGTGAGTGAGAGAGTGTTGGAGTGACGGAAAAACGGAGAGGGGCGCAAAGAGGGAGAGTGAGTTAGAGAGAGAGAGGGAGGGAGGGAGGGGAAATAATAACCATAATGATCAACTTCCTGCCGTCCTGTCCGCAGGATTGGACTGTGATTTTCTGTCATTCTCCACGTCATTGTTATTGTTCCCATTGTATTGGCGACTTCTTCAGTACAGCGACATTGTTGCCAAAGTTGTTGTAGTAATTTTCGCCGTAGCATTTGTTGTTGTTGCTGTTGTAGTTCTTGTCCTCATTGCTGTTGTAATTGGGCTCCGTGTGACATTTTCATCCCTACGCGTGAAACTTCCCCGAGGCCACCACGTCGCACAGCGCCGGACACGGCGATGCACGAGGCCCGCGGCTGTTGCTGCTGACACCGAAGTTGATGTTCGTGTTGTTGTTGCCGTTGATCGCCATCACTTGACCGACGCCCGGGTTGCCGGCAGACCGACCGACAACCAACCACCGAGCCAAAACCGAACACGGGGAATCCTTCAGGAACGAGTACGGCAGCAAACCCGGGCGGATGGAGGATGGTGGATGGAGGAAGGGACGAGGGGCGGCGGCCGTGCGGACAGGACGACGCAGGACTCGACGGGGTGTTGACAACATTACGACAATTCGAACGCAATAATTATGCGAGCCGAACCAGCAGCGAGCGACGCCTGCGACCCACCGCGCCCGCGTCCTGCGGGGACGACATGCGGCGCTGATCAGGGGCCACGAGCGCCTGGGTGTGTGCGTGTGTGTGCATTTCTCCCTAATAACGCCGGCTCTCTTTTAATGAACCCTCCGATGATGCCTGCTCGTCCGTCCCTCTCTCGCGCTACCTTTCTTTGATTTCACTCGTTTTTTTCTATTTTGTGTTTGTTGCTCTCGGTTTCTCCTCCTCTCACCGTCGCCCAGCATCGGCGGCACGGATCGTGCGTGGCCGCCGTCAACCCCTGGACGCGCAGTTGTAACACTGTCTGCCCTTCTACCTACCTCCCTCCCTCCCTCCTTCGGGCACCTTCCCTCGCTCGCGTTGTTTCCCTCGCCATTCATTCATCTTTGATGCCACCGTCTGGGTTTTTATTATTTTTTTCCTTCTCTCTACTTTTGTATTTTTTTCGTCTGCTTATGATTAGCTTGATTTTCGTCAAAAGCCATATGCAACAACAACAACAATCGCAATGCCACAGTGAACCCAATGACACCAACTACAGCCAGCGATTGCCATGTGTGACCATGTGTGAGTGTGCGTGCGGGCGACAGGACATCGGATGCTGTTCCGCACACAAAACAATATGTCAAACGTCGTCCTCGCCTCCGCCCCTCGCCCTGCTCGACCACACCTCGTCGCATCGACGCACGTCCTGCGTGAGTCCTGTGTGATTTTTTTCGCATCCGGTTGGGAAATGCGTCGTTGCGCGGCCGACGCCGGAGAGGGAGGTGGGCAGGCAGGGCGGGAGAGAAGGGGAAGGAACTTTCTCCGAAAACACTCGACATGATGAATGGAAAATTTTTATTGAGAAGGAAAACTCTCCGAAGTGTTTCCAACGTACAACGTACAAAAATTATGATCTATTTGAAAAGTATAGTTTTTACTGTTAATCACGCTATTGTGAAATTCAAATTTCACTTTTATTATTTGTTATCAAATCGACAACATAATACTGTTGTATTCCTATTGCCGTGTTTTTCCAATTTCCCTTCAAGGGTAATCTTAATCTCCACACTTCTCACCATCCTCCCTCATAAATCAACCCCAATCCGACTCGCCTCACCTTCCTCGGCCCTCAAGTAAACCCCAACTGCCTCAGGACTCTTGGGAGGTAACGGGAGTCAGGCAAACCTCGTGGAATTAGAAGCCTGGTCCACCACAATCCAATGCTAATGAAATTGAAAGCCACTACCTTGACGTCCTCCTGTTCAGGGCCCGAAGCAACCTCATTTGCAACGAATTCCATTTTCAGAACAAGCCATTGCCACTGAATGGTGGCGGAATCCGGGCCTTGGGTGGAGTTGGAAGGAAAAACATCGTGTGGCGGGAGGAGGAGGGTGCAGAGAAGGACAGGGAGGAGGCCGGGGCAATCGAGAATTCGAGGCTTATTAGAGGCCTCTTTCTGAACTCAAAACTTTTGGCTTTTGTCGAATTGTTTCCTTTCTTTGAATGCGATTGCGGAGTTTCTCGAAGTAGAAGAAAATAATTTGATGCTGTTTTCTCATTTCGAGTGGACGTCGTTTCAATGTTTCTAATTGTAATTTATGGAAATTTTCAAATCAAAACTTTTTAAATTGCAACACTTAAGGATATTCAGACGATGGGGCGCGGAGTTCTGGGCTTGGAAGTGGACATTTAGGGGAAAAGTATTTGGGGAATTTTCGGGATTACGGTGTCCTGGTCAAGGGTGTGTTATTTGATTGCTCTCTTTTTTTGTAGAGAAAATATTATTTTTTGAAATATAATTCCATTTTACGACATTTCTTCTAGTTGCACAATATTTATTCTTAAAATATTTATTTACATAATTTGAATTTTGGTTTGAACATTGGTTGATTAAGACATTAATAAAACGAAAATTATGAACTTTCTTACATTACACTAAATAATTAAATACTGTTTTGTTTTAAAATCTCAATTTGGCTTGTATTTAGTGTGGTCCGTCTAGCTTTTCAACAGGGCGAAATGCCGAAAAATGACTGCGATTTAACTTTTGCTCCCGTTTTGACGCCACCGCCGTTTTAATCCTTTTTGAATATTCATCAGCCTTGATCGAGCGCCGCCCGAATGGGAGCGAAAAAACGGCGCTATTTTCAAAAATCCATTTCATAAATCACTTTAAAATTGACATTGATACCGAACACTGGGCAACAAACACGTCACAACAGGACAGGGTGAACAGGGCGAGCAGGGCCAAGGCGAGGATGAAAAAATCCAATGCACGCCATCCGGCGAAAAAATCCGGACGGCAGAGCGCGAAAGGATTGAGGGATAAAATTTTCGACGCTGCCGCAGCAATTAATCTGCGACCGAAAAAGGAGCAGAAAGCCGAGAAGGATCGAAAGAACGCAGCAGCAGACTGCGAGCAAAAAGGAGCAGGGAAAAGGACACCGAGAGAAAACAACAACGACAGAGCGGAGAAAGAACAATTCCTGGGATTCCCAGAATGACGCTGGGCTTGCGAAAGGGTACAAAGGTAGTGGGTGAGGAGGTGAAGAGTAGGAGGTGAAAAGGGACGACCACATGTGGTGTGAAGCGAAGCGAACTGTGAAACAGCAGTAGTAAATGGAGAGGAAAGTGTAGTAGGAGTAAAAAAAATATACGACTATGGAGTAGACGAGCTACGAAATGGAGCAGAAAATATGGAAGAAAAGGTACTGAAATGGGGAGTAGATGGAAAAATCATAACCAAAGTGCGAGGAGTCGAAAATTTTCCACTGGCAGAAAACCAAAGGAATAAAGCAGACAACGTCCGGTTGGTAAGGCAGCAGACAAATCCTTGCCGCTTATTCGAACGCAATTTTGAGCCATTTGGCAAAGACAACGCTTTTAATTAATCGAACGGCTTAGAGCTGCTCGTCATGGACCGGCGGACACGAGACGGTCGTGGGGTCAATCCTTGCCCAACAACAACAACAAGAGCAACCAGTAGAACGCCGCAAAAAATCCTTTTTTGCCGCTCAGCGTCTCCCTCGCTCGCACGGGTCGACGCGGAGCAATTGACAAATTATTATGAATTGCTGCACGGAGGCCGCCCTGCCGGTGGCAACGACCAGGGCTGCCGCCGGCGCCGTGGCCGTGGCCGTTGCCGTTGCCGCGGCGGCTGCTGTTGATGAACTTATGTTGTCATGTCGCCGTCGCCTGGCACTCGACCGGGACAGGAAGGGACGGGGTGGGCGGAGGCGAGGGAGCGAAAAGGATGCGCGTCGAGAGCATTTAAAACCCGGCGAAAAAGTGGCCAGATGGTGGAAAAAACGGCGACACGTGGGAGACGCGGCTTTGCGGATTTGGGAGATTTAATTGCGGTGTCCACAGGGAGGAGCGGGTGGTTGAGAAGGCCATGTCGCAGGATTTTCGTTCTCGAATGGAAATTGAAAACGAAAACGAACGTGAATCTCCGTCAAACGAGGGAGGGGGCGGGGCACAGGCAACGACAGTCCGCCCAGCCCCTCTTCGTCTTCTCCTCTCCACACGCTCTGCCTCCTCCAAGGCGTCCACGTCCTCGTCTAAGCGATTTCGTTTTATTTTCCTTCTTCCATTTAGTTCGACGGTGAGGCGAAAAATCAAATTATGCTGAGATTGATTTTTTATTCAATTTTAATACGAGACACCCTCGCACACACACACACACGTGCATTCATCCACTCACACATTCACTCCCAGCAGCGGCCCGGCAGCAACAACACATGAATGTCCTTAAATAGATCATAAACGAACACAAATAGAATCTTATCAAATGCCGAAGGACGACACCGAGGGCGGAGGGTCGCCGAGAAGGTGAGGGGGGGAAAGAGGAAGGGAAATGGTGATTATCCTTGCAGAGCGAATCGTCGACGTTCGTCCTGGGTCGGGGCAGCTCCACGAGGGCTTCGCTGCGCAGGGCTTCATTAGGTTTTTTATGCAATCGATTTGGGAGAGTCCGTGTTGTTGTTGGTGCCATTGGTGTCGTCATCGATGGGGCCGGCGAAGGCTCCTGATTGACACACACACACACAGTTGGACTCACACACATAGGACTAATCAACATGTTTGTATTTGCAATATTCCGCATTTGTCCCGTCGTCCCTCCGTCCGTCCGACATCCTGCCTTATTTGTCACCTTTCATTTCGTCCCTTCGCCGCCCCATCGCCTACAACACAACAACCTCGACATCGACGCCATCGAGGACAACGACAAGCGGCGTCTTTGTGTGTGTCCTGCGAATCCTGACTGGGGGAAATTGGCTCCCAGGTCCTCGCTTCGCGCCACCAGCTGCTGCTCGAGGCCCTTCGTCCTTATCGCTGCATAGCCACGAGGTGTTGTTGTTCTTGTTGCTGTTGCTGTTATTATTATTATTATTGTTGTTGCCATTGCCATTGCTGCTGCGGGATTCCAATTGAATTCGCTTCCTCTCAATCGAGCCACGTCGAGCATAAATTGCAAGGAAATTAAACGTCGGAGAAAATATCCTTTATCCCGATTATTCGTTCGTTATATTCGCGATTATTGCACAGTTCCTCGAGGGATACGAGATGGATGTAAGTGGCACAGAGGGGTGGGGAAGAGGTAGAGGATGAGAGAGGGAGAGAGACGGTTAGGTGACAACTGTTACTGCAGCACACTTTTTCCACCGCCAGGATATGAATATTGAATGGACTCTGCTCCGGCATCCACATCGCATTAGTTGTGGTCGCCAACCACCGCCTCTCTCTCTCGCTCTTCCTCGTACCCTTCGTGTCCTCCCGTCCTCCGTCCTCCGTCCTGCATAATTTACGATCGTTAAGTGTCGACACTCAACCATTTATGGGAATTTTTGAATAATTAATGCGACCAAGGGAACCCCTCAAATTGCCCGAAATGCTTCAGAGCACGACGGAGAGGGAAAGGATTTCCATTCGGGGTTCGGCATATGAGGATGCAGAGAATCCTCAACAGTTCACCGACTATCAACAAAAATAAATATCAACCGTAATCTCGTCTATTTGTTGTTTATTTATGCTATGTTCGAAAGGCTTTTGGAGCGCGATTTGATGTGAAATGTTCGCATATTTTATTGCTCTGCTTTAGTACATGATTCTCCTAAAATACCTTAAATTTTGTTAACTTCTTTGTACTTAAATCCCCAATTTCCCATCTCCTGACTCCGCTCCCCCACACCGCTGATTAACTTTGAAACCGATGCCGACAGACCCCCAAAGCCGACTTCTGGCCGCACATAAATCATGGCTCATGTCTTGGCTCTTCCTACAAATAGGACTCCGGACGTTCCCATGAATGCTATACTGAAGAAGCGAGGAAGAAGGACAACAGCAAGTACACTGTGAGAAACAATAACACGTAGAACATTATCATAAGCCCAAACATATTGCTGCGCGTTTCCTCTTCATTTCCATTTCCGTTTCCGCTGCGGTCTCACGTTTTTCTCGCTCTATCTGGGACTGTTCAGTGGATACTCTCCTTCTGTCTCTCTCCTTCCCTTTCGCTGGCGCTGTTTTGCTTGGCTTCTATTTTTTCCTTTATCAAATAATGAATATCAAATGCAATGCTTATCATTTATTTGCTCCGTCAACAGACGCCAGCCCCCCGCTCGTCTCCCCCACTCCCGCACCCACCTCGGCCCCTTCAGCGAGGAGCAGGTAAATATTATAATTTTTACTTAATTTTCATTTCGTCCTGCAGGAAGGCGCTGCCGGCGACACGCAAGGACTCGGCGTATCCTTGGCAATGGAATTTCTTCCCGCGACCGACGACGACTGCATAAAAATCTCATTTACAGCCGGCGGGTGGGAGGCGGAGGAGCCGCAGAGGAAGAGAAGCAGAGGTAGAAAAAGTAGCAAAAGTTAAAAGTAAAAATTTGATTGTGGCGTGGAGGGGGGGGGGGGGGGGGACGACGAAAACAAAGCTGCGGCGTCCGAGGACCAACACGATAAGCGAGCTATTTGAATTTTTAATAAAACTTGTGCTGCCACACTTTCGCACTCGGCCCGCGTGCCCTCCCCGCAGCCCCTTCGGAAGACCGAAAATTATTCAAATTCATTCTTCATTTCGAATGCGAAATGAATTTGGGGAAATTCTTGCACAGCTTGTTCGCAGCCACGTCCATCTGGCAGCCCCGCCTGTCACCGGCAACGCCATCGACGACTCCCCGCCACCGCCGTCGCCATCGGGAGCTGCAGCTAATCTTTGTTTGGTCGCCCGCCGGCTGCCGTCGTCCCTCGTCCTGCTGCCTTCGTCCGGCCGCTGTCTGGCTGCCGCCTTCATTTGCGATCGCTCGTATTACTCGCCGCCGCAATTAGAATTGGAAAAATATTCAAATTAACATTTCGCCCTCCATCCCTTCGGCCTTCCTCCTGCGCCTCGGCAGCGGCGCCATTTTGAAGGACAATTCGCTGGTTGCGGAAATTTGAATCTTTGACTCGGGTTTATTTGCTTTGGATGCCTCCGGACGGAGACCGAAGGGAGCACGACGAACACCCTCGACCTCCTCCTCCGCCTCCGCCTCGCGACTTATCCGTAAAGCGGATTTTCATTATCCGTTCAAGGTGAAAGCGGAAGCGGGTGCGGTTCCTTAGCGCGAATTGCGTTGGAGAGGATTTCATTACAGATGGAGTAGAAGGATTATTCTTTACAAGGACATTGAACTGTACCAGTGGCCTTCGATTCGAAATTAAATTAAAGGAGATTTCTTGATTTCTCTTCTAGTTTCCGACTAAATTTGTGCAGAAAACTAATTAAAATTTGAATTATTTACGCATTACTCAGCCATCCGGATATTTCTCCAGTATCCCCACGTCGGGTCAATCGATTGTAACTACGAGTGAATTACCTTCGAACCCACCTCTTCACTGATCAAAAGGTTATCGACCTCATATAAGGGCAGGCCGCATCACGCATCCGGTCCCGAGTCCTCAACAACCCAGCACAACAAACTTTTTCAATTGATTTCAAATGAAGATATTTTTTCCAGTGGATAACTTCTGACAAAATAAAAATAGAACAACGAACATGAAGGTTGGAGGAGGCGGGCACGAAAGAAGAGCCTGGCAAAGAGGGCGGGACAGAGAGAGAGAGAGAGAGAGTGGATGATTTCGATCTGGGATTAGGAAATTCGAAAATGAAAACACACGACAAAGGAAGCTCCGGCGAAACACTTTGAGGAACGTGCGCTCGAAGGACTCCGAATGTAGGTGGAATTCCTGGCGATCCAAGGAAGGCGAAGAGCGAAGGGAGGGGGAGAGAGAGAAGACGACCCTAAGATGCCATCGAGAGGAACCCAACAATAGCAACCACGGCGAAGAAGAAACATTCAAAGGCGGGGAACTTCAGGGCAAATTCACGAAAAGAACAGAGGAAACTATTTGGTAACAAAAACAACGACAGGCACAACAAGTACAAAAGGGACAAAGGCGAGGACCAGAAGGCAGGATATGCGTTGTTTGCACTTCGAACCAGCAGAAAATGCAACCAGAACACAGAGATAGTGGGCGTTGGGTGGGGCGGATGGGACGGTGGGACGGAGGGAAAACAATCAAAGAGAGAAGAAACAAATAAATAACGGAGGAAATCGAAGAGAAAAGCGAAGGGAGACCAAAAGAATTCAACTAATAAAAATCATCCACTCAAGTGCGAAAAAATCGCGGATAAAGCATCATCAAATAAAGCCGCGCGCCCCTCGCCCGCCCCTCGGAAGGTCCTTCGCGCCGCCCCCGCAAAGACAAACAGTCAAAGAAAGTTTCGTGTTTGCTTTTTTCCGGCGTCGGATTTCGTTAGGGAGCCTTTGGTGCGACGGGGAGGGGTGGGCGAATGGTCGATATCGGCTCTTCCTCGCCCCACCCAAAGAGTGTGCCAGGGGAGTGCGAAAGAGAGAGAGAGAGAGAGAGAGCGCAGGCGATATAAAGTGTATTGGAGGTTCCTGAAAGTATGCAATCGCAGCAAATATTTCGCGCTTGCATTTCAAGTGCCCGCCGACTCGGACGAGGAAATGCATTTCGATAGGAGGGCGCGAGGAACTCGTTCTGGCTGTGGGCGTCAGAGTGGGCGTGGGCGTCCAATAAATCGTCCAAATGTCGGCGTATTTTTGGCACTTTAATGGAATCGCGAAAAGTTCGCCGATCAGCCGAACGGCTGCATAATTTCAAGAGGGAGTGAATGGGGCAGAACGGATAAAGCCCCGGATGACACGGATAAGCAGAGTAGGAATGGATAAAGTGCATTGGCAGCGATAAAGTGGCATTAGAAGAAAATTCATTGTTGGGATTGGAGGAAAATTTTCTCTGGCGAATTTATGCATTCCATTAGGCGGAGGAAATTAAGCCAATGGTGAAAGGTTTCTTCCCAGAGCTATAGCAACGTAAGTGGGATAAGTGAATATAATTTTGTTGGAAGCATTGACGGGGCAAATTTCAGAAAAACGTCTCTGTATCGTTGCGAAGCTTCGCCTCTCGCAATTGGAGCCATCCGCGTCTCCCGTCCTAAAATTGCCGCCCTGTGCGCCGTCCTCAAGGGCGTAAAAACGTGTTAAATGCACGACGGAAGCAGCAGAAAAAAATGCGCACACGGAGAACTCATCAAAGCCCGCTGACGAACCCAGCAGAGCGGCGGGAGGAGAAGGGAGGCAGGGTGTAGTGGGAGGGAATCAAATCAAAGCCGAGCGAACGTCGGACGGACTGCAACAAAGCATAAAACCTAAAAACAAAAGGAGCGCTCACTTAAGTTTATTGGATTCGAAGTCGCGGCAAAGTGAGTCGTCGCCGTTGCCTCTGTCTCTGTCCCCGCCCCCGTCCTTATCATTTTCTCCGCTCTTTCGCCCCACCCTCATCGTTGTTGCTACCTTCTTGCCTGGCTTCGGCCACCGTCGAATCGAGCGGGAGACAGGCGAATGTCATAAAGGGTTAAAACAGCAATAAAACCCCGGGGCGGCGTCGCTGTTGCTTCAAGGGCGCCCGCCCTCGGCCCAACCTGCAGAAACGGTCGTTCATTGATGAGTTCGCTCGGTCTCTTTCGCTCTCCTCCGGCTCCTCGTTAACTCTCGCGCGTTCTTGATGACTTCTTTCCTGCTCCTCGGTAGCTATTTTCCCTCGGATAACTCTACTCGAGCTGATATCTCCGAGCTGACTTCTCCACTGTCTTCCCTTCTCGGCCTCCTTCTCGCTGCCGCCCCTCGTCGTCCTCTAATCCTTTTGTCAAATTAAAATCTCTCAAGTGGAGCTTTAAATTGTCGACGCTCGGCGTTGGAATAACATTTTAATGAAACTCTTTGACTTGGCCCGACCACCCCAATCGACCCGTCTCTGTCACTCGAGCACTTTCACCCCGATCGCTCTCGCTCTCGCCGCCTCCCTCGTAATGTTTCAATTTCATTCTGCACGTTTGAATTAATTTTGCGTCTACGACGAAATATTTCTTGCATGAAATTTAATTAATTTTTGACTTGATTGCGTTCGAGCCGAAATCTCGCTACTGTCGCTGTTGTTGTTCTGGCATAAATTGTTGGTTTAGTTGATAGTGTTGTTGCTGCTCTTGTTGTTGTTGCCCTCAGATGAGCCCGCGCCCCAATTTACGGTTATTGCGGCAAAGAATGTGTTTATCTCCCTCTAAGACACACAATACCTTCACTCCTCCGTTAATCCCGCCCCTCAATCGTTCCCTATGTCTCTCTCACTCTCGAACTCACATTTTGTCCCTCTCAGTGCCCTTGTGATTGTCTGTCTCTGTTGTTTGGGTCCGTTCGTTATTTTTCTTCGACCGGTCTCCCCACCGAAAGCCACCGGTTTCTGTTGATTTCCCTTCATTCGTTCAGGCTTTCGGCCTTTCGATCTACCAAACAGTTGGCAAAGGCTTTGATTAGTTTGGGAGCATTTAAAGAGCTCTTGATTAAATTTATATTGCATTCATCAGCATGAGGGGCAAGAGTTGGATATTTACTGATATAAATATGATATGACAGACAGACATAGGACGGGCGGAGCAGGATGTGGGAATCCTGTTTGAAGGTGAAGCATCACTTGAGACTTACCCTTGTTCGAAAGCCTTTCCAGGTTGTGCTCTTTAATGCCTGCAACGAGAAGAAGACGAGGAGGACGTTTAATTTGCGATTAATCTGGGGATTTTATGAGGTTCCTCGGTATATCATTCAACAGGGAACGGGTGCAAAATATCAGAAGGTTGCTGTAAGTGAATCTCAGAAACCGGTGCAACTCTTTTTAGGAGGTCGTAAAGCTGTTCAGTAGCTGTTCTAAATGTTCTAATCTTAGATCTTAGATTTTGTAACCCAAATAAGAGCATTTTATGGGATTCTTAGGGCCCCAAAAATTGAGTTTAGGGTTCTTAATTGAAACCTCGAGTTCCATGTTCCTTGTACAGCACAAAGAACCCAAGTTAGAGAAATTAAAGACTTGTTCGACCCAAAGAGAACCTCCTGAAGCTCATCTAGAGAAGACATTCGCAGCCCCAGCATTCAATAACCTCGGCGGTTCACAAGAAAAGAAATTAAAAAGTTTCGCCATCACGTGACCGAGGAGGAGGCGAAGAGAGAGGGCGATAGAGAGATAGCGAGAGGCTGACAACCGTGGCGAGGCGACGAATTAAAATGCAAATGTGATGGAGACGATGTTGACGACGTCGCCGTCTGTCCTGCGTTCAAGGATCACAATGCTGAAACTTTAAGATTTCGCAAAACCTTTTAAGATCGCCAATGAGTGCGAGGGAGAGCGACTTAATTGAGCTATTGAGACACGTCTAAACGAGGACACATTCCCCACACACACACACACTCGCTCGGCTTGGGTCCCCAACAAAGGGCCGCTGCGGAGGCGCCTAAAAATATGCAAATCAAGGCGAGGTTCTTTCTTTTCCCTCTTTCTCTTCCTCACCCTCCTCGACCAACGCTTCCGGAGTTGAAAAGTTTTTCAACACAAATATCTATATTCGACCTCTGTCCGACACGAAGACCGCCTTAAAGCCTCGATCCGCTCGGGTCCTTCGTCCTGTGAAATTCTCCACATTTTCCTTCACGTGAACAACAACTCCATTAGCCTCGCTTGCTTATTTTTGGCCTCTGGCCTTTCGACCCTACACAACTACATTGTGCTCCACCTCGGAGTGTGTGTGTGTTGGTGAGCGTGTGCGTGTGTGTTCGTGTGCCTGTGTTATGGCCTTAAGTATTCGCTGCTCAAGTGTCCCTTGGCTTGGCTCTGCTGACACTTTGAGGACACGAGTGATTTTTTATGTTAATTCCTTTCCGACATTCTCCGGTTCCTGCCGAGGTCGGGCCCGGCCAGCGAGGGTCCTGTGACAGGTGGAGGAGGAGGAGGCGGAATTTCCAGTATTCGAGTATTCGAGGACAACATTCATTCCAAACGGTCGCCGTCTTCACCCCGATCGTCGAGAACAAAGGAGGTGGCAATTATTCCGCGCCTAGAAGCAGGCAACGATTAAGCTGCGAATGCAAAATTTCGTCATCTGCCGATGTCCTCGTGCTGTGATTGCAATAGTAAAGTCCGGCCGCCCGCCTGATTCCCACGACTCCGATCTTCAGGGCGCCGCGCCCTCGTCCGCCTCCGATATCGGCGAACAAGACTGAGGAATTCAGTGCTGGAAGTTGCAACAGGAAATGCGGCAACATGCAGTCCGCGGCGCTGTCGTGTTCGCTGCAGCTGCCTTGACTGACAACCAGATGGCGCCGTGCAATTTCATGGCTTCGTGGCTTTCAAGTTCTCTCTCCCTCTCTCCCTCTCTCTCTCCTTCTAGTTCTTTCTCACTCCCTCTCCAGCTCGTTCGGTGGATTCGCCTGAACCGCTGGGGCCTGTTAATTGAAAGAACGGCGCACGAAAGTTGGGACAACAACAGCAACAATGGACGAGCACTGAAACAACAATGGGAAAGAAAGCAATTCGAACGAGATGGGAGGAGGCGGAAGCAGCAAGCGATGGCAGGAAGAAGCAGCAGGCCATGACTTTTCAAAGTCGAGCTTCTGGTCGTTTTACACTTTGTGCTGCATACTTTTGGGCCGCTGGGTGGTGGCCATTGTTCGTGTTGTTACCATTGTCGTTGCTGTTGTTGCACGTAATCATTGCTGTCGTTGGTAACCGTTGGTGTTGTTGGGTATTATTGTTATTGTTGCCACGATTTGATGTCTATTTTAGTTGTTATTGTTTAATACTGTTGATGTTCTTATTGTTGTTACTCTTGTTGATTTTATTGTTATTTTGCTTGTCTGATATTCGTTGTGTGTTATTGTTGTTGAAGTCATGTGTTATTGTTGTTGTTGTGTTTGCGGAGAAGGGGAAATAAAGTTTCTGAAAAGGAGACGGAAGAAGTCAGAAAGTCGAAAACGGAAAGAGCTCCAAGTTGAAACTCATTTCCGGCGAAAAGGCGAGAGGCGAATAATTACTGAATAAAGTTGACGTAGGCCGAGAGAGGGCCGGAGCTGGCGGGGAAAAGGGACACAAGAACAGGACACAAAGGACGAGAAAATTTCGCAAAAGTGCAGAAGTCAGCATGTTCTCCACTCTTTAACCTCGCAGACCAGAAAACCAGTCATTATTAAAATTCCCCCGCCTAAAGGCAGACTTCAAAAATTTGCCACTCATCCGAACTACACACTCCGGATGGAGAATCCATTTTCAATTTGTTGCCCTCGACTCGCACGCACGTCCTTGCGTTCACCCATTGGGAGCCACAAGACAGGCGGCTGGACGGAGAGGGAGAGGGAGACTTGCAAGTGAAGTCCTCCTATCGGGAGAGTTCGGAGGAGGGAAAATCCATTTTCCGCCAGCCGAGCGTTGGAAATCAATTTGAGCGCAACGTGGAAAACTATAGTTGCTGCATTCGCCGCTCGAGGGCGGCGCTGCTCCTGCAGTTTGTCGTCCTTCACTGGAATTATTGTAATTGTTTTTGTTGCTGTTGTTGTTGTTTTTGTCGTGGCAAGATGAATGACAATTTTCAGTTTTGTTTTCGCTTCCGTTTGCGATTCCGCCGAGGACACCGCGTGTCCTTCTCGCCAGTCCTCGTCGCGCTTTGTCACGACTCGTCGTCCTCGGTGAATCCGTCGTTTATTACAACAAAAGCTGTTGCAGCGGGCACAACAACGTCAAACAAACATCGCCGACCACAAGGAGAAAAGCATGGAGAACGCGAGCAAAATCCACACGTAACACGCTCCGGCAATTTGTTGCGCGTGAAGTGGATTTCGTAGGTGTTCGAGACACCGACTCCCTCGCCGGAAGTCCTTCATCCCTTCACTCGCCTCCCCCGCACATTCGCTCACCCTTTGTCGCCGCTGATTCCCTTGATTTCCTTCGCCTTTATTTCTGTCTTCGCTGGAAACTTCGTCCTTGCAACGTCACCAGCGCTCGCTCGCGTGTCTTCACGAAATTACCCGCAAATCCTTTTCCAAATCCGCACCATCCCCCCACACCCTTCACCACCCACCGCCCATCGTCCTTCGTCCTTCGGCGAGATCCTCTCGCAGATAGCTTCAGGTGCAGCCGAGTAACAGCTCCATAAAAAGCGATTCGCCGCGAGTTTCTAAATTTCCGAATGCACTCGCTCGTCCGTCCAGCTGTCCGTCCTGCTGTTCGTCGCTCCGCACTTCAGTCGACCCCAACCCCGCCTCTGTGGGCGTGGTGGCCGGCGGAAGTCCTCGGATGGAAGCGAAGTCCTTCGTCTGCGGCGGGAAACTGCCGGCTGCCAGCTCCGTTTGGAGCACGAGCCCGAGTGCGAGGTAAAGAAGGAGAAAACGACTCAAAGCAAGACGAGTGGTAGCCGGAGTGGTCTGAGTCGTGTGGGTGTCGCCTCGCCTCGCCTGGCCTCACTGAAGGATATAAATATCCTCTCTTAAAGGTGCTTTTAATTGTGGGAAATTAATTTGGATTAACGTTTGATACCCCCGATATCCTCGCGTGGCAGTGATAAATGAACGCCGTCCTTCGGCCTGTCGACCGGCCACGACGACGACACACGTTGCATGTGGTTGCGATGAAGGGGAGTTGCGGGGGAGGGAGGTGTTTTGGTCGTGGTTGGACCTCCGTCTTTCTCGAGGAAGGACGACAAGGGGGGCTCAGGGTCAGCCTCCACTGCTGCGGACTCGAGGAAGAAAATTCGACGAGTTCCTGTTGCTCTCGGCCAGGCTGGGAGCGAGGATTAAAAGTTCTTTCAACCACTGAAGATCCGGAAATCCAAACTCTAGTCTCTTGCCCGTTTCTCTCGCTCTCCTCCTCTCCCTCTCTGCTCGTCCCTCCAGGCTGTGGTTAATTTGCTGACCCTCGTCCTTGTTCTCATTCCCGCCGTCGCCCTCGCCCTCGCCACTGGACGACATTTAATTAATTTCCACTTATCGCCGTCCGCAGACACATTCAAGGACTTCCCAACTCCGACTCACAAGCGCACACAGTTCGCCACTCAGGCAGACACACACTGAGGCGGCCACCACATGTCCTCCTTGTCTTTCGCTCAGTCTCGTCGTCTGTTCTTTGTTCTTCTGCTTTTTATGGCTTTTCATGAAAACCGCAGACGGAATTCGCCTCCAAGTGTCGGAGTCCGGGGAATTAATGCGCCGCTTAGTGGGAATTTTGACACTTGGGAATTCGTTGTTGTTGTCAGAGCCGTGAGAAATCGTCGCCCGATCATCCTGCTAATGCAAGCGATATGCTGGAAGTACGAAACGATATTCGGCGGAACATTTAAGCGATGAATTTAAAGTAGACCCGAAGGTCCTTCCGATTTGTTCCTCCTCCAACAACGATCTTTCCTTGTTTAGATATTCATTCTCTTCACCTCCTGCCCCTCCCCATCCTGTGCCCTTGCTTCGCATTCATATTCAATTTATTTGGCATCTCTTTGATTTTCCATTTCGTCTTTGATTGCAGTGGTTTTTTACATCATCCCCCAACATTTCTTTCTGCCCTTGTCGCAGCTCCTTGCGACAGGACGAAAACACATCGGTATTTGTTTTGATTTTAAATGAAATTTTTATATCGAAACTTTTCCCCTCGCAACTTTAGCTCGATCTCGCGCTGTATTTGACTTTCATGGCGGTTTCATTTCGTCGCGGTTCCCGCTGCCTTGGGGGTGTGTCTGCTGCTGCTTCTTCGTCGTCGTTCGACGCCTCCTCCTCGGATTTGCTCCCCCCGCCCCCCGGACCGCATGCAAATCGCTCGCAAATGACATGGAATTTTGACATTTTCCAGCATCTTGCAGTTGAATAAATTTTGCGGTTGATGTCCTTCAATCCGTCGCTCCCTCCACACCAGCTGCTCCTTCTTCAGCCCTGTATTCGCTGGTTTCTTTCGCTTTCATCGCCTTCAATTCGCTTTCGAATACCCACTCCAATCTCTCTTTCTCTTTACCTCTACCTCTCTTCCCTGTTACCCTCGTCTTCCTCTCTTCCCTGCTGGTCCCTGTTGGACCTCATTTCTATGCGTCGACCATTTCTATTAAATATTTGTTTTAGTCATAGCGATCCTATCCAAATTCCATCGATGTCTTCAATTGTTGCCATTGCTTTTACGGCAACTGCTACCTTTTTGTCCTGCTTCTGGCTCTCGATTTTGAATCGACTTTTGACCAGGGCCGACGGACCTCCGACCACTTTTTTGCTCCTCGTTCAACTTCCCTTCCGCCTCGCTTCTCCTCGACGGTGAATCCTTAATGGATTTTCAATATTTAACTTGGGCCTATCGGGGAATATGTTGTCGGGCAACAACAATAACAACAAGAACAACAAGGTGGAGGAGGGAAAGGTCCGATAGTGAGGGGCGAGGAAGCTTCAGTGAAGTGCATTTTGTTGCACGTGAAATTCGTTGCTGCCATCGTTGTTGTTATTGGTGTAGTTGTTGTGGTTCAACTAAAGTTGTTGCTGCTTTCGGTGTCCATTTTCGATATGCTTGCAGCGTGGAGCATGGAAGGCAAGGCGGCTCCTCCATGTGTCATGTTTTTGTTTACTTCTGTGTCGCTCTCCCTCTGCAAGCGTGTGAGTGCACTCTCTCAGCGTATGTGTGTAATCGAGACACTTGTTTGCCTATGCGAGCGGCATTTGCATGCACTGAGAGAAATCAATGCGGACGAAGAGAGGACGGTCCATGGATGGAAGCGAGGAAAAGTTGTGAAACTGACGAATTCAAGGGAATAAAATCAATTTAGAAATAAACACAGAAAATGAAAAATATTAAATTCAAAATTATGATAATGAAATACACTTTAATAATTAAAGAAAATGAAACTGGGAACCATTTAAATAATTTGAAACATTTTGAAATAAATATAAATACTTGAATTTTTTCCACATATTAATAATAATCATTACTCAAAAAATAATTTTTATAATTCTCTTAAACACTATTTTATCGAATTTTTTGTCTCAGTACCTTCGGGTCAAATGTTTATTCTTGCATTTTGTAAAATTTGCATTTTGCATGCACTCTGCTCACCGACACACACACACACACCCAGGCATTCACATGCAGCTCACTCACACTCATACGGGTGCAAACTTTCACAACGCACACACACACGTACGCACTGTGATCCAGGCAAATAGCCGAATACTGAGACAATATTTGCCACTAGAACAACGAAAACTCAACGACAAACACAATTGCAACAAATTTCAGGAAAAACAAGGAAAACAACTGAGGTAACAACAAGAAAAACAACAACAAATAGAACAACATCAGCAAGGAGAACAACAACAATGAGTAAAACAACAACAATCTTCTTGCTGCCCAGAGGCTGCTTTTAAGCTTTTGACTCGACTCGACATCGACATCGGCATCGACTTGGACTTGGACTTTGGCTTCAGTTTCGAAATTTATTTGACTTTGATTTACTTACGTCCGCCTTCTCTCTCTATCTCTCTAATTCTTTATCTCCAACCATCGGTGAGTGTGGCCGATTGTTTTGAAAAGGAACCAAGAACCATGAAAATTCTCTAAACATCAACATTCAAGTCGTGTGTTTAAAGTATTAAGGATTCAATTTTAAAATCGAATTCTTTGCCTTGATTCCTTCGGACTCTTCTTCGGTTCCCCTGAGTTCTTAAACATCACACCTCAGGTTCTAATCAGGACACTTTTCAGAAATACAGGAAATTCAGATAAAGTCCGAACTCCTTTTCGTTGATTTTCCCGTCGAGATCGTAAAATCACTGCTCATTAATGTGGCTCTTCCTAGTGGCCAGCAGGAACCTCCTATGACCTCGCAGTTAACTCTGCTTCCTCGCCTCCAGGCCCTTCAATTTGATGTCCCAATTTTCTTCCTTGAAGCGCATCCGCCGGCTTCTCCTTCTCTCGATCCCTTGGCTCACGTTTCCTCTCTGCCTTTTCCCCAGTCCACCCCGCCAACTGAGCCGATGCGATATCTGTCCGTAATGCCTTCCGAGCAATGAATAAAATCAGCATTCCAGATGGCGACTGCACTTTATTATAACCATAACCGGATGTCCAGGAGGCCGTCCCTTCCTCCTATGATGGGCGGACTGGCGGATGGGCTTCTTGTCTGTCTAATTAACCATTCATAGTTTCTGTTTTATGTCCACTGCACTCGCACTCGTTGGCAATCCGGGCAAATATGTGTCTACTTATCTGAATCCGTATCTCCTTCGCCTCGCTCACTCACTCTTGCCTCTCTCTGCCTTCACTCCCTCGCTCTTTCTCGCACACACTTTCTCTCCAACTATGCCGCAGTCAAACTCTCTCCTTCCATCTATTGCTTCATAAATAGTTGTTGACACAAAACTGCTTGTTGGCAACGCGAAAAAATTTATTGCTGCTGCTCCTGCTGCTGACGATGATGGCGCTGGGTTTGTTGTTGTTGGCGTTGTCTATTTTATTGTTGTTGCTTTTGCCATTGCTGCAACATCACGTGACAAATCGTTTGACGTGCATCGCATGGAAATTGTTTCTACTTGTTGTTGCTGTTTTTCTCTGAATAAACGAGGAGGATGACGAAGATGGGAGGGATGACATAAAGATGGAGATGGAGCGGGTGGAGAGAGAGAAAAGGGAGATGGGAAGCGAATGCTGACAGGATAACGACTGGGGGATGACGACGTGAGGATGGGGCTGGCTATGGAGGAGGAGACGGCAGAATGGAGTAATGAATAGGGTGGGGAGAAACTGAAATAATGAATGAAGAGGAGTAGGAGTACGGGGTGCAGGATTGGGTTATTGGATAAAATGCGACAGAAATGCCCAAGAATAAACAAATATTTGAAGTGTTGAAGAAAGAATATTGGAATATAAACAGATAATTAAACCGAGTTCACTGTGGAAATTTACGACAAAAAAAAAATAATGCCATCCCTTTCCCCAACGCCAGCTGCGGCGTGGCCACATGTTCAATTACGGCGCCTGCTTAATCGGAAATAAAGCGCCTTATTTTCTCAATCCTCGCCCATCCCGACGCCCACCACAGCCATTAACGCAACGTGGACCAGTTGAGCGACAAAGGCGAGTAGGACAAAGGACGAGGGGCCCGCGGAGAGAGCGAGCGAAAAAATCAGGATGAAACCGGAATGAAACGCATCCTGTCCGAGTCGGGGTCCGGGTTCGGGTCCTTGTCGCAGGCAGCGCCGGACAAAACACTTCAATTAAATGTTTACAAGGCGCGTTGTAAATTTTTAATGCGTCGCCTACCGCTCGCCCGCCACGCCCACGGTCGGCGGAGGTGGGCCAAGGGGCCACCTACAAGGGGTGCACGAGGGGGTCCGGGAGGGCACGGCTGGGCGGTGCAATTTACGGCGAACAGTGGTGGGCAAACAATTGTGACAACCGACACTTACAACAACGACAACAAAGGCAAAAGCAACCGCCATCGACAACAACGGCAACAACAACAGTGGCTCTTGCAATCCACTACAACAACAACAATAAAAGCTCCTTGCAAATCGCTGCAACCGTGTCGACAGCGAGGATGACGACAGCGTTGTCGGCGGCGCTGGCGACGATTGTCGTCCACTGCATTGATTTTGCATTGGATTGCATAGTGTTGTTGTTGTTGGACATGTTGTTCTAAATGTTTTTGTAATGGGCCGTGTTAACGATGTTGTTGTTGTTGTTGTTGTTGTTGTAATGGTCACCATCTGCCGCATTGGCAAACAAGTTTATGCATTGCAGCACTCCAGAGAGAGCCGTCCTTTACCTCCGACCCATCGGACCCCGGACCCCCCCACGCGGCCGACCGTTGCTCGCTCGCCACCCCGAAAACCGCAACAGTAAAATGCAATCAGCGAAGTGGAGCAGCAGCAGCATCAGCAACAACAACGACAACAACAAGAGCAGCAACAACGGAAGCAACTGTAACAACGTCGCCGTCATCGACAAGTGGAGCCGCTTCAAGAGGATAAATAAATGACGGACTTTGAAAATCAATTAACAACATCAAATAAACCAGACGGATATCCATACAGATGGTGAGAGAGATAGAGAGAGAGAGGGGGAGAGAGATAGACAGATTGTCTGATAGACAAAGGGCCGAAAGAAAGATCCCTCGGTCGTCTGGCCGGAGGAGCATGAAGAGAGATGAACGATCTCCGGGGATATATTTTGAAGAAAGAACAATTTAATCATGTTTTCAAAATATAATTATCATTATTGGTTTTTCGGCTGAAAATTAATATTTAGTTTTTAGAATCACTATTTGATGGGATTGGTAATGAATAACAAATTGGTAATGATATAAAAATTAATGTATTAAATACCTAAAAATATTGAATAAAGAACCCTCAATGTAAATTATAAGAGCTCTCGAATGGCAAGATCGGCAGACTTTGGCAAGCACGGCTCGTAGGAAGGAAGCGACGGGCACGAGGCATGGCGCAAACGCTCGACCGGACGGACATAATTAGAAGGAAGAGCCGACAAGTGTTCTCGGCCTAGGCTGAGCTGAGAGAAGCCGAGGGACGGACAGACTTGGGCGAAAGCCGTAGACAATTAGAAGGACGTACACGAATGGGCAGACGGACATGGATGGAAGGGCCCATGAATGGGGGGACGGACGGAGGCTTGCTAGAGGCCGAAACGGTGAACAGAAGGGCATCCGGACAATCAGTGAAAATTACAGAGACCGAAGCCAAAGGGCGAGGGACTGAAAACAAATATGACTGCGGCAGTAAATTACGTGGGCCGGCGGCAGGGCTCGGAGGAAATTGGAATATAGGATTGGTTAGTTAGTCGGCGGCGGTGGGGGGAAATCGGAGCGGTTGGGTGGGAAACACGAGTGGTCGGTCGGACGCCGGGCAGGGCCCCACATGTGCCGTGCGGTGGGGCGCATGGTAAGTCAGACGTGTTTGAACTGTGGAATCTCTGTGCGACAAATTAACAATAATTTATTTGCCTCAAGTGTTGCGTGAAGCCCTCTCTCTTTCTCTCTGGGTTCGGAGTTCTGTCTGAAGGATGGCCGTCTAGGACATCGCTTCGGGCGACTTGACTACGATTGATTTTCACTGCAGTTCCCCATCACTTCGGGGCCTTTCCGAGAACCCTTGGGCGACTGGGGCTTGAACTTACCGCGAGCACGCATGGGAGGCACACGAGGCTGTGGATACAACCACATTTCGTAGTCTGTAGGGAGATGGAAAAAGAAAAATTGATAAATGAAGAAAATTATAAAATAAAAACAATTAAAAACTAAAAAAAATATAAAACTATTAATCAATTAACAATGAGAAAAACTCCTCGAGAAATAAAAAATGACAGTAAATTATTTTAACAAATTAGTTATTTACGAATTTTCAGAGGAAATGAGGGAAAAACCTTTAGAAAAATCTTTAAAATTTAAATGAATAGATTAGAACAATACAATTAAATAATCAAATAATTTAAAACAAAGATACAAAATGTTCATTGGTGAAAATATTTTCATAGAATATTTTCGCACAAGAACAAGGACCGAGGACGACCAGCAGCCAAACCGAAGCCAAGTAAATGTTTTAAAGCGTCGTCAAAAACCCTCGCCACGCCCCACGCCCTCGGCCTGCTGGTGCTCGTGTGGGGCGCGGAAAATCGCAGCCGATGGGGCCGTCGCACATTTTAATTCATCGCCCGAAACCGGAAGTGAACTTGCAACGGTTGACAGCTTTACATATGGCTGCCAGCCGTCGGTCGCTCGGCTTTCTCCCGCTGGAAAATTCCCGGCACACCCGAGGTGAGCGGGTATGCGTGAATGGGTTCTTGAGTGTGTGTGTGTGTGTGTGTGGTGGGGAGGGGGGCCAGCACAGTGGATGATTTTTCAAACAGACCACATGCCACAGCGAATGCCTCACGTTTCGCTCCGGTACAAGTGCAAACTTGTTGGAGCAACTATTCGGTGCTTGTTGTTGTTGCAAGTATTTGTTATTGGGCGTAAATGTTGTTGTACTCGTACTCGTGCTGGTTGTTGCAGGTACTTGTTGTTGTATGCACTGTTGGCCTCGTCGCAGCCGAGTTAAGCAACTGATTGAAAACAGTGGAGCAAGTGGGAAAATTTACCATCACTCCTTGAATCGGTTTTAATTATTTTTGGGTTTTTAAATTATTCCAATTATATAAACTATTTTTAGTTATTTTTCAAAGTGATACCATCGCGTTCTTCTTATTTTTATTTTCCATGTTTACTATTGGAATACAAAATTTGTTTGGTTTCATTAAAAACTATTGATGAAATTCTTTCAATAACTCTGGAAGTAATTTCCATCACCTTATTAGTTTGAATTTCTCCTTAAATAACACACGAACTCTGTTACCGATTTCCTCCTCACCCTCCCACTCATCTTATGGCTTACCTTTGCACCTCAACACACAGCCTCAAACTTCGCCTGAAGATCTTCCACAAGCTCTGCCTCAAGTTCCTCCTCAGGTACTTCCTCAAGTCCTTCGTCAAATTCTGCCCTACGTTGCTTCGCAAGCCCTGCCCCAAAGCTCGCCTCAGAGGCCTCCATCATCCCTCCACATCGTCCGCCCTTCGCCACTTCATCACCGTGCTTTCTCATGCTGAAGCGACTCCGTCTGACTTTCGACAAACGAATCGCAAGCTCCACATCATGCACTTTGCTAAACGTACCTCAAGCACCGCCGCCCTTCATGAACCCTCGGTTCGCTTCTGCCCTCCTCCCGTCAGTTCAGTCCCTGCTCCCTGCTCCCTGCTCGCACACTGGTCATATTTCACGGCAAACATGACTTGACAACATTCCGCTGGCAAATATGCCCAGGGTATGTAGGTGAGTAGTGCGGTGGATCCCGGCCCCTCTCAGCAGCACCCACTCGATTCACCCCCCCTCACCAACACCAGCACCTTCGCCACCGCCACCGCCATCGCCATCGCCATCACCATCGTCACCCTCTCCAGTTCGCCCTGCAGCCGTTCGGCCTTCCCTCCAACTGTCGAGAGTTTCAAACAAATGACGCTTCAAATCGAACGGTGAGCAGGCAGCAATACCAACAACAACAACGCCAATAGTAAATACCATGGGCAACAAGAGCAACAAACATTAACATCGGTTACAATAGCAACAAACAATGCCATGAGTAACAATTGCAACAACAACCTCCACCACTACGATAACAACAACCATGAAGTTACAGTCAAATAAGCACGTTTAAATTATGCTCACCACAAAGTGCCGCCGCCCCCGCCCTCGCCCCCGCCGCGCCCTCTCGCCCGCCGCCCAGCCCACTTATTAAACACGTTGCCAACATGCGTTGCAATTTACAAATTATAAATTTCACCTGGCTGGTGGTCGGAGGGAACCGAGGACGGAGAGCGGTTGGGCAGAGAGGGGTCTCCAGGGGATTCCGGAGGGAATTCTGAAGGGTCGGCGGGCGTAGGTTCGAGAGACTGTTCGAGGATGGAGAGAAGGTGAGGTTCCACGGGTCGTCGTTGGAGCTCACAAAGGGGCGGGCGAGGCAGTTCAGAGGGGGGCAGGCGCTGTTGTTTGGTTGCTACGTGAAACTGGTTCAAAGGGCTTTTAAAACAATCCGACGACTGAGCGTAGTTTCCGTCGGTGGGTTGTTGTTGTTGTTGTTGTTGTTGTAATTGTTGTCGAGGGAGTTGTTCTTCATATTGTTATTGTTGTTGTTGGTTGTTGTAACTCATGAGCAGTGTGTTGTTGTACACATGGCTGCTGTTGCTGTTGTTAAGGTGTTTCTCATCATTACCGGTACTGCAGTTGTAGTTGTTGTTGAAATTAAGCAGCGTCTGAAAACTCTATTAGAGTTTTAAAACTACAACAACAACAACAACAACAAAAACCAAAACATAAGAAATATTTTGAAAACAACAACAATATTCAGAACACCCATTAGGCGTACAAAAACAACAATTCGGAAGCTCGGGGTTTCACTGAGAATTTGAACAAGTTCTCCTCAGCATTGTTTGCAGCGGTTCTGGTTCCGTTTCCTGTAAGAACAACAACAACAACAACAATGCGAACATACCACATACGCATTGTTGTTGTTATTGTTGCAGTTGTATTCCTGGCCTGGGTGAACAATAAATGATGTTGCTAATAAAATTTAAATGTTGCAGTTGTCGACGTCGTCGTCGTCGTCTTCATCGTTAGGAGGACTTTGCAGTGCGTTGTTGTTGCTGTTGTTGTTGTGCTTTTATTGTTGCAGAGCTTTGCTGTGGTTGCTGATGTTGTCGTTTTTGCCACTCTCCTCTTTACGGTCGCTGTTGTTGCCGATGGTGTAGTGAATTGCAACAGTGATTTATTGCCAGTAAAATGGCACCAACAAGAGGAGAACTAAGACAACGGCGAGGAGTCAGAAGGAATAGTCGTGGAAACCGGCAGAGACAGAAGTAGGGACGAGACTGGGAGAGATCGTGAATGGCTTCTTTGAAGGTGAGGTGAAACCGCCGCTTAGAGGACGAACATGAATGGCTGGTGGGTGGGAAGGACATCGAAATTATGTAGAAAATCTCGTACAGTGGTGGGTATCTTCAAAACCTCCTTCAAGGACCCCCAGAGCAAATAATTCTCGCCACCATTCAAAAGGCATTAAAACCAGCAAATCGTACCCAGAACTCAGATAGGCCTCAAGGCACCAAAGGGAGGTGGAGGGAAGACCAAGGCACATCGCGATAAACGGAGAAACCGCGACTTTTCACGTCGGAAGCTCAATCAGAGCAACAACAAGAAGACCAAAAAACAACACCGACACCGACAACCGCCAGAAGGACGACCAACTACAACAATAACGACGTCGTCGGCACCGCTCCAGACAAAGAAACACAACGACATCGACTCCATATTGAAAATGAAAGACGACTTCCTTCCGGCCGCCTACGTCGTTGCCGTTGTCGTCGGCGAAATCAGCGCTGGTGATCAGCGAGCGTTATCAGCGAGCTGGGTGGGAGTGGCGGAACAGTGGCAGGAGCACAGGGCAGAGAGAACGAGACGGCAGTGGTTCGGAGCAATACGAAGCGACAGGAGTCGCAGTTGGTGGGAGTCGCTGGCAGTGCAAACCGAAGCCCATTAAAAATCAACAAATGAAATGTTTATTCGAGACCTGCACCCCCTGCCTCCCACAGACGGCGTCCTCCAGGGCTTTGTTTCGAAATCTTATCGCTGGAGCATTTAACGCCCAGTTTCCAGACTCCAGACTCCTGCCGCAACCTCAGCGACGGAGAAACCAGGAGACAGAGAGAGGGAGAGGGAGGAGTGAGACATCGCGGCGACGTGACTTTCTTATCTATTGAACTTATTTTCCAGATGCAATTAAAATTCGTTAATGTCACGAGCGCCGAGGACGGCGACGCCCCACCGCCCACCGCCCCAGCCCCCTGGACGCGAACTCGTTTTTTCCCGGCCCGTTTCGAGGCTTCCACTCGAGTCGAATCTCGTTCCCAGGGGAAGAATTCTCTTCCAGTGGGCGGTCCTGAGGGTCCTGAGGGACGCGAGCGGCGGGAGTTCGAGTGAAGCATGATTTTTAGATTTTCCTGCCCTCGGGCTGTTTGTGACGATATATTTTTCTGCATAATTGCAGGCGCATGTGGGGGAGGAGTTGAAATCGTCGCCGAGAAAGTGGATGCCGGAGCGGGAAAAGTTCGGAGGACGAGTGCGGAAACGTGTAGATCTCTAATTGTCGTTGTTGTTGTTCTCTTATTGCTGTATTGGCTTGAGTTCGAGCGCCTCGACGATGTGATAAGAAATTCAAATACTTGAAGTTATCGTGCCCTCTAAGGATTGCCTCGGGCTCTCGCGACGGGTGAGGCGGGGTGGCTTTGAGAAATCTTCCCAACTGCTTTGGGGAGGGAACTCGACCCATTTGATTGCGGGAAAACGCAAGTATTATTTGCCATTAAAGTGGAACTTTGGTTTCGATGTCTACAGTATGCTTTGAACATAATTTTGTTAGGATTTTTAGGTATTTTATTTCTTATTCGATATATTGATTTCCTCTCTACAATGTTACTTTTTTACTATCTCCACTCTCACCAAGTCTTCCCTTCATCCCAACACCAAGGCTTCCCCTGTCCTAATTATCATTCTCCGATCGCTATTTGCATCCTCCCAACAACAATTTAATTCCAACAACCCCGATCTCGCAGCCACCAATCAATCAATCGACCAGTCCTTTTCACTCACTCATTGATCCCCGTCGATCCTATCGGTGTCCTTATGCAACACGTTGTGGTCCTTCGTCCTTTGTTTGTTTGTCTGCCCATCCGTCGCCGAGAAAGGGAGAGCGAGAGGGATTTAAAAAAGTCCACACATTTGTGAAAATTGATATCTGTCTCTGCGGATGTGAGGGTTCATCGTGGTTGTTGTGGTCGGCATTCGATTTTCTCGTTGTTGTTTATGTAATTTTCGGTAGTTGTTTGTGTTGTGTTTTTGTAGTTGCTTATGTTATTCTGGTTGCTGTAATTTTTAATAGAATTTTTTCCAGGCAAATGTCAATGTTGACAGCATGTCTTATTTGCACAAGCTGTTGTTTGTTGTCATGTGATGCGTGCAACGCGTGTTGCCAACCATTTTCCAAGTTAATTGAAGTATTTTTGATCGGGATTGGACGATATCGGCAGCCGTGGGACCATCGATCGCCAGGCTGGGACTTCGCCAGGGGTTCGAACTCAGATGCGAGAGGGTGACCGGCGTCCCTCAGGGGAGTCTCGGGTGCTCAGATTTGAAGTTATCCGAGGCGCGACATGTGCGGTAGCCGCGCTCGGTGGTGATTAAACTAATTGACAGATGTTCGATTTTCTTCCCGGTTCCGTTTCGCTCTGTAAAAAATAATAAATCTCTCTATTTCTCTGTCTGCCACTCGCCTCTGGTTTCACTTTCTCCCCGTAGGAGTCCTTGAAAACTGTCACGTGATACTTGTTAAAACTTCGGCCAGCTCATGTTTGTCTTTGGTGATTATTTCCCATTCCTCTCTCCCTCTCTCTCTCTCTTCTCGAATGTTTTTTCCTTTCGAGTTTTTCTTACAAGTTTGTCCTCCGCCTTGAGCTCTGCCCGTTCACTCTCCTGTCTCGTCGGTCCGTCTGTCTTCCGGTTTGAGTGTCCTTCGCCCGGGATCGTCTAGCATGAAACGTCAATATTTTGGCCGGCATCTGCGAAGGTCAACATCATCAACATGTCATCGTGCCAACGTCCTCTTCTCGCATCCTCCCTCCTCCCCTCATCGGGATCCTTCTTGGTAGTTGTCATGAGGGCCGCCACATGGCCAGCTCGTCTGGAAATGCCGGCGGGTTTCTCCTTGCCCCACCGACCACCCACCGGCCCTCCCCATTCGCATCCCGGTCTCGTCCATCCGCTGGTCCTTTATCGCTTGCCGTTCGTCCTGCGTAATGATAATTCTTGAAGTTTTACAACTTAAGTCGTCAAAGTCAAACACACTCTGGGGAAATTACACACAACGAACCGTCGGCGGCAGCGGGAAACTTTTCGAAGGTGATTCGTCGTCGTCCACATCCGCCCACCCTTGTCTTAGAAGAGCCATTGGTGTTGCTCCTGCTGTTGTTGTTGGTGAAATGCGTGTCCTTAATTTTAACAACTCGAGGGCATCATTTCTTGTTTTTGCCTTCCTGCCACGGCCTCACGGAGCCTCTTCTCGCTCCCACTGGTCGTCGACGTCGACGTCGTCGTCGTCGTCGTCTTGGGCTTCATCCCGAACCATCGCCCCCTTGACCGTCGTCTTCGCTCCTTCCCATCGGCATTCGTCCGGGTTCGCCTCCAAGCCTTGTTTCTGTGTTTTTACAGCGCTTCAGGGTGGAATTAGCAATTTTTCTCAGTGTACTTCGTACGCTGCATTCAACATTAGCATAAACAAATACGATTAGTAACGTAATAAAGGTGAAAATGAAATTGTAATGAGCCTAGGACGAAGCGCTCGCACAGTACGGCTCCACATAGGACGCAGGATACCGCGCAAATTGAAGTTTTTAATAAAATTTGCGCCGGCAGCTGAGCTACGGAATTAAATTCCGTGTTTTTCACGCCCACCAAATAACGATGATGTTCATCCTCATGATGAGAATGTTGTAGGAAGCAGCAGAGTCTGTCGTTGAAATTAGATTTCATTCATACAAAAGACATATATTAAAGAAGAAAATGTTTTGATAAATGAAAATTTTTTTTTTTCAAAAAGAAATTATTTGACAAAATTTTGTTTTCCAAGTGTATTGTTGTGGGATGAATGATGAATTAAATGATGAAAATCACGTCTCCATTAATATCGATACCTTTCTTGACATAATTGAGAAAAGTCTATTCATATCATGACATGGGCTGAAAAGGGTTCGAATTCGCGACATTTATTGAAAAAGTTATGCCTTCAATTAACTACATCAGTGAGATTTTCAATCCTAAAATACTTTCCTTCCTATTGCGCATTAATGTGAACTTTATAAACGCGAATTTAGCACCTCACCCCCACTAATCCGGCTACAGTTGCAACCTAGTTTCCTGGCCTCTCAAACACGGTTTCAATAAAATAATTCAATTAACTTAACGACGGCCGGCAACCTCTGGCACGCAATTGACAGGCCACGAGATGCCAGATCAAATCGAGAATCGAATGTCTGTCAAACCATATCGATGTCAATCGAGCAGACTGACTTATTGGCCAACGAAGCCAATCGTTTGCAAGAGAAAAAAAAAAACCAAAATTTGACGCAAATATTTGATGAATTTCAATATGCGTGGCAGAGAAAGTCCTACGACATCATGTTTTATTTATCAGCCAGGACAACGATGAAGGAAAACGGCTGCAAAGACGGTGAGGGCGATGGGCGGATGGAGGATGGGAAGGAAGATGTCGACGGTGACGGCCTATGGATGAAGCGGTGGGAAGCCGGTGGTCGAACGTCGGATGAAGGAAAGGACGCTGAGGACGTCTGTCACGGCGACGTCAGGACGGCAACAGCCTGCCAGGACATCCGCGTGCGCCTGTTTGATTTCGATCGGAACGCTAATCAGATTTGCCTAACGCCGCCACCCCAACCCCTCGCTCGACCCACCCTTCGCTGTTTCCCACTGATTGACGAAGACGATAGCGAACAATGCGTCATTCGTCGGCCTGACACAAGTCACAGGCCGGAGTCGCGTGACGTTAGAGGGTTAAGGCGAACGTTTTCCATGTATTAATTTCTCATTTGAGTGTGTGAGAAAAAATTAGGGCCAACGGGAGGGAGGAAATCTCGTTTAGATATATCGAAGCGGATGTAAGGATTTTTCACCGTTCGATTGAGTTTTCCATGAGCTGCATTTTTCTCATGTTCAAGGACCTTCCGGTAATAATTCATATTCAAAACGGAAACCACCCTGAGAGCGTCCGCCTTCGTCCTGTCAATCTGCCGCCATCCCCGATTCAGGATTCGAGTTCTCCCCACCTTCGACGTCACCTTTGTCCGCTCCCCTCCGGGTCCGCGTATTCAATCAACATTCCAATCAGTTCAATCGAAACTGCAAATCAAATCGAAGACGAGACACGCTTCTCGCCTCGCATTTCAAACCAGAGCAGATCCTTAAATATTATAATCCCGAGGCGGAAATATCCTGTTGCAACATGTTGACTTGACAAGCGCCAAGGCTGCGCTGTCGACCAGGAGGATCTCTAAGGGGTGAATGGCGGAAGTTTGAGGAGAAAAGAAGAAAAAGAAATTCATTTAGAGAGCAGACTTTTCAATAGGCATCCGATGGAGAGGAAGACATGAAAAACAATCGACACCCTTTTGACTTAAGCATCACCAGGGTAGAGGGGAACAAGGATGAAAACGAATTTACAGTCAGATATTGAGATTTCAATATTTTACAGGAAATTATTTTGCGTTAGCAAACAGTCAAATGTTTTGCGTGAATAATGAGTTTAATTGTGAATTCTAGTGGAATAAATGACAAAGCGAAGACATTTTGGGACTGACTGACTGACGACTTCATTTAATATTTAATCTTATTTTTGTTTAATGTTTTTCACGTTCAATTTTTTTCAAATTTCTTCCAGTAATAATTGTTCAAAATTGTTACCATTTTTTTGTTGACCTGATTGTGTCTTTCTCTTTAAAACTGAAACCACTGACTATTGAGCAAATCGATCGCTTCTCATGAGTCTCAATAATTTGCTCGAAAATCACTCCGAAGCTTCCGAGTGAAAATCGATAACGAGAACTCGCATAATTATCGAAGGACGAGCGTGGAGTGCCAGGTCGCGGAACGAAATGAATCGTGCCGCAAGGTAATGGAATGCACTGCGGCATATCGTGATGTGCGATGAGTGACCGCCGGATGGACAGACCGACGGATGAATGGACAGACGGAGAGAATCATGAAGGGAACGATTTACGAGGAATGCAACGTAATAGCGTTTAAAATTGCGTCGAAATCATTTATGGCCAGCAACAACGACAAACACAACACAGTCACGACAATTATATTATTATAATTGTGCAGCAATTGGTAGCTGCAACAACAACAACCAGAGAGACAGGCAATGGCGGTCACGTTCATCATTAACAATTACGTAAATCCACTTGAATGCTCACGGCGGTCAACCTAGAGCGAGAGAGGGAGACTGCGAAAGATAACGGCCAGGTGGAAGAGTGAGACCGAGCGACAGACAAGGACACCCTGATTTTAATGGCCATCACAGGAAGCGACAAACAAACCTTGCCCGCCAGACAAACGGACAGACGACCGGCAGACAGACATTCGGACAGACGCAGGACGAGGTTCGACATCATTAATTTAAAATTTATTTTATCGCTTTCGATATAATTATCGCTCGCGCACACGGCTGTAACAATCGAGCTTAATTAAATTTTATTTCCAGGTGCATTTAAACAAACGAGTTGATAAATTATTGTTTACGGTTGACATTAATTATTGACGAAAGTGGATTGCGGCGTTACGGCGACGACAACATCGCGAGCGACAGGATGGATTCAAGGAGGTTGGAGTGACTGGAGTGGTGTGTTAGAGAGAGATTTACTGAATTGAAATCTTAATCAATTGAGGCTCGAGGAGTGCTTAAATTAAACAAGTAATTTATTGACAATTTTGGAATAAAGCAACGTACTTAAGGAACAGTCAGTAATGAAGATATGTTCGCATCCAACACCTAAAGGACTCTTTTTGTCGTTTGTCGACTCAGAAAGACACTCCGTATTAGGTGTAGTCAAAATAGAGTTCGAAATCCTTTCCCAAATCCAATTTAACGAGCCCACAACTCGCACTCGCAATCACCTGTCACCATGACAAAGCTAGCAAGTTACTGCTAAGCCTGCTCAATAACCCCAAGGAACCCCATAAACTACCCACGTCTCATGTGATTAACTCGCACTCAGTGCCCGAAGCCTCGACTCCAGTAATTACAACAATCTTCCACCCCTTTTGCCATCACCATCGCCATCGCCATTCTCACTGTCGATCTGTTGCAGTGTCGTCATTCACTGGCTCTGCAGTGACAGACGCTGTCGATACACAGCGTCGACTACGAAACTTTTGCCAATAAACGAAAATGATAAAATCGTACATTGCAAATACTCGAGTCGACTTTTAGGCGCACATTCGACGGGCTGGAGAGGAGTTGCCATAGAGGGCGATGAGCAAAGAGAGGTTGAGAGGAGTTTGCACAAAGATTAATTGTGATCCACTGAACTGATTGTCGGGATTAAATTGCCATATTGGCAGAAAATTGCGATGGTGTCAAAACCAATTCCGTGGGGAGACAGAGACAGACGTTAGGCAGACAACAACAACAACAACGACAAAAATAAAGACTATACCAAATACAACAAGAGCAGGAGCAACAACAACAGGAACAGAGTCAAAAAGTTTGTTATTTGATAAGCACCAATTATAATTGGATTTGTGGGAATGGATGGAACGCCAGGAGGGGAGGATGACGAAAATACCAGCCAGGACAAAGTTGAAGAGAGAGAGAGAGAGAGAGAGAGAGTGGCGATGTGATACCAAGAATCTGCTGAGGAGTTGTGGAAGGAATGTCAGGTAAAGCGATTCCCTCCCGTGGTGAAGGAAGCATCACGAAAATTGGATCCGAACGAAGTTTGGCAATCGATGGAGTTAATGAAACGTAGGATTCGCCCCACTGCGACAGGAGGCAGGGGAAGAAGGGAGATGAAATCGAGAAAAACGAAAGCGAAAAAAGATGGGGCGAAAGTGTGGGGATCTAAGCCGCAAGATAATGCGGAGGAGACAACGGTGGTGGAGGAAGCAGCGATGATAAATTTACTCCTGAGCATTAATCTGGGATTGAAATTGGAAAATAAATACATGAGGAAGGAAATGAGGGAGAGTCGAAGAGCGACTGGGGATAAAAAGTAAGAGAGGGTAAGAAGAGTATAGATTAGAAGTGAAAGTAACTAATGCCAGCTCGTGGAAAGTACATGAGAAAAGGCAAAGAATTGGAGAACGAAGAGCCATTGAATGGGGGAAGAATACTGTGCGAAGACTGAATGCGAGAATGATAAGAAGCGTCGGAAAGTGAGAGAAGTGAAGATGTACAGAAGAAGGAAAGAAAAAAGAAATTGTAATTGCCAAAGTCAAGATAAAGATTTCATTCGCTCAATATCGGATGGAAACCAGGCAAGTTCAGGAACAAAGTAGAAGAGTGCGTGAGGAAGCGCGTCACCGGAGTGGGGGTAGGCAACAGAGTAGGAGGAGTGGGAAGATGGAGTGAACATACTGGGATTCTTAGAGAGGAAACAATTGGTGGTAATAAGAAGTCTACAGTTGTCGGAAAGACTAGATAAAAGCAGAGAGAGAGAGAGAATTCGATATAAACAATCATGTAGGAAAATGTAAGCATCAGAAATAAAAATATTACTCATATATATAAAATAGTGACAGAAAATGAATTAAGTTCATTGGCTTATTTAAATTCTCATCGGCAAGAAGAGAAGGCAGAAACTGGATAAACGAAGTAAAAATTGGTAGCAAGGAAAGAACTGGCTGCAGCCACTAGGAACAGGCGGAGGAAGCGATGTTGAGGATAAGAAGATCGAGTGTGGAGGGAGAACCACACGTGGCCCAGGGTGATGACCCAGCGAGTGCAGCAACCGGACCAGACGGCGATGATGGAGATAGAAAGATGACGACATGTGGAGGGACAAAAAGGAAGGAGAGATGGACAGAGTGAAAGAAAAGCAGAAAAGGACGATGGTGGAGGAGGAGTAATCAAAGTTTGGCAATTTTCAGTGGATTAACGGTAAGTTGCCTCAGAGACCAATGATTAGAGAGAAGATTTATATGGAGAAGGAGAGGACGACAGGAGTTTAATCAGAGCTCCTTAAGAGACCATCGCCCCAGAGCTGCTTAAGTGACCCTCCCGAAGCTCGTTTGTAGCTCTGCCCAGCCACCTCAGTAGATCGTGCCGACCTGACAAAGAGATGGAGGGGAGGGAGGGAATTAAATTTCCGTAGCTGACTAATTGTCAGCTCTGGCCAGGAAGTGGCTGCATGTGGCAACCCTTTCGACGTCGACTACACGTCGTTGGATGGGACGGCAACCCCGGTGTCCGCTCGTACCCTGCATAATTAAACCCCACGTCATCATTTAAGTCTACACTCGGAGTGACAGACAGGAGGAGAACGAGGGAGAGTGAGAGGCAGAACGACGACCTTTTATTTGCACTGCTTGTGTGGGTGTGAGAAATGCTGTGTGTGGGAGGTGGATGGTGAAGGGCGGGACGAGGGGCGACGGCGGTTCATGGTTGGAGGACAAACAACCACGACGAAGAGCCAGACCGAAAAACAAACAGATTGTAAATTTTGCGTAAATAATACATTTTTCAAAATTCACAACGAGGAAGTGTGGGGGGATGAAGCGAAAAAGAGAGGGTTATAAAATGGAGGAGGAGAAGGAGGAGTTTGACGAGGGAAAGTGAAGAAAATGTCCTGGAGACAGCGTCGCTAATTAGACCTGTAACAAGGATGTGATTTCTTAACACTGTGTTTGTTGTTGTTCTCGCTATTCTCGTTCCTGCTTCCCTTCTCCTTATTGTTGTTGGTTCTTTCTTCGTTGTTGTTACTTTGGCTTTGTTGTTGTAGCTATTTCGTGGCTCTCTTTGTTGTTCTTGTCTCCGTTGTTCTTGTTTCTAATTCCCTTCTTCCTCTACTGCTTCTGCTTAATGCGTTTGGTTTTCGAGTCTTTTGTCTTGCGGTTGTGTACTGATCAGTGTTGCCAGATCGTAGACTAATTAATAAGAGACAAGGAAGTCATTCTGAGCATTTTTCGGGTAGGGAATCCCTCTTTTCATATGAAATGGGAAGGATGGAAATAGAGAGACTGCGTCTGGAACTACTTTCGTCCTTCAATCAGGGACTCGTGGCCAGTGGTGCCTCTTCGAGGGAATGCAAAATAATGTGAGTTCTTTTGTAAAGCGAGGAAGAGAAAAGTGCGACTGACAGAGCAGGAACGCGCATAAATATGTAGATCAAATAGAGAAGCAATAGATTCAGGCTAAAGACCCACGAGGAAAACCGGCTGAGACCCTCCGACAGTTGGAAGACAGCAGGGACAACAGACAACAGCAATCCAAGAATAGCAACAACAATCTCTAAGACAGTGGAAGCAACAACAACGAGTGACATGAACATGAGGCTTTTGCAAAGTTGGAAAATCACTTCATTAATTCGGCATTTGCGAAGCCAGCAGCACCGGGATCAGCAGCAAGAACAACAAAAACCGAAGGAACTCGCGCAATGTGTTGGAGAGAGCGAGCAGAAAAGTGGGCGAAGAAACAGCGGAAGGACGAATTTTTAGAAGTCCTTCGCGTGGAGCGCGCATCATGTGCGACATCCGGCAACGCCGACCGTCCAAATACGCAGTGAGACCCGCCACACCCCCGCACACCCGCCCACCATTCCGCTGGGTGCCAAAAACGGAAGCTCGACGCGCGCTGCCGCTGGGAGGGCAGCGGCGAATGGGGGAGGGAGGGAGGACAAGGAAGGATGTAACTGTTGCTGCCAGCAAGGGGCGACGATTTCCTGTGGTTGTTGTCGAGTTTGTTGTTGTTTTTGTTGTAGAGTCAGGAGCAACTTTTGCTTACAACATATTTTTACGCCGAGGATGACATGGAAAAGTTTATTATTTTTCGCCGCCACGGCTGCCGACGCCGACGCCGACGAGGACGAGGACGAAGAGGATTTCGAGGATGTTGTTGTAGCCAAATTGTTGTTGTTCCTGCTTCCTTCAAGGATTCTAAACGGACTCGCAAGTAAATTAAAAGCTTGCGGAGATTGTTGTCGCCGTCCTGTTGTCGTTGCCGCTGCCGCTGCCGAAGTCGAGTCAAGTCGAGTCGAGTCGAGTCGAGGATGCGAATTTTATGTGTGATTGCGTTGAGTAATGACTTCGTCCGAAGGACATCAACCACGGCCCTCCTCGTCCCCGCTGCCTCCACAGACCACCAACTGCCGCCCTGACACCCGCCGTCCTTGTTTCCACCCTCTGATGGGGAAAGTTATGCAGGATCATTAAGTCCTTGGAAATTGTCAGGCGGGGATAATTTTGGGCGCGCGCGCCTCGCGAAACAAAAGCAAACAGCGGCAGACGGAGCGGGCGGGGTGGTGCAAAAGTTGTTGTTGAATTTTCGGTGGGTGCCATTGTTGTTCTTGATTTTGTTACTACACAATGAAAAGTTTTTGTCCTCGAGACATTCGCGGCCGAGGAAGAGCAGCAAATGGCGGCTTTAAAATTGAGTGCGTGAAGCTTTTACAACTGCCTGCGTTTAAGGAAAAGTTCGTACATTTTCAGCACTCATGAAAGATCAAGAGATTCAAGAAATTGAAATAGAGTAATAAAAATTAATTTAAATAGTAAATCATTTTCTTTAGTCAAAATATTGTGAATTTTTGAATTCGATTATAAAACAAATTGTTCTTTTATTTCCACAAAACGAAAATGCACAAAAATATTTTCAGAATATTCAAATCATCCAACTTTTGGGAACTGATTGAAGTTACCCAAATCGCTTCCATTCGATTCTCCCAAAATCAATGCAAAATTTTTCACCACAATCAGAGGCAGACAGCGATATGCGACCTTTTCACATAAAATTATTCACAACGATGTCATCAGCATCGAGGTCCTATCGTCATGGTATTTGATTGAATCGACTTCCTGCTGAACCCATCCCATAATCATCATCATTATTTTAATAATATACATCATCATCGTCGTTGGGCTGAGCGTACTTCAAATAAATAAAAGAAATTCAATTTTTAGTCGCATCAATTTATGGGACCTTCCGAGAGAAAAAATACCTCGGGGAAGGACGAAAAAGGACCAAAAACGACTATGATGCAGAGGAGCCGAGAAAAAGTCGACAAAGGCGAAGGCATTTTACGTTATCATCGTAATAATTTTATTTCGGTATTTTCGGCTTTATTCCTCCTCTTATTCTTTTCCGTATTTCTTTCTCTTTCACTGTTTCCGCTTTCCTCGTTCTCTCTTGCCCGGTAAATAATGTTACGAATGCACAAATATTGTCAATAAACAAAAAAATCCCCAGTCCCTCGACCTCCCTCCCTCCCTCACACACGCCCTCACAATCACAATCCCAATCCGAATCGTTCCGTCCCATCCTCCCTAAATTGGTTTCCATTCTCATGCGTAGGCATTACATTTTTCTGCCTGATTAGACTTTGTCTCTTTCGCTCCCAGAATTTGCTCCTTCGTCTGCCTTAGCCTCGTCCAAAAGATGCAAAAAGAGCTTCAAAAAGGATGAAGGGGGGGTCAGAAGACTGAATTAGGACGGGAGAAGAAGCCAGGAAAGAGAAAAAATAAATTGTTTCGTGTGTTTCTCGTATCGTAAATAAGAAATCTCGTACGTGCGTATGATATCTTCCATCCTTCTCTACCTAGCCTTACTCGTTCATGCCTCTGTCCTTTCTTTCCGCCTCCCTGGACCTCTCCAGTTGCTTCCTTAATTTCTTCCCTCCCTCTTCGACCATCGTCCGTCTCCACGATTTCCACCTCCGTCTTCAGCCTGAGGATTCTCACAGAAGCTTCTCCATCATCTTCATGGGTTTCGCTCCTTGGTCTCTTTCTGACTTTCCTGTACTCCTCTTCAATCGTTTCGCCTTCACAATACGGCGACTGCCGCATGCAAACCTTCGAGCGAGAGGGACACAAAGAAAGAGAGCAGGACGACGGACGTTCGACCCCTCGATGAACACATCGAAAAACCATTTTCGTGAGGTTGGTGGGGGTTTTGGGGGGTTGGAGTCGGGCGAGGTCTTTTAGATAATTTATAAAAATGCCCAAAAAGTTATAATTTTTTTCGTGATGGAGCGGGACGACTGACAGGGGAGTGAGGGGTCAACTGAGCGAGGGGTGGCCGGCGGGTCGTCACGAAAGGCCTGCGTTTCGACCCTTTGCAAAGGCGTCCGAGGAAATCATTTCGAGAGCCACCCTTCAACGACCCCCACCATCCTCAATCGTCAATGGACGCTTCCTTCCATCATGATGGCCTCCATCCTCCATTCTCCATCCTGCGCTATTCATGCAAACATCCTTCCCGCCCCTCTGCGCTCCGCCCCTGGCCGGTCGAGATTTGTCTTCAATTAATTGCAAGAATAACTGCGTATATCGATGGCCAAGTAAATAAATTGACCTCCGACGCATCCTCGGCCGGCGACGTCCTCTGGTCCTTTGTCCCCGGGTTCAGCCGGGTCCAACGGCTAACGGAGGGGAGCTTCGTGGCGAGGGGTGGTCGAAGGGTCGGCAGATCGGCGGATCGGCGTGTGGCCACGACTTCAATCAGTTCTGCTTCATGCACAGCTTCAGCTTCGTGCTACGTCATTCCAGCGACGCTGACGATGACGATGACGAGGACGACAGCAGCGATGAGATGTCGGTGGGTCTGTCCATGTACGTGTGTGTGTCTATCCTGACGCTCGCGCTGTCCTCGCCGCGCATCGTGGCCAGTGATGTGTCTTTTCTATTATTTTCCCCACTTTGGTTGCTGCTGCCTCTCTCGGTCTTGCTGTTGCCAGTCATCGTCGTCGACGGTGCAGGGTTTACGCTATTTATCGTTGTATTGTCGACTTAGGGTTGTTGTTGTCATCATGGTCGCTGTCATTGTTCTTGTTGTTGTTATTATGGAGAATAGTTGTTGTAGTTGCTGCTGTTAAACTGAGATTACTTTCGTTGATTATGTTGTTAGCTGCTTTATTTACTCCATTTTCCGGAGTCCTGCTCGGACCCCTCCCGACCTGGCCGCCGGCCCCACCTCGAGGGCCGGGGCCGCCCTCCATTAGTCATCGCCCCACCGACAAATCGTATCGAATCGAATCTCCGGATGACACGGATGTTGTTGCGCTCGAGTTGGTCTCCAAGCGAAGAATGATTCGGATTATTCGACGGCGAGTTTACTTTCACAAAACACATTTGTGAGAGGGAATCCTTCGCAATTTCGGACCGTTTTCCTCAGTTCTACTAACATTTATTGATTGATATTTTGTTTAAAACTTCTTCTCATGTAATCACTTCTAATTGGATCGAATTTTCAACAATTCTTCTCCAATTTCCAATCCACCACTGCACAACTATGTTCCGTTTTCCTTCATTGCACTCAGTTTTTGTTCAGTTTTCTCCTGAATCTGCAGCGACTTTTTATCCTTCGCTCCTGCGGGATTATGCAATATCATGTCTTGAACCGCTCACAGCTCTATCCGAGCTGGGCATTTATCGCGATAACTATTTGTCAATTTATCCGATAATCGCTTTTGACTCTCTCGATGCACGGGATGCAACCACTACAAACAACTACAGCCAACTACAACGACCGGGCCGTCCAATAAGAGCAAGAATGAGCAAAAAAACGGGCACTCGAAGGATATGCGAACGAGGGGCGATCGCCATGTGGACGTGCCAGGGAGACGGGGAGTGGGCAGGATGTGGGTAGGCAATTTTTAATCTGCCGCCACAATAAATAAATTCATTGATAACGAGGGCGCCGGACGCAAGGACACCAAGAGGACAACCGGGAGTGGCCACGGCAGGATAAAGGAGGGACAGAGGGTCGCCAGACAGGACGGCGAGGAGGACGCGGGCCTCCAATGAACGCCCACGACCGCAGCCAGGGCTGGAGCTCAGGCTGAAAGGCTGCCGCGAGGATGAGGAGCAGAAGAGGATCGAAGCGAATGAAAAAGGGAACGACCACGAGGACAATGAAGCGGACATCGGGGACGAGGGGAGATCGGACAAGTTCGTTAGTTGTCTGTATGTGTGGGTGTTTGTGTGCTTGGCTGTGTACGCGGCGGACAGTGGGACTAAACGAGGCTGGAATGTGGCAAAATCCCTTGCAGAAGGCGGCGGTTGCTGCTGTTGTTGTTGTTGGCGTAGTGATTGCACTTGTATTAGTTGTTGCTACTGCCATTTTTGTTGTTGTAATCGTTGGCGTTGTTGTAATTGGTGTGCGTTTTAATTTATTCGTTAATTGAAACCGCGCGACCAGTCGACACGCACACATGGACACACACAGCCACCCCCACATCGCCGGCAGGAGCATTACATAATTTCAGGACAACAGTTGGCCGAATCGAGTGGGAGCAGCAGATGATGGAGAAGAGGAAGCGCAGCCAAGGCGCAGGATATAAAAGGATAATTGCTGTTATCGACAAACGATTTAACGAACGCCGTAACGGCGATGGGCCGACGGACCACCGGGCAACCAGACGACCAGACAGACCGATGGACAGATATGGAGCGAGCTGGACAGACCGGCATCCGCAGAGACAAAGACGGACAGACAGAGCGATCCTCGAACAGACAGAGGGACGACGGACGGACGGACGGACGGACGGACCTGCGCGCCGATGCCGCTGACGCTGGCGATAACGAATCCTCGGAGCGATTCAGGCGTGGCGTGAGCGAGGGAGGCGGGTAGCGAGGGCGGGTCCGAGTGCGGAACGAGAGCAGGTCGTGACGAGGCGCTGGTGTCGGGGAGAGAAGAGGAGAAGAAGAGGGCGCCGGATCGGATGCATGGCTGAGTGAAGCATACGTTCGATTGGAAAATGAGCGGAAATCCACTCTTGATTGGATTCCGTCGGGAGCGACGACGGCGACGTCAACGATTGCGATGGCGTCAGCTGCACGGTTGGTTGGCCAACCCAACGACATGGGAAGTTGGACCAACATCTACCGAGGGATCGATTGCTAAGAAAAGGGACCAAATAACGGAAGGAGGACAGCCAGAGGTTTATTAGAAGCCCGTGAGAGGCACACGCATTATGGAATTTGGATTGAAGGAGTTCAGTTGAAGGAAATATTTTCTCCGCCGGGACGGAGCGAACTTCAGCGAACCGCCTGCAGTCGTCGTGAGCTTTTCTAATCCCCCGATCATCCTGCGTCGCCCAGGAACAGCGTGACTGAGGCTCTGATTCGTGTTGTTCGTCAAATTAAACGACGACTCCTTTGTGCCCTCGTTTTCTTCTGCCTTTTTCCTGAAAAACTTTCCTCGATTCCTCAATGGCGTCTGGAACTTTTTGTAGTTGTTTTTAAGCTGGCTATTTTTTATCTTCTCTTATTGTCGCTTTTGCTGTACTTGTTGTTAATTTTGTTGTTTTTATTGTTGCGAAAAGTTTCTGTGTTTTTTGCAAATTAATTTGCTTATAATTTTTCCGCTTAGTTAAACACAATTTCGAGTGATTTTCACACAAAACTCCTTCCGCGCCACCCCCAGCTCTCGCTCTCCTTCGTCTTCCGTTGCAGACGGGGCGGCGCCAGCCAACAGCCAGAGCAACAACAACAGCGACTTCACCAGGATTCACGCCAGACTCGGTCGATGCTGCACCATGCAGAGGCATCGGGAGGCTCAAGGAGGGGAGGAGCGAGACAAAGAGGAGAGGGAGAGGAGACGAGCAACAAGGAGCGAGGCTCGGGCGCTAGTGACGAAGAAGCAAAGGACGAAGGAAAGAGAGAGACAGAGAGCAAAACCTACTGTTGTAAACATTTTCATTTTCACACTTGTTCTTGTTTTTGCACGCGACTAATTTTCCCCCGCATATTTTTAAGTTATTCGAAACTTCGTTGCTTCCACTCCCTGTCTTAACTTCATCATCACATCATCTCTCGATCTCTCAATCTCATCTCCTGTCCTCTTCCTCCTTCCGTCGGTTGTCATGGGAGCTTGAGAGGGCTCTTAAAGGCGGTTTAAGGGATCATCACATATTTTTCATGATTTTCATATTTTCCTTCATTTATTAAAATTTTCACAATTTCCATACAATTGTCCATATTGTATTTATTTATTGAAGCTGATTAGAAAAATATTACGTATTTTTACTACTTCTGATAATTGTTTTTTTTTTCAGAATAATAAATAGCTCGATCATAATTCTTGCAAATATGGCGATAATTTGATTTTATTCACTTCCAATTTCAAGATTCCAGGTTGTTTTCATCCAATTTCAAGATTCCAGGTTGTTTTCTCTATTTAGGTTTCCCTTAGTATTCATATATTTTGCAGCAAGTTTTGAAGGCCTTTTCATTTCCCGCGTTGTTGTTGTTGTGCTTGCTATTTCGGCCGCAACTCACGTCGGCCGAGCGCCTAAAAGGCTACAACGCCAAATTGACGCGAACGCTTTCTCGCTCTCGCTCTCGCTCTCACACACCCTCGCTCACTCTCTCCGGTGCCCGATTTTCAACATTTCTGAGGTTTTAAACAATTTGCACGTATTTTTACCACACAACGACAACGATTTCGAAGGCAACAACAATGTTGTCGAAAATAACAACAACAACAAGGTGAACTGCGACAACAGCAACGGCAATAACAACATCATCATCACCATCATCAAGCGCGGCAACAACAACAACTACCGAAAAAATGGTTTCTGTCGATGGTGCAAAATTGCGAAAGGGACATCGGGACAGAGAGAGAGAGAGAGAGAGAGGGAGAGTCTGGGAGGGCGGGAGAGAAAGAGGTGAGACGAGTGCGACAGAGAAGGAGGGACATGAGGGGAGGGGTGAAGGAGTGAAGGAGACAAGGACACAGACAGCCGCAGAGACGGAGCTTTTGACAGGAATACGAAATTAGTGTTTGAACACATCCGCCCGGTGACTGAGTGTGTGTGTGCGTCTGACTATTTGCACGACTGTGTGTGTGTCTGGCTGTCTGCCTGGCTGTGTGCATGTGTGTGTGCGTGTCTGTGTGCATCCGGCGGTAGGCTCTCTCTGTTTCGTGTCATTGTCCTGCATGAACTCTGGTCGACGGATAAAAAACGAGATCTCCTCGACCTCCTCGCTTTCGTTGTGGTTGCCTCAATTGCCGTTGCTCCGGTTCTCCTTCCGCTGAACTCGCAATCCTTGTGCCAAAAATATGCGGACTCCAAAGGAAGCCATGATTCAATTAAATCAAATTGAAACGAGGGCCAGACGTGCGTCGAATTAAAAAATTTCGCAACCCGACGAAAGGATGCGAAACGACGAAAGCCACGTCGACGAAGGCAATGCCCGGGAAGAATCCGAGACCGAGAGGACGTGAGGCGTCTGGGAGGCGATGGGCGTGGCGAAAAGTTTTATTGAACGAGGCGAAGGAAATGGAAAGGGAAAATTGGCATTTGAATGGCGAACGAAGACCATTAAAATTGTGGTAAATTGATAAAGGGATAACGGGAATAACGGGGATAACGGCGTAAGCGGCGGACAAACTAACGATCATCGGATAAACTGCTCGAGTGTCTGTGGAAATTGTGAGGTCACAGGGATTACAAATGGAGAACGAACGAAATTGAAAACAGGATGAGCGCGAGAAATTAGGGAAGAAAGTGGGAATCGCAAAAGTGGGAATTTGATTATATTAAAGAAATGTACCTTTTGTCATAAAATAATGTCAGCAAGCTTTAAAAGATGGAAAATGATCTCGCTTACCTTTTTGATAACTCATATTTCGGTGCGAAAATCCTTACTTAAACGCATGAAAATGTGATTAAAAAACATATTGCATTCAATCGACGCATTCGACCGTTAAAACGATTGCATTTCACCTGCACTGCACTACACTGAAATACCGACAAATACCGAACACTATCGCCACAAATGAATTATCTGAAAAGAGAGAAATCATTTTGTTCAAGTTAAATCAAGCCAAAGTTCAATCAAGTCAAAATGTTCCGATATTTTTTCATCCTAAAAAACAAATAAATGTGTAAGACAGGCAGACAATACTGGAGTGAGGAAAAGCAGGATCGGAAAAATCGATGCCGGCCTCGAACGCGACTCACTTTCATTGCAATCAGGATAATTAAAAGGATAACTGTATTAAGTGTTTGTGCTGCTGCTGCCACAACACGATGAAAAGCTTTCTCCCTTAAGTTTTCGCAACTTCCTCGCCTCCCTCCTTCCGCCCCCTCCCATACTGAGAACTTTCCGCATCTACTCCGATGTAACCTTTGGTGAAGCCCCTCAAAAGACGGCGGAGGCCTAACGACCATGACCGAGGGTGGTTGGCGAGAGCGGGGAGACCGCGGGGAAGCAGTCGCCGTAATGAAAGTGCGCGGGAAAAATTTCTGCAATGGCAACATTTTCATAAAATTAAGTTGCGAACGAACACAAAAAAGCGAACAAGAAAAACAAACACACAGACAACAACAACGAATTGACGAACGCGAAGGAAAATCGCGCAGTCTGCTGAGTGGTGGGTGGGGAGGTGTGGAGAGGAGAGGACGAATGAGCGAATAAAACAGAGTGGAAAACTTAACAAATAACGTCAGACAATTTATTTAGTGCGTTCAAATTGCGAACTGAACTCATTGAGAAAGTTAAATAAATCAGAATCAACATCAGCATCAATATCAACATCAACATCAACGTCCTGGTGGCGGCGGCGGCAGCAGCATCTGCAGACGTTTAATTCCGTTGTTTTTGGCGGTGATGGCGTTGGCGATGATGGCGATGCTGATGATGACGATGATGAAGTGAACAGGAGCAGTAAATAAATTGCGAAACTTTGCCGGTGGTGGGGCCGACCGCGATGGAATGAGGTGGGCTTGCCGCAGATGGGGAGAAGAGACGTGGAATAGGCACGGGATGGAAGGCAGTGGTCGAAGGTGGTGGAAAAATTTGGATATGATGGAATAGCGTTGGATTAAGAATAGTAGGATAGTATGAATAGTATGTTGAATCGTGAACTACGGACCTGTTGATGGCTCAAGGACTTGACTTAAAGCCTCGTTGTGGCTCCCAGTCTATTATTTTAGGTAAAGCTGATTTCATCGACTCTTCACGAAACCCCAACAAATCCCGACGACAGTGATTCGCAGTACAGCATGACAGCCTCGATGTCGTCGCCATGACCTCCCTGCTCCCGCCTCGGTGCCCTGCATCAGCACCTGCTACACTTGAGTCAAGACCTGGCTTCGTTCCTTCGCTAGTTCGCCTCCCTCTTTTCGCTTGTCCTGCAGGCAACCTCCGTCATCCTTCATCAAACTCCAGCACCCTTTCCTCCTCCTCTCTCTCTCATTCTCTGTCCCCTTCTCTAGTCTACCTTCCTCTAATCCCTTTGTCAACTCAGCTCTGGGGCCTGACATGTCGAGCAAATGTCATTGCGATACACGATGCACCCACACTCACACACACTGACACAAATACAAACTCAACACATACAATAAGCACTCGCACACATTCGCACACGCTCAATTCACACATTCACATGCACATGTCTGCATTTAGAAAGCATTGCCAAGCGTGGAAGAAACGAAATAAACAACGTCAGCACGTCAGCTGAATTTGACAGCCACGAGGACGACCGCGGAGGTCGACAGAGGAAAGGACGCAGGAAAGAAGGACATGGAGCGAGACGAAACGGGAGCGAAAGTCGAAAGCTGCTGCTCAACATTAATTAAGTTTGTAACGACAAATAATAACAACAACAACGGGAACGACGACGACAACGACAACAGCAACGACTTTTTTCATCCTTTTTGTTACACTTTGTGTTGTATTTACTGTTGCTGTTGTTGTTGTTGTTGTAGGTGGCGATGACGACGCGCTGACATGACGATGTTAATTTCCATGAACTCTTCATTTTCTGCCCGAGCCAAGCGAAGGATCTGCGCGGTTGCATCCAGAGGATGTGGAGAGCAGGTGAATCCTGTTGTTGTTGGACGTATTTCGTGTGTTTACCCTATCGCTGTTGTTGTTTTGGTGTCGGTTTCGTCGTCACTTTGTTGCCCTTCCAGTTTGTCGTCCATTCACCACCGAATCCAGGTGGGCGGAGTGTAAATTTTTGCGGAATTTTTGAGGTTTCCAACCGAGTTCGGACGGGGTCAGAACGAGGACATCGTTTGGAGCATTTTCGAAATTGTCGTGGAAAATACCACGGAAACTGAAGGGCCATCGGTATCAGACAGCGAAAGTTCTGGGGGTTTAAAGAGGAAAATATGATTCATTTTAAATCTCAAATCCTTTGCACTTTTCCCCTTCCGAACCTTGACCCGGCCTCGTCTGCCCCAACCTTCCCTCGACCCCAGTCTCTCGTCTTTGACTCGCCTTTAACCCTCTGCCATTAATCGCAAACTTCGACGTTTATTAATTTATGCGAATTGAATTAATATTCGGCGGCGAAAACTTTCCCTCTGGTGTTCTGTCCACGTTGTTCTCGTAATTGTTGTTATTTTTATTGCTCTACTCGTTCGTCTTCCTGATTGTTGTTATTGCTTTAATTCGCCCTTAAAATTTTTCCCATCGACACAAAGTTTCCACGATCCTTTCTCATCGACGACGACGACGATGACGACGACGACCACGAGGACGACGTCGTTCTGCAGTGAAAGTTTTGCATCCTTTTCTGCGGCGGGACGAGACCACGAGGCAAACAATTAACATCTTGAGGGCAAATAAAATTATTTCACAAATGAACGAAAATTCAGAAAAAGACGGACACAACATCTCGACAATCAAATTATGAGTTTCTGTTTTTTCTGTGTTTGGGCACGGAAAAGTTTTTGGGGCTTGTGAAGCACGTAATTAGTGGTCGATGGAAAGTGAGTATGGAAAGTAATGAAGTGGCGAAAAAAAGCCGGCAGCCCTGCAAACCATTCCGTACCCTTCTGATGGCTATCGAAACGATGGAAGTTCTTGCAATTTCGACTACATGAAATATTCATGCGGATTCGGTACAAGCATAATAACAACAAATCACACGGAAATGATAAAAACATCAGCAAGGAAAACACAATAACAAAATGTGATCCCTCTGACCCTCGGATCTCCGGCGTAGCCTCGGGAACCCATGCGTCATCCTGGGCCCACGACTCGCGTCTCGTGCCCGCGATTCGTCACACTTACTGGCAACATCTTCTCGGAGGGCGGCCGCAACCACGCCGTCACCACCCTCCGGCTCCCTCCCGTTCGTGGTGCCTTCCGCGCCCATCCGTCTCCAGTCAGCCGATTCTCCTCTAATGATTTCTCGATGCGTCTCGAATTCCGCAGGCCTCGAGTTGCGGTGGCGAGAGACTTGAGATTGGCTCGGGAGAGAGGAGGTGGAGAGTGCGAGGAAGGAGGACGAAGAGAGAGGTCTGGGGTTTGACATTTGAACCAGTTCTGTTTGAGGAGACCCCCGAAGGAGGAGGCCGAGGAAGCCACGGCGATGATTGATGGCTGCCTGTGTCGTCGCTTAAGTAAACATGGCGTCTGGCAGACGGAGTCAAGAGAGAGGGAGGGCGCGAAGATGGGGAGGGAAGACGTCGTCGGTCCCAGGTCCCAGGTCCCAGCCGGGTGCCGGGGCCCGATGAGAGGTGCAGAGAGGGCGAGCGTCGATGTTTGTCTGCCTTGGTGGCGGGAGATTATTTTCGTTTTGTTTAATTTATGATTATCTTGTGGTGGATTACAGGGACAACAACAACACGGAAACCGCAAGCACAACAACAAAACATAAACAGAAGTACGAAGAAGAAAAATGTATGAAAATATTGGATTTTCTGCTCATGTTTTTGGTTTTTGCAAAGAAATCTCTCTGGCCGGAAACGGAAGCCGATCTGCTTCGCTTCTCTCTCGCTTCGGGTTCTCCTTCGCTCGTGAAGCTAAGTGATTAACGTATCACTTGACAGGCACCCTGAGCCGAGAGGAGGTCGCAAGCCTACATTTAGGCGCCGACAATGAGAAATTATGACAATTGCGAGATTAATTATCACAAAGCGAGAGACGGAGCTGGGCAGGGAGAGAAAAAGACATCGAGATTAGAAATGATTCCCCGGCTTAAAGCAGATGCCTCCATATTTTCCATTAGCCGAGAGCCTCCTTCATGCCAGTCGTGGCCATTAAAGGCCATGGCGAAAAGGAAACCGGGAGCATTGCGTCAGATGAAGTCGAGGGAACAGCGATAAAGGGTCGAAGAGATGGGAAAAAGAGTTGAAATTGCGGCAGCCAGCTGAGCACACTCGCAGAGATAACATGGGGAGCCCGAAATTATGCAATCAGAGTGTGATAATACAATAGTCGTCTCCCCCATCCCCCCAGTCCACCCTTCCACTGGGGATTTCGGCCCAAAATGGACATGCATGACCCAGTTAAGGCTGGATGCGATTTTAAGCCTCTTTTTAGTGGCCAGTGGGGCAGTTTTTGTTGTTGGTTTTCACTCATCGTATTATCGTAGCAATAGTTGTGTCTCTGTTGGTGTTGTTGCCTTGGATATTATTGTTTCATTATGCTGGGCAGCAAAATTAAATAGAACATAGCATACTTTTAGGATTTCCCAGACGATTACCAACAGCGTGCGAGAATCTGCTCAATGGCCCATAAAAGCTACAGCCGTTGTGTCCCTTGGCAATATTGTTGTAGAGGCTGTTGTTGTTATTGTTCTTATTTTTGCTTCTGTTGTTGCCACGGCCTCAACGACGTTGACCCATTTTACAGAGCTTCGAGTTTCGCAAATGAACTCTATTTTTCTATACTATATTTTTCGGCCTTCCTTTTTAATGAAGCATATTTTCGGGGGCCCAGGCCGGGCTCCGGAAGGGCGTTGAGGCGAAGAGGGCGAGGGGAGAGGGTGGCGTTGAAGCGAGACGGTTGACGGTTGAATGGGACGAAGGCCTCGACTGCAGGCTCCACAGCTGAAGGAAAGTGGGCGAGGATGGGATTGGATGGGTTTGAAAGCGAATTCACCTTTTCCTCCTACCCTGATCTCGACTTCTCTCAATCTTCTTCACTCCCTGCGCCCTCCTTCCGCTGCCGCCATTCCTTCCCCAGCCCTCCCTTCCGGGAGGTTTGCCGGTTTTGTCTGCGCCGACTGCTCTCGTTCAGTGCTCCTCATTTCTATGTGAATATTTTTGAATGCGCGGCAAAGTACGCTTCAAATTGCTCACTTTTTCCCACTCCCTCCCTCGCACAGGCTCTGTCTCGTGTCCTCTCTGTCTGCCCCACACGTGCACGGAACGGAACCTTTTCTCCCTCCCGCTGGGTCCCTTTTAATTCTTTTGTAAATATTTTTCACACAACTGCATTTTCCATTCACGCTTTGCTACACAAAGAAATTCTTCTTTCATTCTGCGTTCTCCAGTTCTTCTCCAGCTCTTTCACTCTTTCTCTCTCGCCTGACATTCCTACCACTTGCACTCCATCCACCAGTTTCACCTCGTCTCGTTTTGTTTTGCTTCCCTCGCATTGCTTTTGTTTCGGCCCTACGTGTTTCGTGGTATGTGAGCCTCGCTCGCGAATTCGTTCCGCGGTCCGTCCGTCCGTCCGTGCATTTGTCGAACGAGGGCGGGAATTTGCAGAAATTCACTTAAATTGAGTTTTATTTGAATTTATGCGCGCGATGTTCCTTTGCCGCCAGGCTTTAAATTGGGCGTCGAGTCCTGTCAGATGTAATTCCAATTTTATGTTTAATTCGCGCCGTCGAATGGGGAAGTGGGAAAAAGGTGAATGAGCAGAAAAACCATAAATACACAGAAAAACTAAAAAATATGAAATAAACCAGTTTTTATTATTGCCACAAAACCATTCAGATAAAAGTCTACTTTTTAACTAATAATTTACAAATAACATCTGACATTTTGGATTAAATCTGAAAACTCATGGATTACGTTTGACATAAACACAAATTGAATTTTAATTCAATAATTAAAACATTGCCCTAAAAACAAAATCTCAGAAATCCCCTAATAGCGACCTCAAAATTCCCTGATCTCCTTTCAGAACAAGAACTTCCCATGTAACTAGAACTAAAAATTTCACCGCAGAGGGATTTTGTTGGTTTTGCAATTTAAATGATTCCGCCGCATGCATTAAATAAATTTCGAAATGTTTGCCCTGCACTTGAAACACTAAAATTCCCCGACTCGAAATGGAGGGATTTTCATTCCGCTTCCTCGAGATCCCCTTCCTCGAGACCGCCGAGGCCGTGCCACGCCTCCTCCCGCCCATCGAGCTCATTACGAACACTTAACCCTTGGCGAAACTATGGCAACAACAACAACAACAGCAGCGTCGGCATCAGCTCGGGGTGCCGTGTGTTCAACATGGTTGGCAACACTGACTGCCGCTGGTCCCGTGGACGGGGATGGGGTCGCTGCTGTTGTTGTTGTTGGTGTTGCAGCGTTGCCGACCGCCTGCATTATTTGCTACCCTCGGCATTAGAGAGCGAAAAAACTGAGTTCAAAATAAAGAGAGAGAGAACGATCGACTCGGAAAGTGTGCAAGAGGGAGACATGGGCAATGGAAGTGGGAGTGGAATAGCGAAGCAGCGAGGAAGAAAGAGTGAAACACAAAAAACAACGGGCAAATGGTGAAAATGCGTGGAAATTGTATTTAAAAAAGAATCCAACTGCCGCTTGGGCTGCGCGAGGACTGCGCTCGGGATCTCATTAGGGTTAATAAAAGGCGGCGGAAGGGGGTGGGGGAGCAAGGGTTGTGGTAGAGAAAGGGAGAGAAAGATCGCGTCAGGGCTTGCGGAAGGAGCGCGCGTATAATGTAAGATTTTAATTAAAATTAATTACATTAAGTGCAACGAGTAAACAAGCAAACAGAGAGATAGAGCGAGAGACAAGCAGACAGAGGCAGCCAGATGGAAAGACAGACAGACTGGCAGAGAGACCGACAGATGGAGAGGCGGCGAAAGGTTGGGCAGAGTCCGGGAAAAATGAAGAATTCGTTCAATGTGAGGGAAATCGGGACTGAGAATAAAAATGGAGTGGTGCGATCGAAAGGGAAGTCGATGGGATCAAGAGTCCAAACTCTATATAGCCTGACAGTGATTTTATCAGACCGTTAAGAAACTTGTAACCTTTGGTTACAATGCATCTTTCATTAAATCAATTCATTAAATCAATTAATCAAATCAATTCAAAGCCTTGGTTTCTCAAACTGTTATTTACTGAAAAACAGAAACCACAACTTGAAAAGCATCGTGGGATAAACCAAAAATTCCCATTCACGAAACCCTTACATCCTAACCATATGTTAAAGTCAATTTGCCCAGACCACTGAGACCAACCTCAAAGCCTGAAATCCCCACATTTTCCTCTCCTCTGCTCATTTCCACCGCCGTATCGTATTAAAATTAATAACTTGTTTATTTTTTACTCTCTATAATGTTATTAAAAATCTCCCGAAATCTGGGAGAAAATTAAATCAAACGAAAATCCCGCAAACCACTCCAGACCGTACGAGCGATGGACACGAGGTGAGTGAGAGAGATGAAGAGCGTGGGAGTAGAGGAGGAGGGGCGAGGATGAATGGTAGACGAAGCCCTATCGATGCCGCTTTGAGCCGAGAGTTCAAAGGACGAGCACAGGACATGCAACCTCCGACACATGTCCGACACGAGTCAAACAAACGGACAGACATCCGAGGGTCAGGAGCGGCGTTGGTGGAGGGGGCGACGTGGCTGGTATCAAATAAATCCATTATGAAAATTATGCTGACCATTTGTTGGCAACTCAACAGACCTCGTTGCGACAGCGGGAGGCGGAGAACTCGAGGGATAGCGGTGGAGGCTCCTCCGGCTGAGGTTGGAGTCGGGCTGCTGACGTGGATGGTCGGCCTTTTAGCAGCCAGGAGATGCATGTGGTTCACGCCACAACAACAACACCAACAACAACAACGATATCACGACTATTGCAACAACGTCGTCGTGTAATAACGAAATTGAAATTGAAACACACAGTGGAATTTGCACTCGTCTGCGTTTTATGGGAGGCCGGGCGCTGCTGCAGCCCTCGGCCACGGCGAATCTTTTGACCGACCGCCGCCGGGCACGCTGATGACGCCGGCAGCGACGCCGGCAGCCCCGCCTGCCTCCGTTGGCTCCGAAAATGGAGCGCACGTTATGAAAACCACACGGCAGCACTGAAAATGAAAGGATTTTTTGGGATATTTTCCGTATTTTGTTCTTTTTTTTTACAAATGTTTGCCTTTTTGGATTTTTGAATTTTCGGCGAATTTTCCCTGCGTCGGCCACACTGACTTCTTTGACGCCGTGGGCCCTGTGGACGGTTGGCGGCCCCGAGGGCAGGGGTCAACAAACCGCAATTTAGCGCCCGGATCCCTTCACGCTTGAAGGACTTCGTTTTGTGCATGGAAATTTCATTAGTGGAAAATTTTCATTTCGGTTTTGCCACGAACGGAAATTAATTGTTCCGGGAGAATTTTGGGAAAGGATTCGGGATGTGTTTTTTCATTGGCTCAAACAGGACATTTCGAAGATTCTCATGGAAAGAAGTACGGAATTATAGGAAACAAGGAATCTATGAATATTTTCGATATTCGATAGTACATTTGAATATTGATTAAGAATTTAAAAGTACTCTTCCTTGCATATTTCTTCCAATAGTATTTTTTCTCTACCCTGTTTACTCTTTTCGCCATTTCCAAATCTGAATTTCGAAGAAAATTTCTCCCACAAGTTCACAGGACCCCAGGAGAACCCCGAACCGCGATGAACTCCTTGCAATTTCCATATCCTGCGGGACCATTGGCTGCGCTGCTCCAGCGCATTAAAGTGCGAATCGCTTCCGTTCGACCCAACCCGCCTTCCTCGATGAAGGAAGGAGAGTCGGGGAAGGAAAAAATCTTGAATAATGAGCGATTGATAGAACACCCTCGATGGGCTGGGAGCGAAATTAAGTGGATTCGGCGGGGGCGACGGCGCGAGCGACGACAGGACGCGGATCACGAGGAAATAGGAAAGTTTGCCTGCTGCGCAAGGTGGGCGAGGAGGAGAGACGACGGTGAATTGCCAGGAAGACCCAGACGAGGAGGGCGAAAATATGAATATTAAGCAGACCAGAGGCGCGTGAAAATCAATGGGAAGAAAAACGAAAAGGAGGTCGAGGAAAACTTCGCCAAGACGGCGATGATGATGATGTCGGCGAAGTTGTTGTTACAGAAGATGGTGCTTCTGTTGTTGTTGTTATTGTTGTTGTTGCTGGTGGCTGATAATTCGCCAATATTACCTGCAAAGTTGCTGCTTCCACACAAACAGCGATAAACTTTTGATTGATGCGTCCCACGAAACCCACCGGAAGGGAGGGCAATTTTTTCCCTAATTTTTCCCCCTCTATTGCTCTTTCTCCCTCCCTCCCCTCCCCCTCTCCCTCTACCGCTCCCCTTCCCCAGCCCGCTCTCACCCCAGTAGAGCAATCGAGAATTCCCATTTGTGAATGAGAAATCAATTTGCATCGAATAATTAATTATGCAAGTTGAAGAATTTCCCAATTGAATGCCGTGGACGAGGAACGAGGGATGAAGGTCGTGGGGGAGTGGGAGGGGGAGGGAGAACGGCCCACGGTATTTTTCGAACTTCCCATTGTCCTGCGGAAACTCCGACGAGCGACGGCGAAATTTGTCAATTTACAAACAGTTTGCGTTGAGCGAACATTTCACAATAGACGGGCTGACGGACGGGGAGACGAAGGGACGGACAGACGGACAGATAGACGGACAGACAGAAGGACAGACGGGACGGCAGGGACCGATTGAACGATCCCGCCGGAAGTGAGGGCGAGCGGGCCGGTTCTTCCACAACGTTGAATGCCGTTCGCCACATTATCGAAATATTAAATCTGCGATGTTCGGAGAAATATGGTAAAAAAATCAAGGGCGACGACAAAAAGGGACAAAATTCCCAAATGTACGGAAAAGTTGCCCCACAACGAGCAACAACAACATGGGCAACAACAATCGGGCAATAAATGGATTTTTCAATCTGCGTTCGATAATGCGTTTTTTCAGCCATTTAACTTTTCCCCTCACAAATAATATGTTTCCCTTCTTCCTTTCGCTTCCCTTCGCCTAACAACCTACGACTACGCCGGCGACCCCGTGAACAGGAAGAGAAAAAAGAAGGAAGAAGGACCTTTTTTCGATCAATACAAGGTAATTTTTTATTTATATAAATATATTTTTGGTGTTCGGGCGAATAATGAAACTTTTCCCATATTTGACGAACAATGAGAGGTTAAACTTTTCAAGCCACGACGGCCCCAAGATGAACCCTAATTTGGCCCAGCACACTGGGAGCACAGTGGGAGCGTGCCTGGGTTAATGATCCCCAGTGGAGGGGCTTTGAGGGTATTTCATTTAATCAAGCCGAGGTTGGGTCGCCTAATTCCCGCACGATGAACCGGATTCACATGGGAGGCCCAGGTCAGGAGTCCGAGAGACGGATAGAGGTGGCGATGCCAAAGGTGAGAGCTTGAGATAGAGTGGGGTTTCGCAAAAAGAGCATCCCGAAAATGTAGGTGAGAAAGCAACGTTGTGGAAGTTTAAACAGCTCGCTGGGGCTCCGGCAGATCCCCACCAAAGGCGTCGCCTTCTCCCTCATCCTCCCATCTGCATCATCTCTCTCACCTTCTGAAACCCTGCTGAAACCGTTCTCGCCTCCCTCCACTCCCCATGCACATGTCCCCTCGGGCCCCAGAGGCAGACGCTGCTGCTAACAAGCCAAGCCCTGCGGCCGGAGTGGCGTGGGCGGGCCATGGCAAAGGAGTGGGGGAGAGAGAGGGAGGTGCGCAGAGGGAAGCGAGCGAGAGAGAGAGAGAGAGGTGTCGGGGGAAGTTTCGTTCCAGAGGCTAAAGGCTTGATTACACAAAGTGAAAATTACGTGGAATCATTTGCTCCTTCGGCGCCGAATCAAAAGGGAGCAAAAAAGTGTGCGCGGAGGGGAGCGGGACACAAAGAGAACCTCAAGTGTCGCTCTCGCTCTCCCTCTCTCACTGTGGGTGTATGTGTGTGTGTGTGTGTGTGAAAGCGAGAAGGGCGGCATGTGTGCGTTTGTGGGGTGGCCTCGCAATCAAGCGATGGAAACTTGCTTTAAAGACCAACAAATGAACAGCCAAAAGGGAGGAAGGAACGCTTCCCGGACCTCGACCCAAAATACCCGAAAGTGTTGGATCCGCACAACAACAAAAACAACATCATCAACAACAAGGGCAACGAGCGCAACCTTTGGGTGACAAATTTTTAAATGGAACGCCATAAATTAAGTTTAATTGGAAATTCCAAGGACGACACTTGCGACAACAATGGCCGGGTCGAGCTCAGGACCCCGGACGACAGCGCGGTGACAACGACGAGATCGAGGCAAATTGGAGGCGAGTGGGAGGAGAGGACGTGGGACCGGAATTAGAGTTAGGTGAGTTGAGGTGAGAGGTCTAAAAGTAGTCGAAATGTCTCTAGAACAACATTTGAAAGAAAATTCTGACTCATGCCCAGAGACCAAAAAAATCCTCTCACTCAGATTTTCATTGTCAACTTGTCTTCATCGTTTTTTTTTTTTGTTTTTTTTTTTTGAGGAAACGCTTCACCTCTTTGCGTTGAAATCTTTATGCCTGCATGGCTCATAAATTTTATTGGAAAGGACTTCCGGCTGCGCTATTGCTCGCCTCGTCTAAATGCCTGCAAGTTCCTCCTCCCGCGCTCCTCACCTGCGCCCGACGGAGAAATGAGAGATCGCCGGGTTCACCGCTCGCCGTTTGCATGTTGCCGACGCCTAATGACTTCCTTAGCAAGGCCGTTACGAGGAAGCCAGACGGACGGACGGACGGACAAGCCGAAAGACCGAGACAGGCTGACGGACAGACCGACGCAGACGGACGGACGGACGGAAGAGCGGATGTGGAGCTTGGTGAAAACACCGACAAGGAGATGTGTGGAAATATAGACATGGAGAGAGACCGAATTCGAGGAGACAGGCAGAGGGAGAGCAGGACAGGCGATGGAGACGCGAGGAGAGCCAGACCCGAGGACAGACGGACATGTGGAGAGGCCAGGTGAAGGGTCGGCGCCGAAGCACGAAAGAGAGAGAGAGATGTGTTAGGAGAAGGTGCAGCGATCACAGGAGAGAGGGGCAGCGGAGGAGTGAGGGCGAGGTGCAGAGGCCAGAGCAGAGAAGGTCGACAGGTGGGAAGTGGGAGCGAAAGGCCAGGAGAGCGAAGGGCAAGGAATGAAAAGAGTGAAAGGAGAAAACTGAGACTGGGAGGACGAGGACGAGGCCTAGGACTAGGACGAGGAGAATGAGGAGGACGAGGCACAATTATTTATGGAGGACAGCATGTGGCGAGGAAGCGAGAAAGAAAGGTTGAAAAATAGCCGATCGAAGGCTGGGTCGGACGACGGACGACGGGCAGAAAATGGTCTGTCTGAAGAAACAGCACGATGGGCGCTGCTTGTGTTCTCTTCAGGCAACCTCGACAGGCAAGAGCCGAAGAGACGGAGGGCCGAAGAGACAGACCGGCGGAGGGACGGATGAACAGACAGAATGACGGAGAGCGCGCGAGGAGGCGGTGACGGCGCGATCGCCGGAAAAGGATTGATGCAAATAACTTCAGGTTGTAAATCACCTTAATGAGGGGGAGGAGAATGAAGAAGAAGCGAAAAAGGACGAAGAGAAAAGAAGGACACGGTGGAGGAGAGGACACGTAGGTGGCGGGACTCTCATTGCTGAAGACTGTCTGGGAATTTCGGCAAGAAAGCAGCACGACTCACAGAGCATTAAAAACAACAAGAATCGAAAAAGTGTTGACTGCTTTTAGGCCCCGAGTGGTCGGTGTCGGTGCAAAGTTGTGATGAATTTCCCGCCAACATTTTCAGAACGGGAGGGAGAGCGAGAAAAACCGCTCGCAATTCAACATTTCTTATCGTCGACATTTCGACTTGAATAGTTTTGCCAAAATTAGCAATCGTTGCGCGCCGGAAAGTATGCAACGAAAGTGCTGCCAACGGAGTGATGAGCAAAACAACAATAACGACTACAAAAACAACAAAAGAACGAGGTCGGCTAATGAGTGAACAATGGGAAAAAACGAGACAACAACAAAAAGTATAATAACAACAACAGCGAGTAGCACCAAGACCTACAACAACAACAGCGCGCAACATCAAGCAGAAGAGAGCAATATATTACAAGAACAACAACAACAACAACAACAACAACCACAACACTAACAAGCAAGGGCGATAAAAAGGACACAACAAAGGACGACGACCGGAGACGAACGAGGGCGAGGAAGGAGGAAGGAGGAAGGAGAACCAGGACAAAAGGCAACACTTAAGTTTACATAACATTAAACGGAGACCACGCGCCAGGGCGGCGGGAGGAGGGGCGTGGCAGGATGGTAGGGGCAGGGGAGGGCGGGTCTGATATTTACAGTGAAAGGCAAGTCATAAAACAGGACAAACCACGGCCGGGTCGCCGGGGCAAAATCGAGGCTCGCGCAAGGAGCAGAAAAACCTTTGATGGACTGAGAGGAACAGCGCAAGGGAGAGGGAGAGAGGCAGCGATGGAGATGGGGCCAGACAGCGCGGTCCGAATTTGTTGTTTTGGCGGGGTTTTTGTTGCTGTTTTGCTTCGAATTCAAGGATACGAAACAATAAATTCAGCCTGGAACAGGGGTTTCTCCAACCGCCGGCCGCTCCTCACATCATCGCACTATCGCCCACTTCTCCAGGCCAACGCCTGCGTCCTCCTCTTCTTATTCCACTGCTGCCTTCATCTCTTTCTCCGACCTCCACGTCGCCCTCCTGGCTCAAACTTCTTCGTCCTCGGACTCTCGGACTCTGGTTACGGTCCGAGCGGCCATTTAATAATGGCGTCCGGCGAAGACTTCCCTCGACTTCCGGCTCCGGCTCCGGCTCCGGCTCCGACTCCGGCTCGCACCGGAAGTGAGCAGCGAATGAATAAATGCTGCTTCCGATTTGCATTCATTCGCTCGGACCCGAACAAAATGAGCGAGAGGGCAGGAGATGGTGGAGGGAAAACTCAGAGGAAGAGGAGGAAATGGGGAAGTGAATCGAGAAGGGGAACGAAGAGAGAAACAGAGAGAGAGAGAAAGAGAGAGAGAGAGCGATGTCTAAGTCGACTGAAGAGATGTTTGTCTTGCGTTGTTGTTGCTTTTCTTGCTGCGATAGTTTCCTTGCTCCTCTCCTTGTTGTTGTTTCTTTCGTTATTTTGTTGTCGTTGTTTTTGTTGTTGTTGTTGTTGTTGTTGCTTTCGTTTCATTCCGTTTGGTTTCGCCTGCTCTCGTGTTTTCGTGTTCTTGATCTCGTTGCTTTGTCTTCGGCCGCAAAGTTTTTATTGCCTCGTCCTGCGTGCGAAGCAGCAACTTTTGCAGGGTTGCCAACGTGCCCACTACTTGTTTGTGTACCGGTTGCTGTTGTTGTCGCCTCGGTGGCTTCTGAGTCATTCCCAAAGTCGCCGTCGTCGTCGTCGTCTTTCCATTCAATTTCTCACTCTCTCTCTGTCTCGCTTGCTCGCCCAGCCTCGCCGCTCTGCCAACAAGTTTCGGGTCCTTTTGGTTGTGGTTTTTTTGGTTGTTTCGTTTTTTTTTTTTTGTTACGTTGTTGTTTCCTCTTTTCTTTGCTTTCCGCTCGTCCGAAATCCAACAAGTTAACTCGTTACAAGAAATTATTTCATTAACATGGCGAAAGTGTAGTTAGTTCTGCTCCGTTGCTCGTCCCCATTGTCCGCGCCCCAGCTCCCCATCCACCAGCTCCATCGCCTTGTCCTCCAGCCCTCCCACACTGCGCCCTCGCCCACCTCTCGTCGACCTCGCGCTCCTCCTCTCGGCCTTGCTTAACATAACAATGCGTCGTCTAATTGTGAATTGGGTTTCCCGAAGGAGTGCCAAGGAACTTCTTATTCTCCTTCGGTCTCCTCACTGCCTTTGTCGACCGAAAAATTTAAGTAGAGTGATTTTAAGCTTTCGTTCCTGCCCCTCGTTAACTGCGGTTTTACGACCCCCAGCACTCGCTTTACAGCCCTTCCCCGCACTCACCTCCCCCACTTCCTGCTCTTCATTATCGTGGAAAGGCCTCCAACGGGTAATTGAGAAGGCTTTTCCATCACTCCTCAAGAGTTACTTCTGAAAAATCCTACTCCATTGCAGAGCTAATTAAATCCAAATCACGTAATCACTGCAAGACCTGCTCGCTGCCTTCTGTCGCAGTAAATTGGAAACATTTTCTGCTTTACCAATTCTTACACACGAGCCAATAAACCATAGCTAGTACCAATAAATTATTTTGGTATGAAACATGCTTAAAATTATTTCATATTATCTAATAAAACATAGTAAAAAATTGATTTTGAAATACGAAAAAATGTGTTCTACATTTTTGTCTAAATTTGATTCCTATTTTAGATACGGTCAAAGGACATTTATCAATGCTATTTTGTCTATAAAAATAATAAATAATATTTTTACATTTTTTTTACTTTTCTCCCATTCTCGCATTTGTCCCTGTCCCTTGTCTTCATGCACTCCTAAAAATCCCATTGCTGTCTGCATCTCTGCCCCTGCCTTACCCGGCAACGCCGACTTCTAAACTTCCTCAATCCCGTCCCGACTTCCTGCTCCATTCATCCACCCGAAGAGGAAGTCATTAAATCATCAAATGCCACGGAAAACAAAATCCAAGTCGAGGCAAATAAATTCGAATAGACGGAACGGCAGTGAAGAAGATGAGGAGTGGAAGAGGAAAGGAAAGGAGAGAGGGGAGGCGAGAGCGAGAGCTGCGCTGCTGATCGTGTGTCGTGTCGGACGCTGCCGCCTGGCGCTGACAGCACGAACTCGGCGCCACTCAAAACTCGTGGGGAGAAAATCGAAAAATCGAAAAAATCGAAATCGAGGAGGTGCCGCGACCTCCGACCACCTGCTCACGTCGTCTCCGCCCCGGCCCGGCCCCGACCACGGCTTCCGCCCAGCCGCCGCTTCTCGCCATTGCCGATCCATCCACCCCTCGCTCGCATCGGACGTTATTAACTACGTTTTCAATGCGATTCACTGCGCTCCGCCGTAGTCATTCAATTTATTTCGTTCCCCTTCCGCTCACCCATTCATCTGTCTCTCCGTCCGTCCGTCCGTCCGTCTGTCCGCGGGTTCCTCCGCCGGTCGTATCAAACTTCGATACGCGACGTCTTCCTCGGTTTCCGAACGCCTGTCGTCGTCGTAACCTGCATCCTACATCCCATATCCTGCATCCTGTCAGCCAGTCGCCGGCTCTCGCGGAGGTGGGGAGCAAAAGGGAGGCAAAAGAGATGAGGGAAGTGAATCGTGTGGAAGAGGAATGGCGTGAGCAGAGGAGAGGAGAGGAGAGAATGAGATGAGACGAGGATGAGCGCGAAGTGATGCCAACGACGTGATTCCGCCAACGACTTCCGGTGCAAGTTTCTTTGCCCGATTGTTATCAGTTCGTCGAGCTCTGGGCAACAACAAACTGCGGATGGACAACAACAACCACGAGAAGGAGAAGAGCTACAACAAGTAGAAGGACAACCACTGCAGCCAAAGGACACGAGCCACGAGCGAGATCCCTCTTGTAATTGGCGCCGAGCCACGACCCAGGCATCGTCAAAGGCGACCACGACTCCAGTCAATTTATTAGGAAAACGTAGAGAATTCATTGTCTTCGGGAGAGAGAGAGGAGGACAGGGATATAGAAAAAGTTGCGAAGTAGTCAGGGGGAAGAAAGAGAGCGGAAGGCGATGACGGCGAGCAGGACGAGAATGACAGATCGGGGATGTCCGGCGATCGAATGATTGATTTAAACCAAGAGTCGGACGGAGGGTCGTGGGTCCCTTGAAAGGCTTGGAGAGCTTGAATGAGCTGGATTTTTGGCGAGCGAATTTAGCATCGCTGATGGGAGATGATGAGCTGCCTTTGGATCTTGCTTTAAACCCGACCAGCAGCAGTCGCTCGTTCTCTGCGAGTCAGTGAATCATGAACCCCAGAATTTCCTCCATAGTCGGAGGTTTTCGCTGCAATTAAAATAAATTGCCAATCAAAATGCAACTACAACAATAGCAAACGCGTTCCCGCAACAACAACAGAAGGCAACTCGCGACGATCTGCAGCCACGACTTGAAACAAAAACACCTGCAACAGGAGTCATCAGGACTTCCACCGACAACGACCACAAACACTATGAATGAAACAACAATTATGAGGACTTTTCCTACTTCCGGCGCTGCTGACGCTGCTGTCGCCGAAGTTTACAAAGAACTTAACCTCAATTTCTGCTACGCTGCTTTTTGGCTTTTATGCTCCTGCTTCTCCTTGTTCTCCTCCCGTCCTCCTCCCGTCCTCCTCCCGTCCTCCTCCCGTCCTCCTCGTCCCTCGCGTCCCCCACTTATGCGAATTAACGTCAACGTCGAACGCTTCGCTGCAGGTCGGCAAAGGTGGAGGTGGGCGTGGCTGAGGCAGAGGCAGAGCTTCAAAGAGCGAGCGCTTCAAATGATCGTCGAAACCTCGACCAGGTGGTAGGAGAAGAATTTGAGAGGTCGAGTAAACGGTTTTGCAAACTTTTAAAGAGGTTTTCGGGAGTTTTTTCGCAGGGGGTTTTTTCGAAAAGAGAAGTTTTTCGGTGCAAATTGGGAAAATAGTCCCGAAATGCAACAACCAAACAACATCAATAGTTCATTATCCATCGTTCATTTAAAGAACCTGACTTTTTCCGTTCTTTAAACTCTCACAGGAGAAAAAGTTGGACTGAAATAATTTGCTAATTAGATTCCTGGGCCCCTCCGCCCCACCTCGTAGTGATTGGCGCCCCGATTTGTGCTCCTAAAATACGTTTCATGAATATTTATTCATGGCTATTATATTGATTTACGAGCACACTAACATAATTAAAAGCTATCAATATTTGATATCCCTATTACATGTTTTTGTCCCCGATTTATTTTTTCTATCGACGCAATTGTCGTCTCCTTCTATTCCGGTCCCGTTTGCAGCTTCTGTCCTTTGTTCTCGATTCGATTCGATTCAATTTTACAACATTTCGCGCAATACTTATTTGCACATGTTCGTTTTTTGTTGTTGTTGTGTGTTTGGTTCATTCTTTTATTTTAATAACAATTATTAATTGTGCAAATATTTATGCTCGCATAACCGCAATTATGCTATCGATATGTGTGGGGATAATAATTACGAAAGCAACAATAACAATTATTATAGAACACAGATATCCGATGCAACACAACAACAACAACAACACAGCAGCAACAACAACAATATAGTACAACACGGGCAAATCGATGCCCGCATTTGAAATGAAATTTAATTGAAATCCACTTGCGTCCAACGAGTTAATTAAACGTTTTAAATTTAATGCGACAACCGGCAGCCCTCGTCGCCCCCGCGTTCCCTGTGGAAGTCCCCCAGGGCCCGCCCATCGTCGGTCACGCCCACCCGGCTCAATCGGCGATCAAATTAATCGCCATTCAACGCCGAATTCCGTCATTTTCCGCGACATCCTGCGACCGCCCCAACCCGACTGGCCGCAGCCGCTGCCTCTGCCTCTGCCACAACCCCACGGTCCCCTCCCTCGCGGACTCGCTTAATTATCGCTCGTCGTCCGGCACTCGTTGTCGATTGCGCGCCGATTCAAATGCAGTCAAATCCTCGCCGCCTCACACAGCCACTCAGGCCTCAGGTCGGCCTTCGCCGGGACCTCATTCAGGACCTGGTCGCGTCCTGGCGCGCGGGCATTCGGTGCCCGACACGTTCGGTCGCATTGAATTGTCGCCTGGGCGGCGTTTTTTCCTCCGGCGCCGAATGCGAGGCACGTCGCCACAGTGGCAGTGGGCATTTCATTTCCTCTCATCAATTTATATATTTTAACAATTTTGTTTTTCAAAATTTGTTTGACCATTATATTCTTTCTCTTCATATTCATGAACATCCAATAATTCTTTCCTTCGGTCTTGCCAAATCATTAAGTATTACAAATGGCGATATCTGCCCACTGTGCGGCTCGGCTGCGCTGGCATTCGGCTCTGACTTCGCACTCGGCTGCAGCTGCCGATGTTGACACATTTGGTTGAATTTAAATTGTCATGTTATTGTAGTTGCTTTTGTTGTTATTGTTGTTGTAGTCGCTGATGATGAAGTTGTATGCTGCTGTTGGTATTGTTGTTGTCGTCGTGTAATTGTTGTTGTAATTGTGCTTGTTATTGTTCAAGCTGATGGTTGTTGTTGTACTGCTCATTCTCAATGTTGTTTTTGTTGTTCTTATCGTCGTGATTGGGTTCACTGAACATTGTTATTGTTGCTTTTGCAATTCTTCATGTTCTTGTAATAGTCGGTTCCCGGATTGTTAGTTCAGTTGGGGCTTTTGTTGTACTAATAGATCAAGTTGGACATTTTGTCAAAATTATTTGACTACATTATGTATTTAATTTGGAAGAAAAACTGTCTGATTTCAATGAGAAAAAAAGTGGCATTTAAATTATATATAATAAAAAGTAAAATATTATTGAAGATTATGTAAATCTATACAATTGCTTTCTCATTGACACACAAAGCATCAGACGCACAAATGGCAACACTGGTGTAATTTCACAATTTTTCATGGCCATTCAATTTTTTTCTCACATTTCGAAATATATATATGCAATAATGCAATCTTTTATATGCAATATTTACCTCATTTTCGGAATGAAATTTATCACAGACGTTTTAAAATCGTTCTTTCACTGACGAACGCTTTTTTAAAATAACATGCGACGAAAAAACTAAAACCGAACATGCGAACCGAACTCGACACGAAAATTCGACAAAAAGGTAAACGACTTAAAGAAAAATTTTATAGAAAATCAAATAAACACAATATGAATAAAATTGCATGGAGTTGTATTTTAGCCATAATTTTGAAAAACTTAAAAACTAATGAAAAAAAAAAAAGAAATCGCGCTTTCGTGGGTGAAACCGCGGCCGGCGAGAAACAACTGTAGGTCTGAAGTTGGAAAGTGGGAGAGGAGGCTAATTGCGAGGTCAAACCAGTTCGAGGTCATGCAAGGCTAATTGCGGGGTCAAACAATGGGAGGTCAAACAATCCAAACTACGTGGTCAAATTCTAAACAATTTCATATCAAGCCTGAAGTGAAGTGAAGTGAAGTGAAGTGAATCATTAAATTTGTTTTATTAAATTCGGAATACTTATAAAAATTGTCAGAATGATTTAAATATAAATTATTGCTGAAACAACGATCGCCATAATCCTATCGTATTAACACAAATTACGGTATGGAAATCGCTCAGATGTCAACTTCATGACATGACATCGGCTGATAATCACAGGACAGAGAAGAGAGAGAGAGAGGTCGTGTTAAATCGCGGTTTCAATTTTTTCAATCGAGCAAAAAAAGAACCAAATTGCATAAAGAGAGAAAACCATGCAACACCACATGCAGCCCTCGTAGCACTCGAGGGTAGCCGTGGCCTGTCGCAAATGACGTGGAAAAAGTTAATTTCATTTAGTTCTATATATTTTTAAATTTTTTCATCTGATCACCGGACTTTTTATATATCCGATATGTTTTTTATTATTCGAAAAGTTGACAATTTTCTCGGCTGCGGCAGCTGTTACATCGGAGAGAGAAGGCCAATTTTTATTGCACCTTATTTTATACTTGGTATTTTAAAAAAAATAACGAAATGTGGTATTTGTATGGTATTTATTGTATAAAAAAGTAGTTTTTCCCTTGTCAATTTTATTTGAGAACATTTTAGTTTTTATGTAATATTCTGCGAATTGACATGTGCTTCAAGGGTCCAGCAAAGCACGAATTGTCTGTGAGTGTGGAGGAGAGTGCGAGTAGGAGAGATGCTGGCGGCAAATAACGAGTAAATGATTGAAGAGATGGGTGTGTAAATGGGTCGGGAGGGAGAAGTGCATTGCGGAGCGAGCGCGAGCGGAATCATAATTGAGTCTAAACGGATTAAAGACTGCAGAGCGCTGCTTCTTCTTCTTCTTTTTACTACTCGATGTGCAGGTGCTGCTGTGGCATGCACTGTGGGGCGCATCTGAGAAGAAATTATTATTCAATTTTTTTTATAAAAACTTGAAAATGTTTCCTTTCTTTGTTTTTAAAATTTTTAATACACTATTAAATCTCACTTCCACATTTGGACTATTTTTTGACTTGTCGCCTTCAATTACCCCGGCCTAAGGCGACCACCGTGGGCTTCTCTGGTGGCCGCAGATGATCGTCGGAGCCTCCGGGCAGCGGCAGACGGCGGGCTTTTAATGAATTCGCGCGCAACTAAATGAAGACTTCATCGACTCGTTCACCATGGGTTTCGTTGGGCCGTGGTCGAGGTCGTGTCGTTTGCGTGGGGCGCGGGTCAGAGGTGGAGGCATTTGTTTGCCGTCGTTCGCCACGTATGCAAAGTACGTACGGCTCACGTTGTGCATTTCGACGTGGCTCGCCGAGCGCCACCTGACGGCAGGAAATTGCGCTTTTGTGTTGTTCGCTTGTTCGGAGCGGGACGAACAACAGCAACCTCGTCGAAAATAAGACTAAAAACAACAGCAGAACTGAACTACAACTACAAGAACAAAAACAGCAGCAGCGAAATGAAACAAATAAATAAAGTTTAAAGGCCGGAGCGGAGCGGCCGTTGAGCTCTGGAAATCACTGAGAATTGGCAGAAAGTTTATTTCCCACTTCTCTTTCTCCCACGCTCTCGGACGGTCACCCTCTCTCTCTCTCTCTCTCTGTCCTCCCTGCACTCCATCCCACGCTCTCTCATGCCCGCGCTCACATTCCTCCTGCATCGCTCGTTCTCGGCTCTCCGGCACAGTGGGCTCGGGTTGTTTTACGGCCGCGCACTCCATTTTAAAGAGAATGCGAGCGGGCGAATGTGGTGGGTGGGTGGTGGGTGGTTGGTGGATATAGCGGGTTTCAGGTGGAGGAAGGGTGCAGGTTGAGGATCGAAGGATCAATTTCGCTTCATCATCGCATGGCATCAATTCGGCGAGAACGCGGTGGGCTGGGCAACAGGAGAACGAGGACGATGGAACGATGGGAATCTGGACGCGGTGGCGGATGGGGAGAAGGACGTGGAGCAGGAGGAGGCGGGATTTTCCCGACGGCGCGTATAAAGTTTAATGAGCTGCAATTAATTGTACACGACAAGGCGAGTGGCCGAGGGAGGGGAACTCGATCCCAGGCCGAGGACGCGGAGCCATCCGAGAATCGAGGTGAGGTGAGATGAGGACGGCTCAGGAGGTCGGGATGCGGGCTACGGGGGCTGGAGGAGGCGTCGGGAAAGGTGGAAATCGGAAGAGGTCAAGTGGACGATTCACGGCTGAAGCGAGCCGTGTCGCGGGAATCGAAGCCAGAGAGGTGCGACGGGAGCGGCCGATGGGTGGGAAAGAGAAGGACGACCGGCGCTTTACAGGGCCAGGCGGAGTCGGCGGGCGAGGGCACGAGGTTCGAGAACGATTACGCCACTTGACACAACACGACACTTAATGGCGGCGTTTAAAAATTATGTGTCCAATTTCGCAGCGCGCACACACGGCCACACTCACTCACACGCACACACACACACAGACGAGTCCTCCTGGCCGCCGTTCCGGCCAATTCATCTGTGTAAAGGGTTTTTACATTGTATCCGGATGGGCCTCGTCCTTGTTGTTGTTGTTGTTGTGGACGCCCTTCTCTCTCTCCTCTCTCTTGGTTGGTCTTTTTATGGTTGCTGGTTTCCATTTCCATTGTTGTTGGCAGTCGGCGTCGTCGTTGTTGTTGTTGTTGGGTCGGCCTCGGCCTCGGCCGCTCGCCCGGGTAGAATCGGAAATTTATGCTACCGCCAGGTCTTGGAATGAAGTTATTTTACGATGTGGTTCTTTTTCACACACACAGGAGAGCCGACAGAGCGAGATAGGGAGAGACGATTGACAAGGACGGAAGCCCGTTGCACGGAGCTTAATTGGCACGGAGTTTTAGATATCTATAAATCGCATTAATGAGCTATTTATATACATTGAATATGATTGTTGTGGATATTGGGAAATGATAAAATCGCTCCATTTTATGTAAAACACAAACATATTCATTTGTGCTGATTTTTATATTTTTATTTTGAATTTAGGGAGTTTTTCGGAAAAGGTTATTGGAAAAAACTTGCCGGTAGTAATTCTATTCATTTAATATTTTTGCAGAATTTTGCTTATTTTTAAACTAAATTTTAATTTTGCAATATTTTTAAATTCTCGAATATATTTAATTTTAAAATGTTTCTACACTAAAAAAATAATGCCAATAATAATTTTCATTAAAAGTTCGCCTTCAGGTCAACGCTCAGATTCGCGTCCCGGCATCCAGGGCATGATCCGCTTCCGGTTCCTGGAACCCCCGGTTTACGATGGGCATCCAGATGGCGCCCCGCCTCGTCGCCGCCCCGCCCCCTGGGTCGACCCGGCACCGATTAACATTGCTGCAAATTGTGGCGATTTATTGCGAAATTGCCCAATAAATAAATTGATGGCGATTTAATGCGAGCGGCAATTATTTTCATTCCTCTCGACCAACTACTTTTCGTTCGATTTTAATGGCGGCCGCCGAAGGCCAGGCGGAGGTTGGCAACGCGACACGCTGACATTCGTGGGCGCAGACAGTGTTGCAAAGCGCACACGCTTCATTCACTCACATGCATTTTGTGCAATTCAATTCTCGACAACGAGTTTTCCCTCTTTTCGGGGATTTTTAGAGTTTTTAGAATTGTTGTGTTCTCTAAACGAGGCTTTGAAACCGAAAACGAAATATTTAATGACACGGTGAACTTTAAACGTCCCGACAAAAAGTCAATGCAAAGAGGGACAAAAGTCAGAAACCGAAATAACTGCAGCGATGCGAAAAACAGAGGAAAAATCGGAATAAAATTTAAAAAAAATATGAAATGTAAATTCGCAAACGGACAAAATGGCGTTGGCGCCGAGAACATGGCGCGAAATCACCAGCGTTTATTTGATTTTAAACGAGCGAAACGATTTTCATGCCGACCAACGAACATTTTTCCCGTTTCTATTTTCACTTCTCCCTTTTTCGATTCGTTCATTTATTTATTTATTTACGCTTCCCTGTTGTTTTAAACATTTCTGCGCCGCGTCTTGTCGCTGCTTGTTTTGCAGATGGCGCGCAAACAAATGCAACGGCGGCCCACCACAACAACAATGGCAACACTGGCCACCCCCACAAAAACCTCCGGCCTCTCCAGCGACCGTAACGGAACGCAATAAAGACAAACAGCGCCGCCATTTTGAGCACCGCCGGAAGTGGAGCGCGAGCGGAGAGGGGGAGAACAGAGGGAGGGAAAAAAAGTAGTAGCGAAATTCACTACTCTTTTTCGATGGCTTAAAATTTCAACTCTTTCCGCGAATCCGGTATTTTTTCTCCTTCTCCATCTCTCTCTGTCGCTCATTTGATGGCTACATTTTGACAGCGTCAACATTGACCGCTTTTTGGCGCAACATATCGTTGTTGTTGTTTTCGGTTTTTTGTTGTTCTGGTTGTTGCGACGACACCAGCATTTGTCGAGTATTTAATTTGCAACGAAGGGTTTGCCGGAAAATAGAACGAGTATTTTTCGGACAGAAAAGGAGAAAACTCTTCAGAAGTTTCGAATTTTTATTGCGGATTTGTTATTATTATTATTTGTTAATATTATTTCAGGATTTGTTTTGACGAAAGTCATCGAAAATGGTTCAAAAGGCGAGTATTTTTAATTAAAGTACTTCGGTTTTAGTAATTGTGCAGTAAACAGTAATATGCAGAGCGGAATTTTTAACTCAATTGAGTTATTAAAAATATCCAGCGTTTCTTAGTTTTTGAAACGTTTTATTTTTTTATTGGTTTTAATCAAATGTTTGAAAAGTAACTTTTCCTATAATTCCTTCTGTATTCTCAAATGGAGCGAAAACATCGCAAAAACCCGAACAAGCCTCGTTCGCCGCGGTCGCGCAGAAGGTTTGCATAATTTTAGGCTCCTGGGCGGTGGTTGGCAACGCGACGAACCCCACCGGAAGCCGCGATATATCTTCAAGGGGCAACATTGCCGTGTTGTTCCTCGTGTTTTTGCGCCTCTGGCTCGCTGTTGTTGTGACATTTGTACGCCCTACTCGTTGTTGTTGTCCCCCCTTGTTGTTGCTGTTTTCTCTGTCTTTTTGCTGTCGTCGTTTCTGCTTTGTCTCCTCCATGCTGATGTTGTTGTTGCACTTGTAATGTCTTTCGATTTGAATAGAAAAGCGATGAAGACAAATTAAAAGCGATAAACAAGGCTATATCAGCAGCAGCAACAACAATGCGACTACCAAATGAACCACAACACCAGACAAGGAACCACAACAACAACAAGACCAACAACAATGATGTAAGGGAACAGCCGTAATAATAGTAATAATAATAATAACAGAAGCCGTGGCAAAAACCCCAATGAGAAGCTCATAAAATAAACATTAAGCGCGAGTGGGACGGGGAGAAGCATATGGCGAGAGTGTGTGGTGTGAGAGGGACAGAGATAGCGATAGGGTTGGCGGCCGGGCCTCATTTGCATGTGAGAATGTGTGAAAAATTCGAAGCACACTGCAAGGCATTGGGAAGGGCTGGGAAAACCTCGGAGGAAATTTTCTCGGGACATTTCTCTCGAGGAATTTTGCGAAGGAAATCATATTTTAAAGCTATTTTTTGAAAGGATATTATTGAAAATTATTGAAAGTCAAGACGAATGCGGTGGAATTGAATGAGGTGGAATGGAATGAATGGAATGAATTTCCCTTCGATTGACGTGGTTAGTGCACGAAAGTGAATGAAAGGCGACTTTAGTTCGAGGCCGAGGGCGCGAGAAGGACGCCGAATGCACCTGCCTCTTTCTAACCCAGTGAGCCCTGGAGTATGAAGAAGGGCGGGAGGAATTTTATTTCAATTGTGAATGCAAATAGGGAGCGAAACTTTCGTCGTTTCGACGGCAGCGCCTACAACAAGAATAATTACATCTGCAACAACGACGACGACGACGACGACAACAACAGTTGCAACGTGGAAAACAACAAGCACGAAACAATGACTTCGACAAGAACAAAAACAACAGCAACCGCAGTCGGCAGCGCCTCTGGCGGTGTTTATTTATGGTAATTTTATTAACGCCGCGACGACGACAACAACAACAGGTCCCTCCGAGAGGTTCAGCAAAACATCGGCAACCCTGACAGCGGCGACATCGTCGATGGACGTCCAACGGCAACGTTCGAAGAAGCCAAAACGTCAAAAAAGCCCCAGTTGCCACAAAACACACGAAAAAAATGTGACGACGAGGGGGTTGCGGACAAGGCGTTGCGTAGCAGAAAAGGTAGTGGAATATGGAACGGAATTTGGACGGAGAATTTAGTCGATAAATTCACTGAAAAGAGTATTTGGAAAAGAGCAGCGGAAGAAATTTTGTTGAAAAGGGGTAAGCAAATGTAGTCGGTAAAGGGCAGCGAATGAAATTTAGTTGAGAAATATGATCGAAAAAAAACACCGATGAAAAGGAGCAGTGGGAAAATGTAGTAAAAAATCGTAGTGGAGAAAGCTCTGGTGAAAAAGAGTAGTGCAAAAACTAGTAAGAACTGGCAAACGTTTAGTAAAAACTCTTAGTTGAAAAAATTTAGTTGAAATTCGTGGTGAAAAAAGTGCGTTTAAAAGGTCCACCGGAAAAGAACGATGCATGCTAATGGGGCGAGAGCCAGAGTCCCCAAGGAGACCAGAATTTTTCGATTCTTCACCTGCCTGGGGAATTGGTATTCATGCCTCGGGACTCGCTTTTTTCGCAACGAACTCGACTACTCCAAAAGGGAGTGCGAAGGGAGGAGACCCCGAACTCGTCGACGGGACTCGATTGCGATGGAGGGACTTCCGTCATCGGCGATGGAAAAAATGTGGCAAAATCTGGGTTTAAAAAAATCAGAAAACAGTAAAATTCTTTTTGGGAAATTTTTTTGTAATGAACAATTTTTTAGGGACAATTGTCGCAGGGAAAAGATTTTCCGCTAAGAAATCATCAATCAGTATAAAAATGATGATTGCCTTAATTGTCTTCAAGGGTCGAAAAAATGTAATTTTTATTTAAAAAAGATATTTGTATATTAGGAAAATAAATTCGATTATACAATTTTCCCTCAAATTGTTTCATGAAGAGGTAAAAATTTCTGCATGAATGAAATGCACAAAACTTGAGAACTGAAGAACTGTGAAGGACCATCAAGAGCTTCCTAAAACTCCTCCAAAACACTCGACTGGACCCCATTAAAATCGCCCAAGTGCCGCCCAAATCCCTGTCGTCCTTGGCCACGAACTCCTCCGATCCATCCCTCAGCGCTTCCTTCCTTCCTCCGGCTCTGGCACTGAGACGTGAGACGACGTCCTTCATTAGCTCTGGTCTTCGATTTGTCAACGCAAATTTTCCGCCTCAGTGCAGACCCCGATACGCAGCACATCCTCCACAGGATGCGGATGTGGATCGGGCAGGAAGGAGCCCAAGTGGCAGGGAGAGAGAGAGAGAGAGACAGGGAGGGACTGATGAAGTTCAGTTGCCACAATTCGCTCATAATCAGCAGCTTCATCGGGGCTTGACATATTATTGTCTTCCTCGCAAATTAATGACGCAGAAATGCAAGCGTATGCGTGACCGCCAGAGACCCTCGGTGCATGTGTGCGTTGCATCTGTGTCCGTGTGCATGCTGAAGAGCTCTTCATCATGTCGATAGTCGATAATGGTTGCAGTCGATAATGAATCAGCTCGACATGTCCTTGGAGCAATTCAGGCTCCGAGGACTTCACGAACGATTTCACTAATTTTCCTCAATCAGTCGAGAAAATTTGTTCTCTAATGAGAAAACTCATTCTTTACATGGGCATGAAGTGCTCAAGACGTTTTAATTAAGTGCTATTGTGGAGATGAGTAAAGCTTTGAAGCCTCTTAAAATACCAACTCATTCAGATGATCTGTTTTTGAATTGCGAAGTTTTCATTGTCTTTTCACGAGTTCTTCCCATTCTATTTTTACGTGTGGCGTAAAAATGCTAATTTGAAAAGTAGTGTTAAGAATTTAAAATGTTTTTTTTTTACTCTGATTAATGTCAATGAGATTCTGTGTAAAAAATAAAACCAAGTTCAGGACTCACCTTAAAAAACACTCTGCAATTTCAGGCGACTAGTTCTGTTCACTGTATTCACTATTTCTCACTGTGCTCGATTACGATTGACACATTGTAGAATTCTTTATATATTTTCCGATTTTTTCGAACTTTCTGCCTTAGGAATTTTGCGAGGTTTATTTTGAAAGAAATTTTTAAATTTATTTTTGATTTTCTGCAATTACTTGGTGTCAATTCGATTCACTTCTCACCGGTTTCGCCGTGCTCGGGCTTCGGGGTTCTGGGGTGAAGGCAATCAGAGTCACTCATACGACGCAGTTGTCCTCGAATCGAGCCTTCGTCGTCTTCGGGATCAATCTGGACCTCGTCCTGCCAGCACGTGCCGGCCGTCGTTTCGCCGTGCCGTTTCGTCTGCGAATTCGCCCTCCGCGACGGTCGAGTCGAGTCGGGTCGAGTCTCCGCGACGGATGTAGAGTTTATTTTTCGCCGCTTTCGCTCCTCTCGAAGCTCGCTCTGTCGGTCTCGTTTTGTTTTGCTCCGGGTTCGTCCGCGACGCCGGCAAAATTTCAAGTCAGTTGGGGCCGAGTGCTCGAAGGATGTGCTTGGCGACGGTCGGAGGATTCGTCCTTCCGCACCGTAGTCTCGTTGCCTCCGATAATGTTTCAATTGATTTTATTAAAAATATTTGACTCTTAAAGTGTTTAATATGATTATTATTTGAACTGCTTGTAAAAATATTCAAATGTCTCTGCTTACAAAAGTTATTGTTTCGGTTTTCCTGAATTGTTTTGCGTTTCTGAGTTTGAGTTCTCTTCGGCTTTGCTTTGGGCTGCACTTAGCGTAGACTTAGTCTAGGATTACAGTTTAAATGAAGTTAAATTTAGTTTAGTTCTTCTTATTGTTTGTAGGTTTTACAACTACTGCTTATTGCATCTAGTTTACGATTAGCACTAACAAATAAACACACACTAGTACACGAACGCCGTTCAATTAATGTAGTTTCGCATTTGTTTTGCGCCGAAAACTATGCTTCGCATAAACGAACTTCGCCTTCCTTCACAACCGTTGGACTTTAAGCGAGCGATCGTACTTAATTCAGCTTGACTCTATTTACGGTAGAACTTAATGTAGACGTAGCCTTTGGTTAGTTAGTTGTATACTTTGATATATTTGTGATATTGTGTTGGATATTGATATTTTTGATAAATTTACTTTTATATAATTTTTATATGTTACATTGATATTTTGACTCGGCAAAATGGTATCGGTTTGGAGTGTTTTCCTAAGAAAAGTCAGGGTGAAGACCAGATTTTCACTTTCGTCGAATAAGTCTGTGTTCCAAAATAAATTGCCTACTTGCAGGCGCGGCTGAGATCCAATCTAAAATTTTAAATTGATACAAATTCAAAATTAATCGACTTTCATAACTTTTAACTCAAATCTAGCATCCATTTTTCTATTGAAGGTAATGCAAGATTATTTAGTGGACTATTTTTGGGAACTTGTTTCGAAAACTATGTATTATTTGAGACTTTGCATACTTTTTGGATTGAATAGAAGTTGATAGTGGGATTCAGAAACCTAGAAGATCGGGAGACTGAGGTTCAGGCTGCTGTACACATGTCTTGTTCTCAAGAAAGAAGCCCCAAAAGGTCTGATTTCTGAAGAGAGAAGTCAAAAATCCCTGCCTCGATCCACGGATCCGGCTTGAACCCAGTTTGAAAATTACCTTCAGCCGCCTGAAAAACCTCGTCCTCTCGTGTACAAATCGGAACTAAAGCAAGCGTCGGACAAATCGTGCCCAATTCACACTCTCTGGACTTCTTTCTGTCCGGTACAAAATTTCTCTCGACTTCGATCACTTCCGGTCGCCGATTGCAAGCGACGGATTCTCTCGTTTACGTTAAGTGTTGCAGTTGTTATTCAGTGATATCTTGGTGGATTTTCGCACGACGTGAAAATGTGAATTGTGAGTTTTCTCTGTCGCCTTCAGAGGGGCGAAAATGTTTGCGAAAATTCGAGAGTGCCTGAGACAAAGGCAAACGCAAACGCTCAGCGGCAGACGCTCGCACGGAAAACAATGTTGCAAAAATTGTTCATCCTCTCGTAGCCGTAATTCGCGTCGAACTGATCCTGACGATTCCGAAAGCGAGCCTCGGCAATGCAGTCGTCCTCGGGCGCCTCGTCGTCGGCGTTGTCGTCGTCGTCCTCGCCAACATCGTCGGCGTTGTCGCTGGAGTCGTCGTGGTCGGGTCGGGTTCGTTGGAGTCGCAGTCGGCTTCGGTCGCGACCTGCCCGAGCCACCCGACCAACGGGAGAGCGAGCGAAAGGTCCACGAGCGAGACGAACCAAGCAGGGGGCGGGCAGGGGAAGCCGATGGGGCCCGATGGAACCCGAGCTGCAACGGCAGCGAACGAATTGATTTAAATTTAAAAATGAATGTTGACTTCTATTTAAAATTCCTCGATTTTCGGAAAATATCATAAAATAGTATGGAAATTATTGATAAAATTATTATTGCTTTTTTGAAAGGCAGAACCGAGTCGTCGTCGCCGCCACGACCCGAAGCGCCGTCGGCCGCCCGAACTGCATCGGAGCCCTCGGCGTTGCATGCTTTCAGGCGTTCAGGCCGGCAGTCGTGTTGCGTGTTGCGCTGGTCGCGGCTTCGAACAGGCAGCAACCGGAGCTGGCCAGCTGTTAATTTACATACGCAACAGTTCGTTCGACGCGCCTCGCCGCAAGTCCTGCAGCGAATTCGCCGCGCTCTGGCCAGCGACGCCGCCATCGTCGCCGCCAGAGACCCTCGACCTACCCCATTGTGGCGGGGACTCCAACCCCCACCCCGGCCGTCGTCCCGGCCCTCCTCGATCCCTGCGACGAGCTTTTCGCACTCTTCACCGGCAGCTTTCGTTACATTCTCTGTGGCTGTGGCTGTGGCCGGCTCTGCATGTGTGCGGCCGCGTCGGAGTGTGTGTGTGTGTGGGGCGCATGTGGAGTTCGCCGCTGTTGCTGGCAGTCTCCAAAAAGCTCCCGGCGCTACCGGGACGTGGGCAGAGGTTGGAAACTGCAGGCCGTGAGTTTGTTTATTTATTCCGGCCTTCTCGATTCCGATTGATAATTTTTATTTGCTCAGCCATCGCCTGAATTTGGGCTAATCTGCTTCCCATCGAAGATTAGGTCAAACGGAAAAATGTCTTTGGGGTTCTCAAAATGTACTCAAAAATTCATTCTTAAATCTGTATCGAAATTTTTTTGATGATCTCGAATTTGCTGCTTCATTACAGCTTGAATATTTTTTTATATATTTTTGATTCTACATTTCTTCAGTGTATTACAATGTTATTTAAAAAACTTTCATCGAAATCAGGTGGTATTTTCGAACTCGTTGGATAATTTTACACGTCCGTCCTGGACCTTGAACCTCTTTCAGTTGGCTCCATGAGTCCTTCTTCAAACTTCTGCACCTGCTGCGTCCTTCTGTCGCCAACGGTCTTGAGTTGCATCGGCCCTTCTCCACGTAGTTCAGACATCGAGAAAATGTTAAACAATGGAGTTGAATTTGCCAACAATTCTCAAACATCCCTTTTCAGTGCTTTACTTTCAAAATATTTTATGTTAATCTTATTAATTGGTTCAACTGTCTGTTGAAAAATCCTCACTCCCGCCCCTGCGTGGCCCATTGAAACATATACCGGGCCGTGTCCTGGCACTTCGCAGTCGCCGTCTCTGTCGCTTGGCCGATGCGCACCTGCCTCGCCGCCCCTCCCCCAACTCACCCCACACCAACCGTGCGCCGTCTCCTTCTCTCGCTCGTCGGCGCTGTCAGTCTCCGTCAGTCCGAGCGCCTCCTACTCGCACCCTGTGTCTCGCTCGCTCTCTCGCTGTTGCGCATGCAATTAGTCGTTGCCTCTGCCGCTTCTCCAAATCAAATATTTGCCACCTAGGCGCCAGCAATAACTCTGCTACAGCAACAACGGTCATCCACCAACAGCAACAACAGTACCGGGCAGCAGCAGCAGCGAGCGCTCACTCTACAGCCCAGGAAACAATTGCAATAAAAATTCATGGCATAGCTTCAGGCGCCCACCCCACGCCGAGCAGGACGGAAGAGAAAATTTACGAGCGACTCGCCGGGCGGTCGGCGCAGCTCCCCGCGCCACATGCGCACTGAAAGCTCCGCGCGCCCCCACGAGGACGGCGCGGCCAATCGCGAGGCGCGAGCGAAAGCTCGGCGAGCTTCGGACGGCGGCCAATCGGGGCGTTGCATATTTCCAGGCGCCTCGTCGCACTGGCTGCCGGCGAGGGTGAGGGGCTCCCCGCCCACTCGGGGCCTCTCGCTCACTCCCGCAGCGTCGAGTGCCTCGTTTAACTCTTGTTTCAACTCTTTCGGCTGCATTCGGCCTCGTTGCATACTTCTAGGTGAGGTGCTGGAACTGCGTGCTGCAGCCGGCTTCCAGGCGTCGCCGTCGACGCTGCGATGCAGAGTTGTAATGCTTGTTGTTGCCCTCCCCGTGGGTTCTTGCTGTGCAGGCCTGGAACGGCCGACCGAGCTCGGCTCGGCTCGGCGCTGTTTGCTCATTGGGAGACGCCCAGCAGTATGCAATGCCCTGTGCGCACTTCGGCAGTGTGGCCTGCAATCACGATGTGTTTTTGCTATTGTTGTTGCTGTTGCCGATGTTTGTCCTGCGGCGCTGGTGTTGCGTTTCTTTAGGCTCAGTCGCCGTACTGTAATCTGCACTATTTGCTCTCGCAAGTCAAATGCGAGGTGACAAATTTCGTCCCAACGCCTACGGATATGTTTCAATTCTTTCTCCCCTTGCTCTCGCTCTCCTTCTCTCTCTCTCTCTCTCTCTCTCTCTCGCTCTTCTCTATATGTCTCTCTTTGCCCTCGCGCTGTCGCCTTTCTTTATTGCCGAGTTCGTTGCACGGTATTTTCATGTCGTTCTTGTTGTTGTTGCCCATTGGTTGCTATCTCTGTGTTCGGCCAGAGCTTAAAGTATTTGCGGAATTTGGTTCAATGGGATCACTTATATCTCCTTCTCTCTCCGTCTCTCTTTCACTCTGCCTCTTTCTCGAACTCGCTGTTGCACTCGCTATTCCCTCTCCCTCCGTGATCTCTTCGGAGTCGCATGCAGTGAGCGGAATTTAATCGAGCCTAAATGTATGCACCGATATCGTTAACATTTGCCCGAATGCCATTAGATTAAATTGCCACCTCCCTCGTTGATCCCATTGTGTTTTAAATGCAATTCACTGCATTTGAATGCCGACTCGATTGCAATGGGGTGCCGAGGCTGAGGCCGATCCGGGCCGGGCCAGGCCGGGCCGTGGCCATGTCGATTGGCTCCCAGTGATTACTCTGTGATTTGTGTAAGTGTTAATTTCGTGTTCATTTTCCAATCCCAACGGCGAGGTATTTCAATTCATTCCGCCGGAATGACTAGAATTTCACGCTAAATTAAATCAAATCGTTCCCTCAGCAAGGGCGTGACATTATAGTGAGCGTTATTAAATTAATAGACGCCCTTTTATCGTCATAGCTTCCAAATGTTAGCCCAGTTTGCATCAGCTTCAGATAGTCGCCTCTTCTAGTGCCGGAAAATAATTGGGTTTACCTCTTCTCTTCACAAATCCTTTTTCGAAACTATGATGAAGGGAATCGTGATTTGTTTTTATACTAAATTATCTATAAAAATTGGTGATTAACCCACTCTTACACCTGCTAGCCCCAGTCTTCGGAAAATATCTTGAACCCCTTCGCCTTGAAGTCGTCGAGCGCGTTGGTCGGACCTCGCTTTGGTGGCGGCCTTCAAATGCCTCACATTCGCCTCCACTCGCTGCCAGACCCACCTTCACGAACCCTTCCAACCAACCAACCCACTGCCCTCCCAACGCCGCTGCCCTCGTTCGACTTAATTTCATTTTTCATGGACTTTCTAACTCTTGCCTCGGCTCCCTGCGCAACGTCGCGTCCCTCGTCGTCCTGGCATCCGGATTTTTTCGACTTGCCCTTGTTGACGGCTTCATGTCGCTGTGCCTACGTCGTTGTCGTTGTCGTGGTTGTTGTTGCTCCTGGCCTGGCTCCGTGCTGATTGTTGTTGTTCTTGTGATAAAATAAATGAAATCTCCTTTTTATCCGGCTCCGACTTGGCCTCGTTCGTCCTTCGTCACACAAACCTGGCGGCACACGAGTGTCTTGACTCGCCCACAGACACACTCAGTCACTCTTACTTACTCACACATCCACATGTGGCCCGTGAAGCGGTGGAGCCGGCCGCGTGCGATTTCCAGTTGAAATTGAAAAGAGTGCAACGAAGGACGAGCGCGGGGCGAAGGCGGGCGATGAAGGACGACGACGACCTGGGGCAAAAAACAAACATCGCGCGGACCGCGAGGACGAAGACGACATTTGAAATTCGCCATCGCGGCGAAGGATTTGGAGCACGTCGCAGGACAATGCGATGCAATTGCAATGCCATCGAATGCGATTCGACGGAGCCGTGTTTTGAAGGGGATTCCGAACGCCATCCGGCCGCCAGCCGTGACCATTCTTGTGACCGTGCATGTACGTGTGTGTGTATATGTAGGTGTGCATGTGTGAGTGCTGGCGAGCGTGTTCGTTCGCCTGATTAAGAGGACATTCGCATTACATTCGACATTGCGACAGTGTGCAGCGAGACATGAATCTAGGTCTATTTACATTACAAGCGAACGAACACAAACACACGTTGCTCTTAGGCACACACACACACGCACACAAATACATCCATGAACACTCGCTTCACATACGCACACACATGGACGGGATTCCAGACCGACACATACGGCCTGAAAGACAGACCGACGGACGGACAAAATCCCCTCAAGTTCTACAGCGTTCCTACTGCACATCACATTGTTGTAAACGCCGCTGATTATGGTGTTGTTGTAGTTGTTGTTGTTGTTGTTGTTGTTGTTTTTGTAGTTGTAGTTGTTGTTCTTCCTTTTGCTACGTCGGCTGAATTACGTGCAATTGTTTTGTTGTAACGCAACACAAACAAAGACTCTGACGGCACGACAGGCTGACAGGGCACATATAGACATATAGAGGGAGACAGACAGACAGACAGACAGACAGACAGGCCAATAGATAGACAGATAGAGAGAGCGAAAGAGTAGCAGACGGAGGAACACACAGACAAACGATCGACAAACACAAGGACCCATACACGGACAGACGGACAGACAGACAGAGCCAGGCGGAGCGACGCACAGAAAGAGAGAGAGAGAGAGAGAGAGAGCAGGCGACAGAAATGCGCATACGTTTGCGGATGCGACGGTAAATATTGTTACGGCTTTTTGCCCCCGGCCGAGCGGGAAGCGACCGGTTTTTTCCCTTCTGTCGCCCAGTCCAATCCCTCCTCAACCTGTCCGTTATTTTTTCAACCGAGACCTGCAACTCTTTAAAGTGCGACTTAAGCAGTTTTCAAAACGTAAAAATAGAACTCTAAATTCAAAGGAAAATTAAACGTTTGAATAGAAACCTTGATCAACTCTTTGTATCCTTGAAATATTTTATCAAACTGGTTGCAATTTCAAATACTAGCCAAAATTTAATTCCTGATTTTTGAAATGAAACTCCTGGAAACCCTCATTCTCAAGCAGTTTTTTTTTTATCTTTGATCACTTCAGGGCGAGCTGGATCGTCAGGTTGGCCACCGAGTCGCTCCAGACTGGCGAGGACGCAGCCTTGCGAAAGTATGTGTTGACCAGAAGGACGTACTTGCCATGCAATAAGAAAGTCGGAACGCTCATCTTGTCGGGCCGCAAGTTGTACCAAAAGTAGTCGCCCTGATCGTGGGGAAAAATTGTCGTTATTAGCAAAAGTCATCTGCTGCATAGGCTATTCTTTTCAGTACTATGGCTAGATTATATTATTACTGGTGGTACCTTCTCGATAGGGCAGTGGCGCGGCAGGTTCCCGTACTTCAGGAAGTTGTTCAGCCAGATCTGCTTGATGTCCAGCTTGCTGGAGGCGGAGCGGCCCAAGATCGAGCACACGTTGAGGTCGTACGAGAAGAGGGTGCGGGGCGAGACGTTGGAACCACTTGTGATCACAGCCGCCTGGGTCCAGACGTCCTGCAAGAAGTCTCTCCTCACACTCAGGGTCACATTCAGCGACGTCCGATCCGGGTTGATGATCAGTTTGTGATCCGACAAGTACTCCGGGTTGAAGTCCACCTGGGTGTTCAGAAACACGAGTGCCTTCTGGGCCTGAGAAATCGGTCGATTGAACTGCCTTTGCTTGAAATTATAAGTTAGTTACAATCGAATACCTTCTTTCCTTCCAGAATCTTTTCATCGGTGACGAGACACCAGATTAATATGAACATCCACAACCGACGCATTTCCATTGGCTTTCTTCTCTCAAGTGACCAGTCACAGCACGGCTAGGTACATTTGCACTAATGCTAGGGGCTTCCCATTATTGTATTCGAACCTGACAATCTATTTCTAATTACCGATTCAGTCATTTCCAACGCCTGTGTGTTTTTTGTTTTGATTGTGGCAAATTGTTTTCCATAATTTACCTGTGTTTCTATTTTTGACTGATATCACATAATTTCATTTACATTTTGCCGGCCATGTGCTGTAAAAGGGAATTATCTTTTTCACTTTACGATCTTTTCGAGGATTTTCCAAAGGTTTTTTCTCACAAAACTTAGAGTTAATGTTGTGGTATTTATTATATACTATATTAAAAGATATAGCCATAAAATACATTTACTCGAAGCATCTTCTAAACTGGAAAATTACCTCCACATTACCATTAATTTTGGCCACCCTTGAGAAATAATATGATTTTTAACGCACACAATTATATAACCATCGCCATACATTTTCCTTTATTCCGTTTCATAGATTCTTTATGTCTCTCCTAAATCTTCAAAACACTCTAACTCGTCTATCATTAGACTCAGCTTCACTTTAGTACGAGGTGGATCGTCAGGTTGGCCACCGGGTCGGTCCATTCGCTCGGGGCCGCCTTGCGCAAGTATGTGTTAACGACCAGGACATACTTCCCGTGCAACAAGAAGGTTGGGATGCTCATCTTTTCGGGACGCAGCTTGTACCAGTAGTAGTCGCCCTGATCGAAGGCAACGAAAAATCATTCTTGAGGTCGTTTGAACAAGATTTTCAGCATCACATACATCAACCTAATTTTAACAATCGAACTCACTTTTCGCTTTTACCTCTTACCTTCTCGATCGGGCAGTGACGTGGCAGGTTTCCGTACTTCAAGAAGTTGTTCAGCCAGATCTGCATGATGTCCATTTTGTGGGAGGGCGACCGGCCCAAGATCGAACACACGTTGAGGTCGTACGAAAAGAGGGTGCGGGGCGCAGTGCCGGAACCACTCGTAGTCAGTAACGCCTGGGTCCAGAGATCCTGAGTTAGGTCCTTCTTCACAAAGAAAGTCACATTCAGCGACGCCCGATTCGGGTTGATGATCAGTTTGTGCTCCGTCAAATATTTCTGATTGAAGACCACCTTCGTTTTCAGGAACACGATCGACTTTTGACCCTGAAATCGATGTCCTATATTCTCTTCTATGGTATTTTAAGATAAAGTCAGAAACCTTCTTTCCTTCCACACTGCTCTCATCGATTACGAGACAGCACATTATTATGAGCTTCCACAAGTGACGCATTTCTATTGGCTTTCTCCTCTCAAGTGACCAGTCAAACCAAAGTTCGCTTGATTTTTACTAATGTTCAATGGCATCGCATTATTCGATTGGAACATTGCAATCATTTGCTAATTACCATTTTCGGCATTTCCAGTGTCCGCATTCGGTGTTATTGTTTACCAAATCATTCCCTTTCCAGTAATTGCTCTATTTGTTGTGACCTTTTTGTCATCTGTACATGTTTACCTTCTCCAATAAAAAAACTATCCATTCAAAATTTATACCTGTGTAAGATTTGGCCATTAGTTGGATATAGTTGTTTTCTTATTCCTGTTCTGATATGAATTCCTCTTTCCCGATTCCGTTACAATAATTCTTACATCATCGATATATGCTATACCATATGTTTTACTAATAAAATTCATCACTCTCGAAACAAATTATTTATTTTCCCAAATCTCACTTTATTTGATTGCGAATTTCATTTGATGAGGGCATATAGGGTGAAATTCCCAACGTTGTCATGTAGGTTGTCTCTCTTCATGTAAATATGAAGGATCATTCGATACTTTCCGTTCAAAATGAACGCCGGAAGGTTGTCCCTGTCCAACTTTAGTCCATGCCAGTAGTAGTTACCCTGTTGAAAGTAGAATAAAACTATTATTTTGCATCGTTATCATTGTGTGAGAGAGATGACCACCGTTTTGATGGGACACTTCTTGGGCAATGTCCCATATTTCCAGAAACTAGTAATCCACATAGAGACTAGGTTCAACTTGTTGCCGAAGCCCTTCTCCAGCTTTTCGCAGACATTGATGTCAAACAGCATGAGGTTACGATAGGTCTTCGCGGTCGGATTCAATTGGGCCAGAGATATCTGGGCCGAGAGCTCACAACCTAGATCCTTTACGATACCCATCTCCATTTCCAACGAGGTACCGTCAGGGTTTATGTCACCCTTGAACTCATTGAAGTAGACTGGATTCCTCTCGTACTTCAAGTTCAGAAAATAAAACGCCTTGGAACTAGCCTATGGAATAGTATTATTTACAAAAGTGCTTCGTCTTCGATGTCCTTAGAAAACCTTCTTGGCCCACACGCTACAGAAAAACACACAAATGAGTAGTACCAGATGTGTCAAGTGCCTCATGACGAATGGATGTTCGAAAATAAATTCGGTATCTGTTATACTGCGTATCCAAAATATTTGTTTATGTATTCTTTTGCAATTATCTTATATGTTATTGCTTTTGTAGTCGAATATCATTAGGCGCACTTCGTCTGTCGTTTGAACCTCGTTAGTGAATGAGAATGCAAATTTGTTTTAAATTATGATCTTGTTTATTTTCCCATCCCATTATTGTTGTTCGATGACACTGTGGTATTCGATAGTTGTTTTCGTATACAAAAATTGAACTCACACGTTCTTGCCAGTAGTAGATACCACTGATGCCTTTTTCTTAATTTCCTTAAGCTAGGCTGGCATCTACTTCGCCATCGAGTATGACCAGCTCCTTCTTAGTTTTCATCTTGCCATAGTAGACGTGGCCCACGATGCGATAGTCGCCCAGCAGCAGATAAGATGGTATGTTTTCCTGATCCAAGTTCCACTCACGGAGGTAGTAGTAGCCCGGCACAACGGGACAATCGGGCTTGAAGTTTCCGTTCTTCAAAATACTGACAAACCACTTTTTGAAGATGGAGGTCTTGAATGATTCCAACAGCTTGCAGATTTCGACATCATAATGCAGCATGCTTTGGTAGGTCTTCGAGTTCTTCAGACGCAACTGGAAATCGGCGAAGATCTTCATACCCCGCTCCAAGGTCTTGATGACCACCATGTCGGTATTGATGTTGCCTTTCACGACTTGTACCGTAAAGTTCGAGAAGAACTTCGGATTGAACGTTCTACGCAGTGCGGTAATGGTGAAGTTGCGAGCCTTGAACAGTTGAGACGTAATAAGAAGAAGGCGAATGATTCTCGACTCACCTTGACCTGTGTAGGGTTCTTCACGATGACCATCACTGCCACGACATAGAACAATATTTTAGTCTGCATCTTCGTGAAGGCCTGAAGCAGTCGGTGGAAGTACCCGCAGTTGACTGCTGGGCCAAAGAGCTTGTATTTATGTGGAGGACCTCGAGTATTGGAAATTAATGAACCCTGACCAATTTCTCAATAGCTAATGATAGCAATGCTGTTCACTCTTTGATGGAAGATATTCGGGGGTGTGGTAGCGATGTTCAAAAACAGTTTATATTTCTAAATTTGGAAAACAATTTAAAGTGTTATGGTATTATAATCACATATTATTTGATGGATCATTTTGGCTCAGTAGCGATGTATCATCAATCAAATATATGTTGATCTGTTTGTGGTCACGAAGGATCGTGATTTCCATCACTCGCTCATCATTTGATGACCTCCTTCTCTCGTTCATAACTTATGTGTGCTATTCTAGGCGTGCATCGATCACGGCTTCCACCATTATCTGCATCTTTGTTGTCTTCACCCTGCCGTAGTAGAATCGAGTGACCATGCGAAAGTCGCCAGACTGCATGTAGGCAGGTATGTGTTGCTGATCCATATTCCAATCATGCATATAGTAATACCCTGGAGGAACAGGGCATGTGGCCGTGAAGTTACCGTTCTTCCGAAAGCTAAGAAACCACTTCTTGAAAATCGAAGACTTGACGGAGTCCAACAACTTGCAGATGTCGACGTCGTAGTTGAAAAGACTCTGATACTTCTTAGAGTTCTTGAGGCGCAACTGGAAGTCAATGTATATGTAGAAGCCGGGTTGGATGGTCTTGGGTACAAGCATGCCGGCATTTAGGTTACCATTGACGACTTCCAACGTGAAGTCCTTGAAATATTGATGGTTGACGATGCTACGCGTCGAAACAAAGGTGAAATTGCGTCCCTGGTGAAAGGACATGAAAGGTAAATAATGTCATTGAGTTATTGAGGACAATTGCTTCATTAACTCACATCCACAACGGGTGGCAACTCTAACCACATGATCCAGATGACGGTATGTAGGAATAGACCAAATGAGAACCACATCTCGACGGACTTCTCTTGAAAGAAAAACTCTATCAACTGATTACGGCGGTCAAAATTTTAACGCTCTCAACTAGAAATTAATGAACTCATGAACTCGACTAGATGTGGGGAAGCGATCGTTGTCAAAAGATTGTTATTTGACATATCTCTGATATTGAATTAGAACAATCGTTTCACGATTCGCTCGTGTAGAGTTGGGCTAATCGCCTTTGCAATTAAGACTACTCGATAAAATGAGATACACCATCTTTGAAGCCATAACCACTAGAATAGGTTCATGTGTACTTGAACATAATTTAGCTTAAAATATAAGTAACTGCGAGGTTTATTGGTTTTATTCGGCGTTGTCAACATCAGTAATGTTTCCATCCAGATTTCTATTGGTCGTATCTCTAGTGGTGTCGCTCCTTAACCGAGCCTCATGCAAACGCGTAAGATTTTCTCTCCAAATGAGGTCCTTGGCCGAACCAAAGTTTCGCATTTTTCTCTTCTCTTTCAGCACTTCCACCAATTCCTGGAGGCTCGGACTTCCTTCGATCCCGACTATATGTCTCACTACGATATCAAGATCGTTCCTCGTACTCCCGGCCCTACTGTGGACATCGAAATGACGTTCACCCGAAACTTCACCATCGACCCCATGATGGAGATTCATGTACTGATGAAGCAATCGGAAAAACAAGAGTATCGTCAAATTTTCCAATTCGATTTTGACTTTTGTAAGATTTTCACCCGCGACGACAGACGAATCAATATGAAAGAACGCAATGTCGGCAACGTGCTCGACATATGGATGAGCAACATCAAGAAGTATGGCAGCATGCCAACTTGTCCCATTCTGGCGGTAAGAGCATCCTACAAAAGGAACCATGTGTAAAATACGTGGAATGAAAAAATACTGATACTTTTATTTTCCGTTTGAAAGGGCGAATACGTGATCCGGAATTTTAAGGCCAACAAGAACAGCGTTCCGCCCTTCATGATCAACGCCCTGTATCGTGTCGAAGTCTTCTACTATCTCAAAAACTCTAACCCGCGGCACTACACGACCAACAGCACGATAATCAGCGAGCTCAAGCGGAAATAGAGAAGCCTGTATTATTTCCCATCGTTACTGAGTTATTACCTTGCTGTATCAAAATTCATACCCATAATAAACCAATCGAATGAGCAATAACTAATATATAATTGTGTTAATCATCTAGCCGCTAATTATCCAGGCCAAATATAGATCCGACTGATGTTTTGACCCATGCCATCTCAATGGACTTCGTTCGGAAAAATTAACATAGGTCCAGTCGCGAAGTTACTTTAATACTCAGTTGATCATTGGGGGTAATCGGTGGTGAAAGCATCGGCAGCTCATGATGGTACCTAAAGTCGTGTGGGCAGCAACGTTTCTGCTGCTTTCTTATCGAGTCTCCTGCAAACGAGTAAGTGAAACTCCTCAGTCATCGAGGAATACCCTTTTCTTCCTTTTCCAGCCGTTCCTCTACTTCCTCGATGCCAAAACGTCCTTTCTTCCGGAGTACATGTCGCAGTATGACATCAAAATCGTTCCCAGAAGTCCCAGCACGACGCTAGACATCAAAATGACGTTCGTCCGAAATTTCACCATCGACCCCATTATGGACATCCAGGTGCTGATGAAGCAATCGGACGAATACGAGTATCGTAGGATTTTCAAATTTGACATTGATATCTGTAAAGTTTTCCCTCGCGGCGATTCACGGGGTCTTAGCATAGAACGAAATGCCGCCAAAGTGCTCGACGTATGGATGAACAACATCAAGAAATATGGACGCCTCCCCTCTTGTCCCATTACGGCGGTAAGTCCGATCAAAGATTCTTTCGAGAATAATTGTTTTCTTTTTGAAGGGCGAGTACGTCATACAGAACCTGAAGGCTAGCACTAACAGCATCCCACCCTTCGTGTTGAGCGGCATCTACCGCATGGATGTCTTCTACTACTTGCGGGAAACACAACCTCGAATTTTCACCGCCAATTCTACCATCATTCTCAAAATCAAGTGGAAATAGGTGGACTCGAAAAATGGCGGTTTCGGATGATAGAAAGATGTTTCATTAACCACATCTTAAGGGTTGTACCAGGAATATATACTGAATATAAACACATTAGGCCTTCGGACCTAAAGATTTTTTATTATGTTCTGCAAGTCCATAAGCCGGGTCCACCTAATAGAATAATACCTCCGACGCTATGTGGAGCACCAAGCGCTCCTTCTTGGTATTCCGCTTGCCAAAGTAGCTGGTGGTGATGACCCTGTAGCTTCCTGGCTGGAGGTACACCGGAATGCCATTCGGCTCCAAAATGAACTTGTGAATGTAGTAATAGCCCTAAGGAAGAGATCGATAGAATAGAGTTTCATTGAAGTCCCTCGATGAGCTCACCGGTACAATGGGGCAGTTCTCCATGAAATTCCCATACTTAATGAGATTCTTGAACCATGTACGCAAGATACTGTTCTTGAAACTTTCGTTTAACAATTTGCACAGGTCGAAATCGTAGGAGATCACCGTCTGGTATTTTTGCGATCCCTGGAGTTTGATCTGGATCTCAACCCACGAACGGAAACCGTAGCCCAGGGACTGCTTGGAGATCAAGTCGATGTTGAAGGTTCCATTGTTAATCCAAGAGCTACAGTTGCTTAGATAAGTCTGGCCACAGTTGCTGCTGGTCGCGACAAAACGCATTTGACGCCCTAAAAATATGCATTAGTTAGTGGTAGTTATCGTGTTTCATAGGATTACCTTCCACATTGGTCGTGACCGTCCAAAGGACGAACAGAAACAAGCCAGTACCTGGACCCACTTTCTTCCAAATCATGTCGTTACCCGAAACACAAATCGATTTCGAATGAGTTGCGATGTCAGACGATCGGGGTTTGGTTGCACAACATTTTCGGGTCCCAAAATAGCAAATCCAGTGGGGCGCATCCGATTGTGTCATTAGTCGTTGGAAGGTATTGTTAGTTTATGATCTAATGAGATGCTCATTCAAGGTCCTACATTTAGGCTCTCATTCGTCATTCCCATGACAGACAGTTTTCGAAAATCAACTGGAAATGTGTTCCCGAAACATCTGCACTAGATTGAAGATTCTCCTGATCGTACTTTTGCTATATGGAGATGTCGGCGCTGTAAAGCGGAAAATCAATGGTGAGAAGGCAATTTTCCAAATCCTCTAATCTCATATACATATGTATATCTGTAACAAGGACGCAGAATGGAATTCACTGCCGTGTCCAATAAGTACAACAAGGCCTACGTATACAACTACACCGCTTGGATCACGGACCACGCACTGAATGTCGACGTGAACCCCCTCACCGAGTTCTCGTATGGTCTGTTGACCAGCCTCGACTTGCAAATCAAGCTGCAGGACTCGCAGAGCTACCAGACCCTCATACAGAACGAGTTCGACCTTTGCAAGCTATTGAATGAAAACTATCGCGAAGGAATCTTTCGCACCTGCTTCAAGAACATTCTCAAATACGGAAACTTCATGGAGAACTGCCCCGTTCCTGAGGTTATCTACTACAAGTTTTCAAATTTGACATCAGCAACTAGAAATTCAGATCACCAAAATTGGTGTTCAGTAATCTGTATTTAGATAATATATTTTTCTTTTCCTCTAGGGTCACTACTTCTTGAGGAACTTCATCTTTGAATCCTCCTGCATTCCGGTCTATTTGCGTCCCGGCGAGTACCGTATAATCCTCAGTCATCACTACAAGAAGGACAAATCCAAAGCTAAAGAGTTCTTCGCTCTTACGATAATGGACATAAGGATGTTCTAATAGATAACATTAATTGTGAAGAATATACAAGATTCTTGATTCGTAAACATCAAACCTACTAGGGATGGTGGTCTTTATTAACGTATATTATCAGAGTTTCATGCTTTGTGTACAGTATACAAATGTATCAATTAAAGATAACTTTAATATAATAATAAATCCCAAGACATGTATACGACCAGACGCTCCTTCTTGGTGTTGCGCTTGCCGTAGTAGGTGTGAATGATGCAACGATAGTTGCCGTCCTGTAGAAACACCGGGATGACTGACGACTCCACAATCAAATTGTGAATGTAGTAGTAGCCCTGAATAAGGAGATAGATTTACGCTAGAGCATCCAATGGAATCCTGAACACACTTACCGACGCTACGGGACAATTCTCCATAAAATTTCCATATTTCACGATATTTTTGTACCACTTACGCAAAATACCATTCTTTAGATTTTCATTCAATAGTTTGCATAGGTCGAAATCATAGGAGAGCAGTGATTGGTACTTTTTCGATCCCTGGAGTTTGATTTGGATCTCAACCCACGCCCGAAAACCATAGTACAAGGGCCGTATAGAGGTCACGTCGAAGTTGAGTGTTCCATTGCTAATCCATGAGGTACAGTTGTTTACATACTCGGGGCCACACTTGCTGCTGGTCGCGATGAAACGCATTTGACGCCCTATAAATATTAAGCAATTAGTCGAAGTTACCCTTTTCAATAGGTCAATGGATTACCTTCCGCATCTGCCGCAACCGTCCAAAAGACGAGCAGAATACAAAATGCTAAAACCACCTTCTTCCGCATGCCGGGACCCGATTCGCAAATCGATTTCGAATGTCTCTTTTTGTCAGGCGGTCGCTCACCGTAGTTAAAAAATCAGATCAATCGAGGCGCATCTGATGGGTCTGGTTGGGTCATTAGTATATTTTCCAGTGGCTGGGGGTTGGGTTCGTTAAGTTCGTACCCTTAATGCGTCCTTTATTTCGAACTCTGCAATTAGATTTCGATTTGTCGTCCCACACAACAGGTAGAAATCGAAATTCGGAATGTTTTCTCGAATCGTCTCTATTTCGTTGAATATTTTGCTGATTGCCTTGTGGCTGGGACCAGATGGAGCAGAGGGCAAGCAGAAAATCAATGGTAAGGACATGATCAATGAAAGGACTGCTTCTATTCTCTGTATTTATCTGTAAAGGGCGCAGCATGCAGTTCACAGACGTCTCTGTAAAATATAACGAGACGTACATCTCGAACTATACTGCCTGGATCAATAATCATACCCTGAATTTGGAAGTCCAGACCATCAAATATTTAACCTATGGCCTTATGGCCAAGCTCGACTTGCAAATCAAGCTGGAGGGCTCGCTGAGCTACCAGAGCATCCTACGCTACGATTTCGACATTTGCAAGCTTTTGAATGAGAATTTTCGTGAAGGGATCTTTCGAAAGAACTTCAAAAACATACTGAAATATGGAAACTTCATGGAGAACTGTCCCATACCTGAGGTGTACCACTGTACTCATGTTATTTTTTTCAATCCTAAAGGACTCTTTTTTTTCTCCTCCTCCTCAGGGTCGCTACTACTTAAGGGACTTCATCCTTGAGTCGTCGAGCATCCCGGTTTATTTGCGACCTGGGGAGTATCGCATAATCCTCAATTATCGCTACAGAAAAGAGAAGCCAAAGACTGAGGATTTCTTTTGTTATACTAAACTCGATGTAAAGATTTTGTAGTTTCTATCATAAAGAGATATGGAGATGATGTATGTATCACATTCGTCGAATAAATAAATGATATTTATCTTAGGACTTTAATCACTATTAGATATTTATTAATATATTAACATATCCATTGTCATGTAGAAGGCCATGCGCTCCTTCTTTGTCTTGCGCTTGCCATAGTAGGCATTGATGATTATCCGATAGTTGCCGGCTTGCAGATACACCGGGATACTTCTTGGTTCCAGAATTAATTTCCTCACGTAATAAAAACCCTACAGGCCAAAGACATGTATATGTGTTTATTAAAGAAACGGGAACTGTGGTACTCACCTTGACCAAAGGACAGTTCTCCATGACGTTGCTGTATTTGATCACATCCTGAAACCACGAACGCAGGATGGAAGCGCCGAACATCTCGTTAACCACTTTGCAGTATTCGACGTCGAATGAGAGCATCGATTGGTATTTCTTAGAGTCCTGGAGTTTGATCTGGATCTCAATCAAGACACGAAAGCCATAGTTTATGTCTCTCAAGGTGGTAATGTTTTTATTGTAGGTCCCATTCTCTATCCAAGAGCTACAGTTGAGCGCAAAGGTATTACTACACTTGTCTGTAGCAGCTATGAACTTCATGCTGCGCCCTGGAGAAAGTATCAAAAATGTTTCCAATCGCTAAAACTCGTTTCTTACCTGTGACTACGACTGTATATAGGCTGAGGAAAAGGAAAGCTAGTACCAGACATCCGTATCCAGTTCTCGAAAACATCTTTCTAATTCGTTTTCAAATTGATTTGGCGATTTGGGATCATCTCATCAGCATCAGTCAATATGTTGAATCATCTGAGCGGAACTAATTTGTTCCTGATGAGGTTGCAGTATTGGAAAAATAGTGGAGTAATTATTATGTCGAGTCGATAGTTAGTACAACATAATGCCTTTTGAAGGGGTATTGTAATTTGATCAGTAATTTGATTCTTCTGACCGGATACTATTACATATATGGCAATATTGTTTATGCCTCAATGTCTAAATTTTCTGAGTAACCTCATTCTTAGTATTTCTCAAGTAACGCTGCGAGAAGGATATATCAATTAATGTTGGATTTGGAATGGATTTCTTTCCTTCATAGAAAATATAAATGAATTTCTTACGGATGATATTCTTTGCATAAAGAGATACTTTATTAATTTATATTTGGTTTTTAGTAGAACAACACATCAGTAGTCAGGGTCATGGCTAGACGTCTCTTCTTTGTATTTTCCTTGCCATAGTAGGCATTGACGATAACCCGATAGTTACCGGACTGCAGATACACCGGAATGCTTGTTGAGTCCATTAAATAATTCTTTATGTAGTAGTAGCCCTAACGAGCAAAGACATGCACCACTGTTTGCTACGAAGTATCAAATGAGGAATGACTCACCTTGGGCAAAGGACATTTCTCCATTAGGTTGCTGTATTTAAACAAATTGCTGAACCACGACCGCAGGATGCTGGATCCGAACACCTCGTTTACAACTTTGCAGTACTCGACGTCGTAAGAAAACAATGATTGATATTTCTTAGAGTCCTGGAGTTTCATCTGAATCTCAATGGAGACACGGAAGCCATAGTCGATGACTCTTACGGTGGTGAGGTTTTTGTTTAACGTCCCATTCTCGATCCAACTGTTACAGTTCTGAGCAAAAGTATTATCACAATTGCTTGTTACAGATTGGAACTTTACGCTACGTCCTGGAGAAAGGATGAAACATTTCCTGCAATCAATTGAAATCGTTACTTACCTTGAACTACGGCTGTCCGCACACTGAGGAAAAAGAAAGCAAGAGCCAGGCATCCGTTTTGATTTGGCGAGAACATGTTGCTAACTCTCATGGGAATGGATTCAGCAAATGGATGGAACTTAACGGCATTTGAAAGCAGCTGACGGGAACTAATCGACTCGTATTGGAATTGGAGCTTCATAAGTCATCATGGAAAACTAATACATTTTTAACCCAGGTTCCGGATGGTTAAGTCTGATCTATTTTCGTTTTGTTATATTCGCTATGAGGATTTGAAAATTATCTCTCAGGGTTTCATTTTACTGTGCAAGTCTATATTAATGACCTTGGTATGATTGACCTCAATCTTAGCTCAATCTAAACCAAATTAGTTCGGTGGACTTTAATATTTCAAATGGAAATGCATATGACAGGAGTGTTGAATGAATATTCATTCAATGTATTCTTTCATGTCAATATATTTATTTATTTATTCGCATATCTTTAGTAGTTAGAAGAGCAACATATCCAAGCCCAAGTACAGGGCCAGACGCTCCTTCTTTGTCTTTCGCTTGCCATAGTAGGCATTGGCGACGATCCGATAGTTCCCTGGCTGCAGATAGACCGGGATGCTACTGGGCTCCATGATTAACTTCCGCACGTAGTAGTGACCCTAAAGGAAACACACAGAATTCTATTATGACGGGATGGTAAAGGCTCGGCTCACCTTCGTCACAGGACAATTTTCCATGAAGTTACTGTACTTGAGCAAATTTTTGAACCACGCACGAAGGAGGCTCCCTCCGAACACCTCGTTCACCAATTTGCAGTACTCGATGTCGTATGAAAGCAGTGTTTGAAAACTCGTCGACCCTTGCAGTTTAATCTGGATCTGAAGGAAAACACGCAAGCCGTAGTCGATGGTCTGAATGGTGGTCATGTCGTAGTTGAAGGTCCCATTCTCGATCCAGCCGCTACAGTTGGATGCAAAGGTATTTCCGCACTTGTCCGTCACAGCTATGAATTTCATGTTGCGGCCTAGGGAGAGTCTAAATAGCGTTCAAAGTCATCGGACAGAAATGTTCCTTACCGGTAACCAGGACTACCTCCAGGCCGTTCCAAAGAAGAGCAAGCACCAGGAATCCGTGCCCGATTCGCGAGAACATGTTTCTAGACCGTTTGGAGATAAATAAGCCCAGAGTGGTTGGAAAACAAATCATTTGGAAACCAGCTGAGTGGAACCAATTGGCCAATTTCGGGTTTGGAGGCCCGATCTTCATTGGAGGCGGTTGAGGTGTGAAGAACTAATGAGTTTTTAACGTAGGTTGTGCCTCGTTACCTTCGGTAGCTTGATGAAAAGTGTTAGCAGGGTGAACTAAAAAATGTTCAATATATTCTATTTCTGACCGACCATTCAGTGCTACCAATGCTACTAAAATAAGTAAATTAATGAACGTTCTCTCACCCAGGGCGCCCTGCTTGAGTCGGCTCAAGGAGAGCGAAATAATTTAATGCGAAGTGTAGTGGGATGAAGTGCACTAAAAGTAAATCGACAATTTTCCGTCCCTTTCTATGGTCTGTAGCTCTTCCCACTCCCTCCTCTCTCAACTCAACAAGTCGCCGCCGGAATGGAAGAGGGAAAAATCGTGAAATTGTTTCGTTTGAAGTGTGCGAGACGTGCAATTTTCGTGCCGCATCCGCAGACGACATCCTGCAGGATCCTGCAGTTATCCTGGCCCGGTCCTCGCGACGGTCTGTCGGATGGTGGGCGATGGGGAATTGCGAGAGAACAGGGGAGAGAGAGCGATGAAAACTAATGCACATCCGGCTGCAACAATTGTCTCATCCGCATTGCTTTGCGCCACCTCGTGTCCTCCTCGGCTCATCGCAGACCGTTCGTACTTTCCTCCACCGTGCCGTCCTCATCCTGCTCCTCCCTTCCACCACTTTCTGCCTTCCCTTGCTCTTGCCGCGCTACTCGCTGCTGGTGGGTCCTGCGTTCATGCGGGTGTCGCGAACCTGAGGACGCTTAATTTCTTTGCTTTTCCTTTCAAGCGTCTCGACTCCTATCGCTTATCCTTGATCCTGTTACGCCGGCGAGGAGAGGTGCGTGGGAGGCAAATTATTAAACGCTTCGGAAACTATTGAAAACAATTGTTTTTTCCTTCGGTCGTCTCGTCTCGCTTCGATCCGGAAATTGACGCCGTTTGCGAGGAGGCGTCAGAGAAAGCGATACAGGGTGGCCGGATGGAGGGACTCCTTGGGCGGCGATTTAAGCTAAAGTAATTTTTAAAGAAAGAACATTAAGGGAAATCCCTTGCCAGAGTGTGGGATTTCTTTTTCTATCCTGGTTCTCTCGGTTTTTCGAGGGCAGCCTCGAGAGTCCGTCCGGAAATCACCAAATGCAAGGGGCAACAACAACGACGAGTTGAGCAACAACCACTGCAATTGCAACAACGCACACCACTGATTACAGAGCCAACGTAAACCCCACTCGCTCTGGCAACGCTGCAGCCGGAAGTCGCTGCAAATCGACGCTTAACGCGCTCATCGACGACGAGGATGGCGCTGACGTGGAGCAGCAGCAGCAGCAGCAGCAGCTGTCGATGTTGGTTTTACTCCCTTCTTGTTGTTGGTCCTTTTGTTGTTGTTGTTGCTGTTATTGTCGGTGATGATCCTGTTATTGCTAGTTGTTGTTTTTGTTGCGATTACTGCTGAGGACGATACTGTTTCAGATGATCCTGTTTCTGTAGCTCGTCGATAGTTCTTGTTGTTGCTCCTGCCACCGACGACGACGATGATGATGATGGTGAGGTTGTTGTAATTGTATTTGTTGTTGTTTTTGTGTGCCCTCTGCTGGTTCCTGGGCGCTGACGATGATGTTGACACTTCCTGTAATCAATTGCAATGCATCCTTCGCTCCATCCTTCCTCGTTCATTGCATTCGTTCGATTTCTTCGCCTCTGTCTGGGATTTTCTCTGGCCGTCTGGCTTGATATTGCGGGCTCATGGGGATGAGTGAGTAGGCGAGGGGTGGGGTGACGATTAGAGGGGTTGGAGTCAACCAAGGCAGAGGTTGCTTCAGGCTACGACGCCTGAACTGAAGGTGATTGAGGTGAAGCTTCAGCTGAGGGCTGTGCTTGAGGTTGAATCGGCGTCTGCTCTGGACATCCGTGATAGCGCCTTCAAAGCTCTATTTCTCCGTCCTTTCTCCATTCCGGTCTCCCTTCGTCGCATTTATTTTTCTTCCCTTTTTCAGGACTCTAGAAAAGTCCTTGTGGATCTCGCCTCTCAGGACCTCTTGTGGGCTTCCAACAGTCGTCATCGTTTGAACTGCGGCCGCAATTTGCCCTGGATTCCCACTGGGATAATTTGCGCCTCATGGGCCGTTTCTTTCGCTTCCGGCTCCGCTGATGGCCGTCGAGCGCAGGAGCCAAAATGAGAGGGAGGGAAGCGAACCAGGAACGGAAAGAGGGCAATGGAGAGGAAGTGAAAAGATAAACATAAGTGACAAACGATAAGTGAGAAGGGTGGACATTTTTTTGTGCAGTAGTCAAGGCAATGGAGAGTTAATTTTTAATAGAACATTTCATATTTTTTTAAATTTATTTTTTTTTTTTGTTTGTTTTTGTTTAGAAGTGTCGAATCACTACTTCACTGTATTCTTATGTAAATTTCAAACTTTTACTCTTAGAAAACACAATAAAACATTTTACATGGAAACACAATTTTCCATGAATTAAGTACTTACAAAAGAAACCCAAAATCAAAAATATATATATATATATATATAAAAATCTCGAAAATTCACAAACATCAGCCCAGTTGTCCCAGCCCTCGACCATCGTCCCTCGTCCCTCGCTGGCCGATGGCAGTCGACGCCCCTGGCGTAAATTGATTTATTGTAATTTTACACGTCGTTGCGCGTCAATTGGCGTAATTTTCGCATTTTCGACAATTTTTCACAGCCTCGTCGTTGTTGTTGGCTCGGTTAATTGGCTTTTGGCGTTGGGACTTTTTATTTATATTTTGTGCTGACCAAAAGTGCGTAAACATTTTAAATTAGCGTCAAATTGTTGTCGTTGTTGTCATGCTTGCTTCCATTGTTGTTGTTGTTGCTACCACCCCGAACACAACCACCAGCCTCGCATTCGAGCGCTTCACTGAAGCATCTCCCCGCCCCGGCGTTGCCAGATGACTGCAATTTTCGGGCGACTCCAACTTTTCGTGATTCCCTAAAAAATTCCGATTGCCATTTTTGCACTCATTCTTTTTCTTTTTCTGCTCACGCTCTCATAATTTTGCACAATGTCATTCCCATGCAAGGGCACGACGGGGAAGGGAGGGCCACAGTTGCCACCCCGTCGAACTTTATCGCACGTCCGTCATTTTCAAGGGTCGATAAGACGCGTAAAACTCATTAAAAGCGATTCGCCAGAACTTCGTCGTCCAAATGCGAGGATGGTCACGATCTTACTGCAGCAACAACAACATGCCTTACAATAGCAAAATTATGAACTACAACAATAACAACAACAACAACAACAAAAGTGGCAAACAATTGTCCAAAGTTTAATTAGTCGCCATTAGCAATTGGGTTGTCAATTCCTGTTGTTGTTCTTCCTGCTCACGTTGTTGTTGTTGTTGTTGTTGTTGTTGTTGTTGCCGGTGTCATGTCCTACAATAAATTGAGCTCTAATGATTAGGTCAGCGTTGCCACCCTCGGCTGTTGCGCGGGCGCCGATGCATGCGGCAATTAGCATTTCATTTCGCGTTGTAGTTGTTGGTTTTTGTTGATGTTGCTCTTGTTGTTGCCGTAATGGCAGCCACCAAGTTTGCAGCAAATGTCATAACTTCATTTTTTCCAACGACATTTTATCCATTCTCTTGCTCCTTCTCCTTCACTCCTTCACACTCTCCATCTCTCTCTCCCACACTCTCTCTCTCCACCCCATCTCTTCCACCACTCGCCTCCCCGGCTTCCTCTGGCTTCCGCCGTTCGCCACTAAATCGCCCGCGGGCTCCTGCTGTCACAGTTGCACAGTCTTCGGTATGTCACAGGACTTTTCCCTCCCTCCCTCTCTCTCTCTTTCCTTTCCTTTCTCTCCCTATCTCTCCTGCGGCCATTTGCCGGCTCAGCGAAAGTCTGGCAACCGCCGTCTGCGCGGCTTGAACTCGGGCCGAGGTCCGCGACGGTCCTCCGATTTTTCTCTCCTCCCACCTTCATCTTCTCGTTTTTTATACCGCAAGCGTTTCGTAGTTTGTCATTTTAACGGGTTGGAGTTGGACATTTTTTTCTATAATTTTTTCCATCCTCCTTCGCCTTTGAAATTAACTCCCAGCCGTCGCTCTCTCGATCTCTTTCCCTCTCGGGTTCTTTCTCTCCCACGGCAAGATTTATAATTAAGATACGGCTTGTGCGGCAGCAATTGCTGCTGGATTTATGGCAACAACAACAAGCATAAATGCTAGAACACCAACAGTTACTGCAACTGTTGCTACTGCGACGGCTGCAGCCCGGGACGTGCGAATCCTTGCAGGAAAGTTGAATCCTTTCTAGTTTCTATGCTTTGTTCCTTTTCCCGGCCGTTTTTTGCGGGAGATCCATTCATTTATCATTTGCACTGTTATCCCTGTTTCGTCTTTTTTTCCAGGAGTCCGTTTTGTTTTTTCGCTCCCACAATTTCTATATAAACAAAGTTCCATTGCGTGTTTTTTTATCCTCAGATTTTTCACCTAAGAAATAGAATTTATACCCGAATTTTCAATGTTCAGAAATGTTCCAATCTTAATAGTTTAAAGAGAAGCAATACATTTTATGGTACGGTTTGTCGTATAATAATTCGTTATTATTTATTTCTAGAAGGTCTCCAAAAGGATGTCTGTGAATTGCCTCCTTCCCTCTCCTCATCTCTCCGCCAGGTTTCCAGCTTTCAAGCTTTCTCCCCTCTCCTTCTGCTGAGTTTTTAGTGACTTCCCTTCAATGGTATTTTATGTTCTGTTTTTTTTTTCTCGGTCGTAAATATTTCTGCGCCTATTTCAGGTCTTTATTTACGCTAGGTATTTTTGTATTTTTTGTGTTTCATTTCGGCTTTTTTATCTGTTGTTATTTGCACGGCGATCCCCGCCCGCCTCCGCTCCTCGGACGACGGTCGCCGGTGGCCGCACGAGACCCATTGTGGACGGGCAGCGAAGCGTGCGGCGAGGGGAGGAGCGAGTCGCAATCACGGCTGGTCATCGATGCCGTCGCCATCGTCAGCTGGTGACGCCGGCGTCGACATCGAAATCGCCGCTGCCGCCGTCGTCCTAATTGACCAATCAATTCAGCCATTGTTCGCATTTATAACGCAGCGGGTGGCAATTTTTCAACAACAACAACAGAAACAGCAGAAACAACAACGGCAGCATTCTCAGCACCCTCGTCCTTCGCCCTTCGAATAACAATAAGCGATTACCATGAGGACCTCCAGCAACAACAAGAGCCACCAACAGCCGGTCGAGTACCGACGACTTCCTCCCCATCCTCTCGCTCTCTCTCGCCGCCACCTTCACCCCTTCCTCGCTCACTCCTTCGCTCACATCCTCGTCTCGCCATTGACGGGGGTCCTTGCGGTTCAGAGGTCATCGAGGGGTCGAGCGGACGATGCAGTTTAATGAAATTAATTAAGAGGCCGATTCAGAGTGATTCCCATAGAGAGGGGACTGACGAGAGGGAGGCAAAGGGAGATAGATGTATTTGATAGGAGTGATGTGCGTGAAAGAGAGAGAGAGAGAGAGAGAGAGAGAGGGAGCGATAGAGATGGACGGCTGACAACTTCCGTTTCCGCCACGAAGACGCGGCAGGAGACAAGAGAATTCGTCTTTTTTCACTATTTCAAACTTTTCAGAGAGAAAGAGAGAGAGAGAGAGAGAGAGAGAGAGAGGAGGAAGAGCGGTGTAGGATACAACAACAATGTAGGAGACGAAGACAAAGAGAGTCATTGGAAGAAGAAGAGGCAGCTCGTGGCATATGGCGCATTTTTAATCAGAATTCAAATCAGCAAAAATCATCCGCGACAACTCGAGCGCCCGACCGCAGACGGAAGTCTCTCAAACCGGCCAACCAACAACAACAACAACAACAGCAGCAGCAGCAATAACTGAGTTGACAACAACAACAAGAACAATGGGAAAGTTCCCGCCGAAAAAAGATGGCGAAAAGGAGTGAGCGAATAATAGTGGAGCGAATCGGCAGAAAAAAGAGCGAAAACTTTTCAACAGCTGCTTCCGGCCTGCCGCTGGATGTCGCTGCAGCCGAAAGTTTCTCCGAGGGAGAGGGAGAGGGAGAGGGAGAGGGAGAGGGAGGACGTCGTCATTCACTGCTGACAATTTCGGGCGTGGATCTCTGGAAGTTTTCCAGTTATCAGCAGGCGGCCTACGACTAGGGGTGGCAGAGCGAGCGAGGGAGAAGGAGCACCGAGTGGATGAAACAAGAGACTCGGAGAGGGAGCGAGAAAGGGGGGTGGCAGAGTGAGAGAGAGACAGGAAGAGAGAGAGAGAGAGAAATATTGAGTCTGATAGGGAGTTGGCAAAGTTGGTCACAGTTAATTCACACGTTCTCATTTTAATTAGGAAAGTTTTGCGAGGACTGAAAGATCTCGAATAATAATTGTAAATGATGCACTCTGCGAGAGTGTGTGAGAGCGAGACAGAGAGAAAAGAAAACGGAATAGTGATGCAGAAAGATAAGAATAGAAAATACAAACGAATAGTTATAGAGAACCGGAAAAAGAAGGAAACGGGAGGATCGAGAGAGAAATAGACGATTTCCCATACAGAAATCTTAAACGCGATTTTCGGCGAAACTATTAGATTCTATTAAGTACTAATACGATTCTCAGCTTGATATGTAATCACCAAATAAAAACTTATTTTTAATTTTTTGAATTCCTGGTCCAATTCGCGGGCTCAAGCGGTCCAAAGCTTTTGTCGGGTCTGGACGAGGCCATGCCAAATGAGAAGTAAGAGAAGGATTTACTTATTTGTTAAGGACATTTTTGATTGCTCGTTCTTTTTAAGCCTTTTGCTTCAGATTCTGATGTCGTCTGCAGTGCGAACCTCGAACGGACGGACGGACGGTCGGACGGGTCAGACGCACTTCAGAACGCGTTCCGAGATCCCTCACCCGATGCGCTCTCGCCACCACCGGAGCCCCTGGTTGGCCGCTCTCCCGCCCGCCCTCGTTAAACGTCGCTTCTCTTCGAGTTCGGAAACCAACTTTGTTCGAGGCTTCGCGGCAGCCCCGGCCCCGTCTTCCCCCGCCTTCAACCCGTTCCGCCACCCCTCGCCGCTCGGCGCTCCGCTCAAATGTATGGCTTCAATATCAATTCATGACGGGCCACATCAAGTGTTGCCGACGCGTCGTAAAAAGGGCTGCACCCGCGTTGGGCAGAGCGAGGGACCGAGGTGGGGAGAGGAAGGGAAGAGGTGTGGAGGATGGGGTTGAGCTCGGCTAAACGATATAGCTTCATATGCACGGCGCCTGGACCAACTGAACCGGGACGAGCGGAGACAATCGAAGGAGCGCAGGGCTCGAGCAGGACGGACGGCCAGGCCCAGGGCAGCTGCAGCTACAGCAGCAGGACCACGACCACGACCACGAGGACCTTCGACGCGCGTCGTTCGACGCTCGTCGTTCGTCCTGGACGTCGCTATTAATCTTGTTAATGATGAAACTGAATCAGCGTTTTAATCGACCGAGCGAACACAATCGACCAGCCGAAGCGGCAGCGTCCGACGAGGGGAAGGACAAAGGACGACGGACGAAGGAGGAGTCGGCCAGGCGGCGAAACAATGGCGCCAAAACGAGAAGGAGGAGGGGGAGAAAAAGTCGTGCATGCGGCCAGAAGCGAGCTCGTCAGGAAGCGCGCGCTTGAACGGTTCACTGGAGGGGCGTTTATTGGCCGATATTAGTTAGTCATGCCCTGGCCGGCCCTGCCCCGCCACTCGACGGGTCGCGGCCAACTTTCAGCCCTCGTGGGAACATGGCTTCAGGAAATTGCATAAAAAGTTCCTGGCCAGAGCAAAAACCCAACAACTTGACTCTCATCGGGTATCGGCAATCTTGATGTTCGCTCCAACTATGGGTGATAAATTGGGAGGAATGAATATATATAGATTCTTTAGCAGTAGAAATTGAAATTGAATTTTCCAATTTGTTTTGTTAAATTTTGTATTCCCAGTGCATATAATCACAGTCTTGTATTTCTGCTCATAATTACGTGCAATTCAACCGATCTCTTCGTCAGAGCCAACCAATAGATGCATTTCCCGCCGTCTCTCTCAATCTGACGCTCTCTCGCCGTTAGCGTTGTGTCCAGGCGACACCTTGACATGACGTTGACTTATTGTCGTCCGGGCTCGGCTCCGCTCAGAAGCAGATGCCGCCACTGTGGCTGCCACTGCCACTGGCACTGCTTTGCCGGCTCCGCTACGGGCGCCGTCGTGGCAAACAAAGTGGCTGCTCATAAACACATGACACTGCATTTTATCTCAACCCCAGGACCCCGAGCGCCGACCCTCGACATCGCCTCCAGCGTCCGACCGAGCCGTGCGTCGGCCGAGTGCGAGGGATGGGGAGTGGGGGAGCGGTGGAGCGGTGGAGTTGATTGCCACTTGACGTCGTGGTAATGCGTCGTCCTCTTCACCGTCCGCGTCGCCCTCTCCTCCTCCTCCTCCTCCTCTTCAATCGCCCGTCCTGCGGCCCTCCTCGCTGCGCACCAGCCGTGACCCGTTCATAAAATTAACTTTAAATGACGTTTCGCTGAGCGAGTCAAATGCCATCAGGCCTCGCCGACGAGGAGCAACGACGGCAACTCGTCACCTCCTGCAAGCCCCACCCTTCCATCTGCCCTGCGCCCCATCCATGGCCATGACCCTCGGAGCGATGACGTTGCCGATTTGTGCTGTTGGTGTTGCGCACCGTGTTGTCCCGTTGTCCGTCCTGCGTCCCTCGCTCCGTTGGTCGATTGGTGTCGGTCTAATGAAGACGAGTCGGCGATTTGCTTCCCGAGCCGCCATTGATGGTTTAGTTGACAACTAATGACGGCCGCCCTGCCGCTGCCCCGAACCCCGCGACGGGAGTCGCTCGAGCGTTGACGGCGCCTGATTAGAGCCGATGATCGGGGATGGGGCAGGAGGAAGGGACGGCTGATGATGACGAGGGAGAAATGTTCCGGAAACTCGGAAATCCACCTCCATCACCTGCTCAGGCCTCTGAAAAACGCTGAAATGGAGTGTTTGGAAAATGGTGGGCTCCTGAAAGTATGCAATGGAAACTGTTGCAGTCGTTCAATCGAACGGTTGGCGTCCTCGTTCGAGTCGCCAGCTTCAGGAGCAGTTCCTGTGGGGGAGACGGAGGCGGAAGCGACGCGACGAAGCGCGGAAATCGGGAAACCAAAAATCGGAGTCTGATTTTAGGCGGCATGCAAATCACCACGCCGCATCGCATCGCATCGCATCGGCATGAAGTCGCTTCCGGACGCGCCGCACGCTGCATCAACAGGACATTCGTGCGGAAAACAATCGTGCAACGTCACGACCAACGTGGCTGTTGTTCTGTTGTCTTGCAGCAAGTGTAAATAAAATGAAAAACTTTCGCCGGGATTCGCAAAGATTTCCCACATTTTTTCACTTTTTGTTTTGGGATTTTTTGTTTGTCCCTCTTTGTTTTGGAGTTTAAGTAAATCCTCGTTGTAGTTGTCGTTGTAGTTCCTCCTGCTGTTTCCGTTTCCGCTTTGTATGCAGGCGACAGCTGCGGGTTCTCCCTCCTTTCTCGGTGGAGAGTTCGGGGCAGGAAACTTGAAAAACTACCGACGAGGAGGCGACGCCGGCTTGGGCGAAGGAGCGCGGGTGGAGCACGTTTCATTGAAGGATGAGACACGTTGGGAGATTCGTAGTTGTCGAGGAGGCGTTTCGGCATTGTTCAAGATTTGTAAACTTTCCTGGAAATTCTCTTAAAGTCAACGCGGTTCATCTCTTCAATTCCCTCAAGACCTGCTCCTACAGACAGCCACATCCTTTTGAGTATCCTCGATTGAGCCATGGATGAGAATTGAATTTAATAGCAAAATGCCCAACAACTCTATTTCCCGATCGCACCTGCCATCGTCTTCCTTTCGCCCACAGGTCTTCACCGCATCGCCTACTCCTGGCAGCAGCTCAAGATTTCGCTTCACTCCCTTCCTCATCTCAACCCATTTCCCAGAAGGTGAAGACAAGTTCCTGCTGCTTCTCCTCCTCGTCGTCGTCGCCCTCGTCCTACGTCGACATCTGCCTTCAGTTCTCGCCTCCCATCTCCCCTTTCTCCTCCTTCTCTTGCTACTCCTTCCTCCCACCGAATACCAGACGGCTCCTTAATTTCTGGCCATAATTTTCCGCTGAAACCAATTCCCGGCCACGGGCCGTCCGAGGACACCGGGGCGGTGGGGACAAAGGGGAGCGAGGAAGGAGCAACAGAAGATACCGAGTTAGCGGAGCCAGGATTTCGAGGAGGAGGACGAACGAGAGAAACGTCCTGGCTTCCATTCCGATCCCAATGGCGAACCGGCACGAATTAATGCCAGGATAATCGCGCATTGTTGCGCATTATAAATACAACAACAGAAACAACAACAACAACAACCACCACCACTACTGACAACAACAACGAGTGGGATTTGAAAATTGATTCTGTTGTCGTCGACGCCGTTATGAAGACGTTGGGAATTTTTAATCAGCGCTCGAAAGACTGAGCTGAAAGGACGAGGAACCCCTGAGGAAGGTGGGATAGAGAGAGAGAGAGAGAGAGAGAGAGACAGAGACAGAGAACGTGCTGGGGAAAAGTTGCCGCTGTCAAGCTGTTCAAAGGCAGGAGAGAGAGCGAGAGAGATGGGGAATGCCTGGAGTCCTTTCGCCACTCGCTACCTTGGCGACGTCTTGTAAAGTTGTTGTTGTGGACACAGATGCAGTAGTAGTAGTTGTTGTTGTTGTTTCTCTTATTGTTCTCCATGTCCTGGCCGTAATTGTTGCCTGCCTGCCTTGTTGTTGTTGCCCTAATGGCGCACGTGACAATTGGCCACACCTCCAGACGCCAACCCGCCAACGACGACATGTCATTCGGGAAGCAATGACAAAAACAACAACAGCAAGGAAAACCCGCGCCAGGACACACGAACGGGATCCTTGGTGGAGCTCAGCTGTTGCTCGCTCGCTTCTTAACGAGTTTTCACGCCTAATGAGAGTTTATTTCCCAGGGAGGGAGGCGGCGTAAGACGGCGAGTTCAATGGCTGGGACGAAGTGGTGCACGGAGGAGGCGGAGGTGAAGAAGGGTCGAAGGGGACCGAGCGAATTCGCTGAAGTCGCTCATTAATTTTTATTTAAAACCCAATCAAAGGTCCTGCTCCTCGGCCACCGCTCGCCGCAACCCCCTTGGGAAGGGTCGAGAGAGCGAAGGGTGAGGTGGAAAAACTGCACATGCACTTCCGGCCAAGACCACGGCGGGGCGGGGCGAGGGAGAGGGGCGTGAGGAGGAGCGTGAGTGTGAGTTCGATGAATGAGGGCCAGAGCCATCGATCAGGCGAAAACTACTTGTGTTAATTTTTCGCTCTCCCCGCAGCCAGGAGGCCTCAACGGGTCCCCGTCCCAGGGCCACCACAACCACCGCAATCTTCCCTCACTCTCTCTTTCCCACACTCTCCTTCTCTCTCTTTCACACTCGCCCACTGCTCTCGTCGCCTTTTGAAACGTAATCACACTTGATTGATCGCATTTTCCGCACAATTTTCTCGATTTTTGCACAAAAAGCAAAAATGCCGAAAACTCCGAGGCTGTGGTCGTGTTGTTGGAGGATGGAGAGGGAGACGGATGACCGAGAGCGCGGGAAGGGGGAAGCTGAATCAAAGGAGGAAATAAAAGAAAATTGCGGCCAAAAGAATGGACTCCTAATTGTCGAGGAATCACGAAGGAATCAGTTCTGAAGCTTTGTTTCCCATTTTCCTGCCACCGAGAGCGAGAGCGAGAGGGGGCTCGCTCTCTATATCACCCTCTCTGTCTCCTTGTCCGTTGTAAATTCAAGCAGCAGCTCCCCCTCTCCCTCGCGTAGGCACCGGAAGCCCTGTAAAAGCCAATTAGTCTAAAGAAAAGTTGTAAATCAGGATTAACGGCAGGACAATGGCTAAGGAGGTGAAGACGACGGCGATGGCCAGAGCAGGGAGGCTGAGGCTGGGGCTGAGACTGAGGCGGAGGCTGAGGCTGAGGCTGAGGAAAAATCCGAGCCAATTTCGTGGCCAATTACGTAATGGCTTAATTATCTCCAGGTCGGAACGTGAGAAGCCCGGCGCTTTGTGATCCGCCAGGCCTTTGATGCGAGAGCTGGAGCTCCTCGGAGGGCAGCAGCGAGTGCAGGTTCTTCAGTTGGAGGAGTCGAGGCAGGGAGCCGAGCACAAGCCTTCCATGGAGACGGAGAAAAGTCTGCTCTTTAAGATATTCGCAAGGTTGTATGAACCCAAAAAACCTCTCCAAATATGAAGACATTTTTGAGAACCTGAACGTTTGGTAAAACCTCCAAATCAAATAGTTTTTAATCCTAATCACCATGGACAATTAAATTTACTAACGTGCTTTTCCTGTCCTAAACGCCCGTTAAACCACGTTGAAATAAAGTGATCGCTTCCAGACTCTTGGGCTCGACTCCAAACTTTCAGCCACCTGCTCAAAATCCCGCTTCCCTCCCTCGGGCCACCCCGAGGCCGAGTCGATAACGAAACTTTTTTCGACTGGAACTTTTTTCTGGAACTTTTCTCTTCACGCATGAAATGATTTCAATTAAAACGGCAGTGAGGTGCAGAAGTTCTCTCTATATTGCTCTTTTTCTATTTTCTCTGCTTTTCATATTATTGTTAAGTTTTTATTCGTGTAATTTCGACGTTCCTCATTCATATTCTGAATTTCTTTATTAACATTATAAATTGATATTTTTTATATATAATTTTTTAAATTTCTTTTTGTTGTTTTTTTTTTTTTGTTTTTTGTCTCTCTTGTTATATTTTGTTTCTCATCTAATTTTGTTCTCCTCTTTTCATTAGTTGTGTGTTTTCTCCTGTTGTTGTGAAAGCCCAAACTTTTTACACGGCCGTCGAGCCGAAGTGAACGCCTAATTGTTACGAATGGCGGCATTAACCGCTACTTCCGTTTCCGCCGGCGCTTCCGCCACTCCCTCCCCTCTCCCTCTCTCTATCCCTCTCTCTCTCCCACCATGCCCTCTTTTAGACTCATCCAATCAGCGCATTTTCTCATTTACTGCCGCGAGCGCTGGGAAAGCGACGGCGAGAACGAGACGGATGACGGCACAGATAGAGAGAGAGAGAGAGAGAGAGAGTGAGAGAGAGAGTGAGAGATGCTCCGAAATTGAGCAATAATTAAAAATGTAATTTTTCGTTGAAGTTAATTTGCAATTTTAATTTTTCAATTTAAAGTTTATTACGAGTGAGCAACAAATCGCGCCAGGAGGAGAGAAATAGACAAAATGGCAAAGAAACTTCTACCATTTCTTAATTTCAAATTTACATCAAGGGGATTTTTTGTTTTTTCGTTTTCCTTCTTCCCACTGCTCTTCTTGTGTTCCTTCTCTTTTCTTTCCCCTTTCGTGGTCGGAATCTTTTATTTGCGATTTCGGCCCGGCTGCAACTGATGAAGCATGGCCTTTAATTAGCGAGAACTTTCAAAGGATACTCCGACGACTCCTACGTCTCCGTCTCTGGCTCCGTCTCCGTCTCCACCTCCCCGTTTCCTTCTCCCCGTTCCTTCCCTTCTCCCACGTCCACATTCGCTTCCGCCCCTCGTCCTCGACGACCCGGCCAGAATCTCGTCGAGATTTTGCATTCGCCTGTTTGTTTCTGCAAAGTTCTCGAGCTTAAGCTGCAAAGGATTCGTGGATGTGGAGAGGGTTGGAGGCAGTCGTCGGAGGAGGAGGAGGGGGGAGGTCGTTGAGAAGCAAAGGCTGGAGTTGGGGCCGGCTGAGGAGCCTCCTTGAAGCTTCCGCCCACTGTTGACCCCGATGCGAGGATCTCGAGCCCGATCTCCCTCGGACTTGGAAGGGATTCTCCCTCACAGGCGTGTTCTCGACGCCGAGGTCCTGCCAGGACGTCGTTCTGCACCTCCCCTCCCCCGCCACCCCCTCCAAACCACGGCAACCTCGAAAAACCCGACATCAAAGGGTTGCGGAAGAAATTTCCAAATCGAGCTCAACTCGAGAGGGTTTCACTAGCCAAGCAGGCGATGATAAGAGGGAGGAAGGGAGAAGGAGAGGGAGAGGCACCGAATAATGTGGCAACCTCGTTGTAATTAAAACTTCCCCACACGCACATACACGAACGTGAACATGTCCTGTCCCTGGGTCTGGTCCCTCGAGCATGTGGATCGAGATTAGATATTATAAATACAAACACGGAGACAAGTCGTCAGGGCGTGGAATGGGAGCGAGAGCGAATGCAATGGATTTAACTACAACAATTACAATGGATTACAACAATTACAGTGGCACTGACAACAACAATTAAGGGGATTCGACAACAACAATTACAAGGGATTCGAGAACAACGTGCATGAACAGCGGCAACAAGACAAGAGCAACACAAACCGCCAACAGAACCGCCTCGAAGACGTCGACGTGGCGAAGCGGGCAGAGAGAAGGAGAGGGGCGAGAGAGGGGCAGGGAGAGAGGAAGAGAGGGAGAGGGAGACGGCGCGGCTCGTTGCAATATTTAAAATGTCAGCCGCCGCCATTGTTTAAAGCTCAGCCTCGCGCCACTTGCTGACAAAATTAATGGCGGATGCGGATGCGGACGCGGATGTGGAATCTCGAGAGAGGGAGCGAGACAGACAGAGGGGGAAGGGGAAGGAGGTGGAGGCAGGTCGCTTGGGTCATGTTTTATGTTTTCATTACGTCTGCCGAGCTGCGCCCTCTTCGTTGAGTCTTCGGCGAGCCGCCGTTGTCGAGGCTCCGCCGGCGCAGCAACAACAACAACGAGGACCCCAGCCGTAGATAACAACAACAACAACGACCCAAGAGCAACAACAACAAGCAATGGCAACGTCTCCATGACAATATCTCGTTTGATCTCCCGGAGTTTAGTTCAGTTTACTCCGCTGCATTTCTCTTAATTAAGTGGTATGGAGAATTTTGTGGTTCATTAGAAAAAATAATTTTGTGATTTACAATTTGAAACAGTCTATATTTATATTTTTCAAACCATTTTCAAAAATTATATTCCATTCTTGTAAAACATAAAATTGTTTAAATTAGTTTAATTTCATTTAATACGATATTTCTTTGAGTCATTTTTTAATTGTTGAATTTTACGTTCGCTTCCCGTCATTTTCCGCCATTTTCCTCCGTTGTCCGTTTGACACTTCGCTGATGGTCGCTGTCGTTGTCTCGCTCTCATGCTCGCCCCCTCCCCCTCTGGTGCTCCCACGCCTTCCCCGCTCTTCGTCTCGTTTGACGGCTACGCTTGGCTGCCATTTTTTGGTTTCCGTTTTTTGCCGCCTCTGCAACGATTGCTGCTGTTGCTCTTTTGTTGTTTTATTCTCATTGCCCTTGTTGTTGTTGGTGGTGTTGTTATTGTTGTTGTTGTTGTAGTCGTGGTCGTTGTTGTTGTTGTTGTTGCAATTGGCCAGACAGCTTGACGCAACGCTTCACTGCACGCAATTCCATGCAATTTGCCAAAACGTTGTCGTTGTTCTTGTTGCTCTCGTTGTTGTTGTTGTTGTTGTTGTGGTCCTCCGTGTTGTTGTTATCGCCACCATTGTTGCAGCGGTTGTTGTTGCCGGAGGTCTTTTCGGCGGCCGGCGAAGCCATCGCCAAAATGAAAATATTGCGATTGATGGAAGCGGCCGCGGCTCCACGAAGGGCCCTCGGGCCCTCGCGGCCCGCCTGAGGTCGTTGAGGTTGAGGCCCTCGACGCGGAAACAGACTGGGGGAGTGATAGACAGAGAGAGAGAGAGAGCGAGGGATGGTGGGAGGCAGGGTTGCCATCGCTTTGTTCATTTAAAGGTCGCCTCGATTGGGTTTTAATTTGAGAAGCCACGTCCGTTGTCTTTGCGGATCCATTAATTAAAACTAATTACTCTGTGTTTAAAAATTTGTTTCCTCATCCCCAGCAGCCCTGCAAAAAACTGATGTTACATAAATGTAGCTCTCTAAACCACATTGCCACATACACCAAAGTCCGTAGAGTTTCTTGTAAATATATTTGCCAGCATATTTTTATATGAGGATACTTTTAAACATTTTTCATCCACATTCCTCTCGAAATTATTCCAACATCCTCCCTCTATCTATTATCCCCGTTAACTGCTGACTCTCCACACACCCTCATCATCCCCCCAATTCATGACCCATGTCCTCTCGTCTTTTCTCCCACTCCCAATCACCACTGAACACCCCACGCTCGCCCGCCCGCTCGCTCTCATCTCTGCACTTGTTATCAAAAATCATCGCCATAAATTTGCCATAATTTCCCCTAATATATCTTCCTGCTCACTCGTATCACTTCAGCACCTCGTTTAGTCGGAATATTAAACTGTTGGCGGCGTTGGCAGAGCGAAAAATTATTATTCAAATCGAGGGAGGTCTCGAATAGAGCGAAGGGGTCTCTTTTACTGAGGATTTGCTTTTATAAATATTTGGAAAAATAAATTGCTGAATGAGATGTTGAATGAAACTACTTCTTTAAATAGTTAAACACTAAGTAGGGATTCTTATTAGACGAATAATTGCATTCGTTCTCTAATCGGAAGACTAAAATTGCTTTATATTAATTTGACGCAAAATATTATTTTCAAAATCAGTAAATCATCCTAAGAGTGTTTGGCAAAATTTGCAATAAATTTTTTTGTGTTTAAAACTTTATCACACATTTCCCCGATCCCTTCAACAGTTTTTTAGTGTTGGTCCTCTCCACACTTGTCGCCGTCGTTGGCAGGACTCATCGCCACGCCCCACGCCCTCATCGACGGCCCCGCCCCCACTCTCTCCCTCTCGCACGCCCTTTTCTCACTAATGCTGTCATTTGTGGTCGTCGGCGTCTCGTCGCTGTTGCCTTCGGAGACACTTTCGTATTTTCTTGGCCATGATACCTTGTAGTTGTTGTTGTTGCCATTTTTGTTGCAAATGTTGTTTCCTACATCGTTGGGCAATTGTTGTTGTTGTTGTTGTTGTTGTTGTTGTACAATACATCGCCACCAATGTTTTCCACACTCAATTTTCTTCGGTTTTCCTTCGTCTTCGTCCTCGTCCTGGTCCGCGGCCCCGCCCCCGCCCTGTGGCCAGCACTTGGCATCGCCTGCGACCGCATTTCCTTGGCAGCAACACACGAGGCTTGTTGTTGTTGCTGTTGCTGTTGTTGTTGTAGCAGAAGGTCTGTTTGTCGCAGCGGAGTCTGTGGCTGCTGTTCCTGTTGTTGTTAGTGGTGGAATCGGTGAACTCATATTTAATTAATTTCGCACATTTTCATTTCATTTCGCTTTTAATGCCCAAAAATGTGCTCCGTCTCGCTCTCTCCCTCTCCCTGTCTCCCTCCATCTTCCCTCTAATGGTCTCCGCCTCGTTCTTTGTTGTCGGGTGCGGGCATTTTCGGGAGTGTGGCAACGCTCCGAGGCAGCCGACAGGACCGCAAGCCGCTCGAGACGTGTTTAATGCGGAACCCTATCGCTATCGCCGTCCCGCTCTGGCTCCGCGCGGTGTTTTTGGAATTTCGCGCGGTTAACCGGACAATTAAAAATTCATTCGCACCCGCCTCGACCGCCCTCCCTCCCTCTCGCTCGCACCCGGAGCCACAGACACAAGCAGCGAAACCGGGGCCAGGCGACCCGAAGACGGCGGGAGCGACAGAGATGGGGTGAGCGATGTGTGTGAGTCTGTGTCGCAGGAAGGAAGTTCATTGTTTCTGGTCATGTGCCCGACGCCACAAGCTGTGCCGGCGCTGCCACATGTTTGCATTTTCATTTTTACCTCACCCGATTGTGTGGGCGTGATAGTTTTTATTAAAACAGAAAACACAAAGAAATAGATTTGAAGATTTCCTGCGTTTTCGGAGGTTTCTTATAAAAATAATGTATACATTTTTTGAGAATTCGTAATTACTTTCCCTATAATTTGTTTGTAATACTTCCGCGCGTTTTTCAGTCATTTCTACTGGAAAATAAAAATAGAGTTCAATTTCAAAAAATTACTTATAACTTGAATCTGGCCCAAAATGTGCATGAATTGCAGTAAAAAATAAATAAATAAAAAATAATAAATGAATTGTGAGATCGTTCTCTTATTTTATTTTAGAATCCATAGAACAATAGACTATATATTTTCCATTTTTTCATTTATTTATTTATGTTTTTTTTGTTTGAAAAATCGTCCCTTCACCGGTGAAACTTGTATTTGAAAAAACGCTCTCTTGCCAGGAAAAAACTCCCCGTTCCCCATCGAAAAGAGCGGTTATAAAAAGGCGAAAACACTTTTTGCACCGTGAATGGGAGAAAAAATGCCCTCGCTTCACACGCCCGAAGGTATGCAATAAAAGGCGCAGGACGCGGAGGCAGCGATTGGAAAAAAACCTGTTTTGACACATTGCTCCATAGAGAACGCTGTAATTGCTGAGCCGTGAGTGTCGGTAGGTGAGTCTGTGTGTGTGTGTGTGTGTTGGAAGGGATGCCCAGGACGCGAGGCAGGTGCTCGAAAGTGAGGGGGAAGGCAGAGAGAGAGAGAAAGAGAGAGAGTGGGGCGAACTGGGCTCGAATGCATTGACTGGAAAACACTTTGAACTTTTAAATTTTTAATGAATCACAAAAATGTTTTCACACGTGCCGCGGCTGCCGTTTCGTATCCCAGGCCCACCGCAGCCCGATTCTTCTGTCCGCCCCCGCTCTGCCTCCTCTCTGGCCCTCTGCGCCCACCGCGATCCCGGCATTCACACGAGTCGGACGCCCGGAATGCGCAGGTTACGAGGACGCCAGGCAGGACGAAGGCCACGATGAGACCCAGGCAGTGGCAGGCGCGAGGAGGCGGGAGGACGTCGGCCGCGGTGGCTCCCTCTGGGAGGACGTGCCCGGACGCCAGGAGGCGGCTGCGGACCCCGAGAGACGACCTGAAGGATCGACAGCCGATTTCAGCCGGCAGAGTCCGGCGGGTGAAGGAGTGAAAGAAACGGCAAATGGCGAGGATGCCACCGACTTGATGGGGGATGGGAGGACTCGCAATCTCGATGAACAGGTATTTTTTATCGCCGCTCCACGCAATTGTAGTTGTAGTCGTTGTAGTTGTAGACATTGTAGTCGTAGTTCCTGTTATTGTTGTTGTTGATGTTGTTGTCGAGTGTGATATGAGTTTCGCACTCATCGTCATTACCGTTGCATCATCATCATCATCGAAATCGTCGTCGTCGTCGTCAACACCATGAGCAGACGCCGAACTGTTGGAGTCGAGGAAATCTAATTGAACTTAATTCGATTTCGAAACAGGGAGCAAAAGAGAGGGCAGAGAAAAAAGACAGCGAAATAGTGGGAGGACGTGTGGAAATTTCTGCAGCTGTGACGGTTCTCAGCAGACGGAAACAACGACAACAACGACGAGACCAGCGACAACAACACGAGGAAAGCACTCTTCTTGAGCGGAGGCTTTGAGTTTGTCATCGTCTGTTTTCAGGAGAGAAATTGACAAAAATTGCTAAACAAAAGGAATTTCAATGATTATAGGAATGAAAGGAGGGGATCTGTAGAAGAAAAGGTGTCGATTGATTGAGCAACATCTGGAAATTGAGGGTTGCCAAGAGACATCTCGGTCCAAAGAGCCGGTGCAGAGGTTTGAGTGCTGGGTTTCCAGGGGTTGTTGTCTCGACTATCGAGAAAAACTAGTATTAAAAGATATCATATTTTCCATTGACTTTTCATCAATTGTCAAACGTACACTTCAATTTGAATGGCATGTCCTTAAAGCGATCGATCTCCTAAATGTGATTTAGAACTAAGTCGGCGGGGGTTTGGGAAACGACGAGGAAGGCAGGAGGATGGACCAGTGGATGAGGGACGCAATCCCCATAATTAAATGAGACGCAAAACCCAACGGAAGACAAATAAAGGAGCAATAAATCCCGCATACAATTCAATGAACGGATATCCTTGAGCGTAATGCAATCAGGATTATTTGGCCCAGCCACCAGCCCCCAGGACGAGGACGCAAACGAAAACGACGACGATAAGGGCAAGGGCAAGGCCAGGACGAGGACGAGGTGGATGAATTCGCAGCGGAAGCAAACACGGCAGAAGTAATTGTCTTAAACTCCGGACCAAGGACGCCGCAACAAGGAGAAGCCGAAGACGACGACGAGAATGCGAAAAATTGTATCGAAAAAGGACATGAAAAGGACAATTTATGTTAAACGCATTAGAACGTATTTACTTTGATAAGAGTTTGCGAGGCGTAAATAATGCACACGGGTGGGCGAGGGACGGAGGACGGGGACGACGGGCCGGCGGATGAACTGACAGAAGGACAAGTGGAGGCCGGGACGAGAAGTTGAGGACGACCCGATGCAGGCTGCGGACGTGGCTGGAGCGCAATCGAATCGAGCGTTTATTTATTTGCGCCCACGGCAAACGACACCAGAAAAGCAAAAAACTTCGGCAACAAGGACGATTTCGGGCCAACTACGACGCTCTCGAGGCAACAACACAAGCGGCCACCAGCAACAACAGGACCAGAGGAGCCCACACACCATGCTCCAGTGGACTAATGATCGCCGAGCCCACGGTGGGAGGGAAAAAGGAAAAAAATCAAGCCTAAAAATATGATAAAAACACCAGAGACAACCAAAGCGCCCGGGCGAGAACGAGACGTGACGACATCATTAAAATCAACACAAGTGGTTGACAATGAATCTGTTGAATTCGACAAATTCGACACTTGAGCAGGCGAGCGGGTGGGGAGGGATGCGTTTTTTTGACGATCAAAAGGGACACTCGCCAAGGACCAGGGAAACGTGAGCGAAATGGGCACAAGTGCTAGGGGGAGGGAGACCGAGTGACAGTTTGAACGACTGCGAATCCATGCACAAAATGTCAACGTCAAGACGATCCACTCTCGCTGTCTCCGGGTCTCGCTCTGCCTCCCTCCCTCTCTCTGCACGCCCCCCTCTCAGGCCTCCCGCCCTTCAGTCCTCCTTCCTTTGATGCCATTCATTCGCTCCCTTCGTCCTCGTGACTGAAGCCGCCTCCCGCGCCCTGCCGGCGGACAATAAAATGTGTTTAACGTTTGTCACTCGCCTCGCCGCACAGTTTTCGACTCATTCACGAGATGCCAGCCCCGCCCACCGCCCGCCGCCCACCGCGCCGTCGAGCATCAGCTGCTCGCAGCGAGGGCGACGCAGTCGAGCGATGTCAACAAAAGGATTTTGCAGGTTAAGGTTTTTACTCACGACTTCGTGGAAGCTTTGAAGTTCATCCTCCCATCGATCCCCGCCCCTCCCACTCTTTCGTCTGTCTGCCTGTCGCCCTCCCCATGCCTCCGCCCCCTCTCCATCGCGCCAGCTCGGTCGCCTTCCTTTTACGAGATTCCGCATTACTTTTCGTAGCATTTGTCGAGCATAATTTGTGGAAAATTTTGAGTTGCAAATAAATGAAAATCCCTTCCACCCAACCGCGCCCCTTTCGCCCCTCACCCCGAATCGGGAACCCGCGCGCGTCCTTCGGCGCATTGTCCTTTTTCGACAGCTCCTCGAGCTCGCCCTCGGTGCCTTCACATTTGCCTTCGCCTTCGTCTGCGTCGCCTTCGCCTTCGCCGCCTGCGTGAACCCAAGGACCCGGATGACGAGCGAGAGATGACGGAGGATGAGTGCGTGAAGGTGGAGGAGCAGGGGGAGGAGAGGGGGGAAGAAGATCCTGTGGACCATTGCGCTGAGGTAATGGAAATGTGTTGTCTTTGTGGATTCTCAACGTTCGTTCGTCATACTCCGAAGACTCATCTGCATTCCGCCTTCGACCCATCGTCCTTCGTCCCTTTATTTCTGCGGCTTCTCCTTCGCTCTCTCGCCGTCCCTCCTGCTCCTCTTTGGGACGTCGCCTAGTCCATCTCTTTCTTCACTCCATGTAAACTTCTCTCTTTCCTCCGCATTCTCTTTCCTACGACCGCCGTCCTCGCCATTCACTTTGAGCTGCTTCCCTCACATCTCCTCTGGACGTCATCTCTCTCTCTCTCTCCCTCTGTACTTCATCGTCCTCTCTCGCTCGCCCTCCTCTCCGGCAGTTGTTTAAATAATATGCTTGAGTTGCATGAAATAAATTCTCGTTTATTTCGTGAATTGATTTTCATTTTCGAAAATTATTGAAGGAGAAACGCATTTTAATTTATTGTCGGTATCGGTCGATCAACCGCCACTTGTGCCCTCGCCATCGCCCTCTCTCGCTCTCTCTCTGCGCTTTGATTGCAGTACGTGGAGAGCGAAGGACCTCAGAAGGACCATCGTTGATGAAGGAGGATCACTTGAAAGGCGCTCGCCAGCCAGAACCGGCTGAAAACAAGAGCAGCTGCGAACCGGTTAAGCGGGAGGGCGATGGAGAGAGAGGGAAAGAGAGAGAGAGAGAGAGAGAGGTTGTGAGGCGGAGAATCGAATCACACAGAGATCGATTGCGAGTAGTTGAACTGAAGAGGTTTGGAGGACTCTGGGAATGTGGGTTGCTGACGGAAGGAAGAGGACGAGGAGGGGGAGGATGCTGGATGTCGGATGAGGAGCTCGGGGATTTCTTGCAGAGATTAAACTAGAAGATTTCTCTCAAGTTCGTGCTTTAGATTTGTGCCTTTCTCCGGAAGCCTCTCGGAAGCCTCACACAGTTCATGTCGTCTCAAAAACAGGCCTTCGATGCCAACAGGAGCAATACCAACAATGTAATGATAACAACAATGACTACGACAATGGCAACAACAACGACGCCGACACATTCACAACGATAACAGCAATGGGAGCAACGACAACAACAGCAGCAACAACAACGACAACTAAATAACCTGCTTGACTAGACGTCAACCACATTAATGGGCCGTCCGTCCGTCCGTCCGTGCGCCCTCCCGCTTCAACCCATTACCATAAAAATTCTATGCCGCGGAGCGCCCAGAGGAGGAGGGAGACGGCGAGAGGGCGACAGGACGAGTTGGAGCGCGATGGAGCACCTCCGACTGCCGGGCAGCGAGCGTGAAATATCGTGTCGTTCCTTGTCTCAACTGATAACAAATTGGATTTCACAGACCTCGGCGACGGACGGCCGCCGTTGCCGCGATAGACCCGCCGCAGGAGCGAGGGAGAGCGCGGCAGGCGGCAGCGGCAGACAGGGACGGCACTGGCGCATGCTAGTGGAATGAGGAAGGGGGCAGGTTTGGTTTCGCGCCATTTTGCGCGCTCGTCTGTAACAAGTTAAAAACAATTACAAGCAACACTGCCGCCAGTGTGGCCTCCAGCCGCTCGGCTCTCGGCTGTGGCTCCTTCAGACGCCACCCAGCGGCGGCGGAGTGAAACAGTTAAAAGCGCCAACTTGATATATGGAGATCATTTTAACAATGGAAATTATTTCATTATATTGTTTGCCGCCCACCTTCTCGTTGCCTGCTCCCGGCTCCCGGCTCACGATGCCAGCACTTGTGTCTCGCCTCTATCTCCTCTCCTCTCTCTTTCCCTCACTCCCGCAGTCTCCCACTCGCCCGCTCTGCCCCCTCTCTCTCCCGCGGTAGACGCTCAACTCCTGTTCCCGAGTCGCTGTCGTTGTTGGCTTGACGATAATAATTGGTTTTGTTGCTGGTGCTGTAATTGTTGTTGCCTTAATTGTTGTTTCTACCGTAGTTGTTTTACTGTTGCTCTACTTAATGTTGTTGTTGGTGTTGTTGTTGTATTTGTTGTAGCTATGCGTCACGACACGCCGCACAGTTTGAAAAAGTGCTGCCATTGTTATAAGTAGTATTTGTTATGCTTGCTTCCGAGTAATTTGATAACCTTCCTTTGCTCGAGGGACGAGGAGGGGACGACAGGGAAGGATAGACGGGAGAAGGATAGAGGGTAGAAGGAAGAACAGGGCACAGAGGAACGGAGGAAGGAAAAACAATAGCCGGAGAAACAGGGGAAGGACCAAGTGGTGACAAAAAGGAAGTGCAAGAATTGAAGAGAAATTGCAGAGAATTTGATTGAATTCACCGTGCGATGGGTGGAGAAAGGTTTTGCCTGAGCTCTTGGGTCTGTCGCCTGCCTAATGAAATAATCTGTCAGCGTGAGATGGTTAATAAACAGCGAAGTCAGTCGCTATTGACAGGAGTGGGGATTGGGGAGCAGGGAAGCCGTGTACATCGATCTGTCGATCATGCAAATTTTCGCACATCACAGTGTTGGACACAGAATTTTGTCGTGCGAAAATCTGTTTTTGATATGAAATCTTTAGTAAAAAGTACCTGACGAAGAAATAATTTTGACGACATTCTAGATATTCATTTATTAATTTTTCGTTTTTGGCCAAACTTAGAGTTTCTTGTCGGCCAAATTGGAGTATTTATTTATTGATTTATTATTTATTAGAAAAGGGTTTTCAGTGAATTCTGACCTCTCCATATCAATCTTATTATGTTTATGTATACCTTTTATCACTTTCTTCATACACAGAATCTCCCGGCGATTCCTTGGTCGACTTCTCTCTTGAAATCCATCCAATTTGTTTGCTCTATCCGTCCTTAAGTTTCCGCAAGGACTCGCAGGAGCCTCCGCTCATGAGCCGCCACCCGCAGCCCAGGTGGCCGCCCTCATGAGGAGCCCCCGGTGCCCACTCCAGCCCCTCGTCCACGTCCTCCGACAAGTTGGAAGCTTGCCAAGGGAATGCAAATAAAATTAAAGTTCACTCACGGCTCGAGACATCGGCCCGGCGCGAGGAGGTCCTGCAAAAGGACACACGAGCCACTCACACGGAGGCCAAGGAAGGAAAAGGAGAGTGAGAGGGACGGAGAGCTCTCGAAACGCTCTTGCGGACCATAAAAGTATCCATTCATGTATGAAATTAACAACGACTTCGAGAAAGTATTGAAGAGAGCGAAAAAAATCGACGAAGAAAATCCAGCGAAAAACACAGACGATTTGAAATTATGGCCGACGCAGGAGGATGTGAGGCCCTGGTCCTCGCCAGACGCTGCAGACTCTGCATATGGGCGGCGGCAGCCGGCTGTGGTAAGAGACGGAAAGAGTGAGAGAGGGGCGAGAGAGATGGGGAGAAAATTCCTATATTTTTAGTTGCAGAGTGCAGCCAGGATCAAGAAATAAAGAGCTGAAAAGTGAACACGGCGAAATGACTTAGATGAGCATATTTAAATAAAATTATATTCACTTGTCGAGCTGGGAAGTCGAGTGGGAAATTTGCATGGAAATGGTTTTTGGACGGAACAGTGGGACGAGGAAGGCAACCGAACTATTAGGACAAAAAAATACGGTCGGAAATTTGTAGACCTTTATTGAGGATTATTTGATCATTTTTTTACGATATCGAAAACAAGAAAAATTGACTTTACTCAAGGAAATATTTTCGTAATCAACGTTCACAATCAACGATAAATTAATTCTACAATATGTCGGGTGATTCCTTCATACGTGGGACCGCACTTTTTGGTCCCACTGTGCCCAGGCCACCCTCCCTCGGTCCGAGTCGGGAATAATAAACCCTTGGATTTCAATACACGCAATTTTCGTGCGCACTTGATTTTGTTGCATAACACAACTTGTTATGAATCCGAACTGATTTCACGAGTCCTGCGATCCGAGAGGGCGACAAGGGGAAAGGAGGGAGCGAGAGAGAGAGAGAGGGGTGGGGGGATAGTGAAGTCCGCCTCAAGTGCTCGATGGCAGCGAAATAGAAAAACGAAGCCAACGGGCCGGAGACCGGCTGCTGAGGATGCTTCAGTGCTGACCTCTGGTGTTCAGGCCAGCTGTCGAGCGATGCACAACACAATGGAGTGGAGGGCGGGGCCAGGCGAGAGGGTGAGGAAGGGAGGAGGCCGGGGGAAGAGACAAGGGGTAGCGGGCGAAATTTCAATGCAATTTCAAGTGAATGCAATCGCTGCGATTGCCCTGGGGACCGCGGGGTGCAGAGAGGGAGCGAGGGAGCGAGGGAGGAAGAGAGAGAGGGAGATTTTTTATTGTGTGCGCGGAGCATATGGGAAATTTTGAAGAAGGAAATAAGAGGGAAATAAATCGACCTCGGGGTTGATGGTGGCGAGTGGCGAGTGGCTGGTGAAAAAATGCGGTTTTTCTTCTCAGATTAAAAGTCATAATTGGACCTGGGATTTTCCACAAAATTATCTTCTCGTATTGTGGGCAAAAGCCTCCTCTCTCTCCTCCGGAGTGTAATGAGAAAATTACGGAAATTATAGGGGAAAATAGGAAGCGAATTCCCGACCAAACACAGCAACAGCCGTCTGGAGAACCGCCCTGGAAGCGGAAAAGTTTAAATTGAAGTCGCTCTCTCTCTCTCTTGCCCTCTCTTGGAGGCCTCGGCCCGCCCTGCGTCCCGCGAATTAAAAGTTGATCAAGTTTTTCATTTATTTTCACACCTTTCAATTCAACTCCCGACGACGATTTTCGAATTTATCGACACCTCGCGTCGCGCATACAAATTGTAAAAGTTTTCGCTCGCCAATTTGCATCCTTTTCGGGCCCGGCAAGTGACAATTTTTCGTTATTGTCTTCGCGTTTTTGTTGTTGTTGACGTTTTCTTCGCACCATCGACAGTGAACAAATGGGAAAAGGTGGCGAAATGTGAACAAAATAAACCTCTATTTGGAGAGAGCGAACGGAGCAATGGAAAATCGGGATGACTTTGGGGGCTGCGAAGGACATGTTGGAAGGAGTTCGCCAGAAATGGTTTTCCGGAAGCCACCAGAGCATGGAAGAGGACGATTTTGACGATTTCTTAACGTCTTTTGAACCCTGTAGGAACTTCAAAGGAAACGAGCCTGATACGAAAGTCTACACAAAACATCTTCAGAAAATAATCAAGTGGCCTACTTGAAGGCCATTAGCCTCTGGAACCCGTGGAACTCCTGGACCTCTGGACCCCTGGCGCTCGAAACGATTCCAAAGCATTCCAACTCCATCATCCTGCTCTGCCAAACGTCCCCTTTCAATCCTTCCGTCACTTTTGACCTCGACCCGAGGCCCGGTACCAGCCACACGCAGTCACACCAACACACACACACTCTGCCTTCCACCCTCAACCCTCTGCTGATTTCATTACCCCGCCCATGGGGAGGTCAGAGAGCCAGAGCCAGAGCCGGAGCCGCGTCCCCCAAGCCTCACGAGTCCGCGCTCGGCTTAAACGGAAATTTATTCGTCCACGGTCAAGTGTCAGAGAGGCCACGTGCGAGTTCGCCGTGCGGGTGAGGGTGAGTATGAGTGTGTGTGTGAGTGCGATTGTGTGTTCGTACGTGTGTCACTCACTGGCCCTACGGCCAGCGAACCATGAATTGTTGTGACCTATGCTAATGAAGCGGAAGTCGGACGAGACGAGTTTTTCAGCTGGCTCAGAAATCCCTTTGTCTTTCCAGAGCCGGAAACCTGTGGAGAGGGAGGGGAGGACGGAAGCCAGGGACCGAGAGGGCTAGGCAGAGGTTCCTTGCAGCTCCACGATTGACTGCCCAGGTGGCCCAACGCCGTTGGTCCCGACAGCTTCCGGAGCTCCAAATTAACCTCCGTCCGCCCTTCCGGCTGCTCGGTCTCTGGTTTCTGGTCTGCGGGCGACGACCGCCAGCACGACCACGACAACGACGACGACGACGACGACGACGACGAAGGCGTCTAATGATGCCTTAAATTGATTCTAATCATCATTAACAATTATGCGTCGCCCCGACTCCGGCCGCCCGCCTCCGCCCTCGAGCCCTGCGCTATCGGGCTGCGCCTGCCTCGCACTCGGTTCACTCCGCATCACCCGCGACCCCCTCCAGCTTCCTGGCTGCTGCTGCGTGGCCATAAAATCCCTCGGCAGCTCACGTGACCTCGACGGACGGCGGTCCGTTGGTCGTGTGGCCGGGCGTCCGTCCGTCCTCCGTTGGCCGTTGGTGCGCTCGTATGCAAATAATTAAGCGCATTGACTCCGGCCCTGCTCCGACTCCAGCCCCGGCTCCGGCTCCTGCTGCGTCTGCGGAAATATTTCCCAAAAGCCCCATCACGCGTGAATTTGTCGCCAATTCCACGAGCTGCCGAGCAGGGCGGGTGGAGACGAGGCGAGGACGGATGGTGCGGAACAGACAGACAGGCAGAGCAGGGACCAGGACGAAGCCGGACGAGGAGGACCAGGACGCCAGGGACCAGGGCCAAGGGAACCGGGACGAAGAGCAGCAGCAAGCAAGGGGCAGGACCAGGACGAGGGCCAGGACGAGGAGGAACCGGACGCATGGCGATGGCGGCGTTGCAGATGATGATGTTCTTTGTAATCTCCGTGAAAATTGGTCTGCGTTATAATCACATATGCAGAAGAGAGGGAGATGGGTCAGAGAGTGGAGCAGAGAAGGAGGACGAATGCAAGGGAAGGACAGGAGCAGGAGAAGGCCCTGAGCTGGGTGCATCGAGCCGGAGGAGGTGGCAGGAGAGGAGCAGCAACTCGGCAACTCGACGTGATTATGAACAGACGCACACATGCCAAGGGGACGAGAGGGGCAGGAGAGGACGAGGGCAGGACGGCGTGGCTGCCGCAGACAGCAGCCAGTAAGCAGGCCAACTGATAATGCATGCATTGAGGTCAGAGGTGACTAATAAATTGTAGGCTTTCGGCCCAGCCGCGCCAGGGGCGGTGCCAACGAGACCTGCATGAACTGAGGGAGCATTTTCGGAGACTTCTGGGAGACCGAGGCAGTCTTCGAGGGACGAACAGGGGAGCCGATGGCGACGATGTGCCAAGGGGAAGCCGCCACTGGCCTGGGCTGGGCTGGGCTGGGCTGGGCTGGACGAGCCGGGGACGACGGCGACGGCGAGCTCGAAATGAAGAGACTCCGCAACAGACTGTCGGGGCCGGGTGGGAGGACGAGGGAGGCTGGGGGCTGTGGGCAAGTGGCGTGCACTTTACATGCACCATAAATGCACTGCGGTGATAATTCTCCATCACCACCGACGCCCGGACCCGGACTCGGTCTGGTCGTCTGGTGGCAGGTTTAAAGTCGCTGCCGTCGGGAAGTTATTAGGGCCAAATAATTTGGTCTGGCTCTGGTAAGCGATAAGGTAATTATTATGCACCGAAGGACGACGAGCGGCCGCCGCGCCGGACCGGAGCAGACCAGGACACGTTTAATTTGCAGTTAATTTGCCATTTGACGTTATTCAATTTGTCGCCGATCGCCGACGTGAGATTGTGGTCCCTGGGGAGGGAGGAGATGGGCTTGAGCTTAGGATGACGACGACCTCTCTGGGGATGCTCAATCTCTGATTGTGCCTTACAAAATTGCAAAAATGATTGGTGTTTTTTTTTTCAAATATTTCATTCCCTGTTGTTTAATTAACTTGGATTTCATCTTTGCCTTCTTTATTTTTTTAGAGATTTCTACAAAATCACAAATTGTCTACCAACCTCTCTCACTGCCACTCGCCTCCCCCTCAACCCCGAAATTCCCTGCCCCTTGGCCTCAGGACGACTCCTCGCCCTCGACTGCGTACTTATCCGCTGTCCCGCTCCCTCCCTCCCCCTCCCCCTCCCCCTCACTCACTGTCTCTTTGACCACAAGCTAATTAAGCTCTCGGTAAATGTAAATTGAGGCGCTCGAGCCCGGCACCGAGGCTCGCCCGGAGTACCTGTGGTTGCCAGGACTTTCAGGCTCAATTTACCTCGCCTTCGGAGCGTCCGTAAAATAATTGCAAATGTCTTGCGTGGACAACCGGTGTCCAGACATGTCGCCTGCTGCACCTCAATGTTGTTGGGCTCTTGTCGGCGTTGCTGAGGATGTTGTTGTTATTATTGTCAGATCGTAGTTAATGGGCCTGCTGTTGTTGCCGTGAAGGCGACAGGTTTCCGGTTCGAGCTCGGACTTTCCGAACCGATGGCGATGTCCGTCCGTCCGTCCGTCTGTCTGTCCGCCTGTCGGGCCGTCCGTCCGAATGAACCACAAAATGGCAAATGTTGCGAATGTGCGGAATGCGTGGATCATGTGGAAAGTAACGTCCGTTGTCCATTGGGCAGAATGAGTTCAACTTCTTGCACGATTCTATATAAATCCATGATTTATTTAGCAAATGTTTGATTTTATTCACTTAAAAAATTTCTCCATTTTTTTGTGTTGATCATTTTATTTATTGATATAGCGGATGCTATCTTAGAATCCTAAAAATGCTTGCTTTCAATAGAACATTTTTGCTCATTTGTTCAAATATGTTATTTGTTCATATTTTAATGGTTTTATTAAAACGTTTTTGAACATATTAATTTTGAATAAAAATTTGATAAAAATGCTATTATAAATATAATAAATTAAAATAATTTTTGTATCTATTTGCGTAGTTTCTCGCTGAATTGCAGATCGATTTTCTTCCATCTCATTCGCCAATTTCTCACCCCACTCTCCCCCCTTCTCCCTCTTCACCCCTGATTTGATACTTTCGGACATAAATTATGTCTCGAAAAAGCCGTCAGTTCATTTCGGCCGTTCGCCTGTCGCCTCTCCGTCAGCTGTCGGCCGTGAGGGTGTGCGTCAGCGGCAGTGTCCGTGTGTGGGTGTGGGTGTGGGTGTGGGTGTGTGTGTGCGTTAATATATGGCTCTCGGCCGTTACAACGTGGCTCTTCCTTCACCCTCATTCCCTCATTCAGCGCCACCTTCTCTCGCCTGAGTTGAGCGCCTGTCAAATGGAGTGCAATTTCTGAAAGGTGACACTTTAAACATGACAACAACAACAGCATCGCATACAACAACAAGCCCAACAACGACCCCCGATAACAGCACTAAAATCCTGCAACGACAACACCAATGACTACGACAACGATGGAGCAAAGGAAAAAAGCCGAAAAGAGAAAAAGAAAACAACTCGAGAAAATATGGTGCAAATTTATGGGAATTCCGACAACAACAACAACAACAACAATGACAACAACAACAACAATGACAACAACAGCGAATGCAACGCAACCACGAGCAACAACGAACGGACTCCGCCAGCAACAGCAACAGCAAAATCAAGCGTAACCTCGTGACGTTCTAAGCACAGGGGCGTGGCTGGCTGGGCGAGTGGGCGGTGGGAGGACGAGTCGAAGCGCCAGAGCGAGGAGGGGCGCGTCGTGGGCCGTGGGGGCCGTGGAGCGGTGGAGCGGTTGACATGTTGCAGCTTGCGTTACACGCCTGGTTGCATCGTGATGAATTTATTGCTGCCCTCATGTTGTTCTGGCTTTTGTTGCCCCGTGTTGTTGTTGTTGTTGTTGTTGTTGAGGTGCTGCAGTTGTTGTTGTGCTCGTTGTTGATGTGTTGCAGTTGCAGTTGTTTTTGTTGGGCGCAGCGTATTCCGATGTCATCTTCCTCCACTTATTTCTTTCACAAGCCCCAACCTGATTCTAATAGTCGAGCAGAAGTTGTTGCTGTTCTAGTAGTCCTTCGCTGTTGTTGTTGTTGTTGTGATTTATTCGAATCACATAGTCTTGTTGTTGTTGTTGTAATGCGAGCGTTTAATCCAAGCCAACTGCAATTTTCGTGAATGATTTGCTGGCTCTGCTCGGCCTCCGACACGAAAAAAGTCACAATTTCGAAAACACTGCAGTTTAGAGCCGACAATAAATTCATCTCCCGACGATCTGGCACCACCGATGACTTCGGGCTAGAATTAATTGGGAAGTCAGGGAGGACGGGGGGAGAATTTTTGAATTTGCATTTTGAGAAAATTTTCCATTCGTTAGGCTATTTGAGAAGGAGTGGAGGTTGAGGAGAGGAGGAGGAAAAAGAAAAATTTATATTTTTTATAGATTTTATTAAAATTCTGACATTCGCCCTATCATAAATAATTATTTTATATATACCTTTTTTAACTTCAACCAAATATTTTCGTTTTGAATTAATATTTTGCAATTTCTTTAAGTGTCACAATGACTTTGATTAAAATCCAAAATTCTAAAATTCGAAGTAAATAATAATCAAAGATTTTACAACCATTTTATATTTACAGAATTTAAAAATATGAATTTGGAGACTATTACAAATATTTCTTATTGCTTACTCAAAATTTTGATCTGATATTTTCAAATTTAAGATTTTTTTAAAAATTTTTTAAATGATTTTGATATTTTAGTAAATACTGGTCTCAAATTTTCATACTAAAAATTTTAATAATTTTGGGAAAGTGGTATTTTTACCAAGATATCGAGGCTTCAGGCCTTCAGAAGGATGGAGGATGCACGGGGCCTGGGAATCCAGGCAAATGAGCAAATGGCTTTCCCTGGCAAGGGCGGTACGGGGGGTCGGGCGATGGTGGGTGGTGGGCGAAGCCTCCACGGGGCGTCGAGTTGAGTGAAAAATCGGAAAACGCCGCTGACGGTGGGCTTTGATCGGTCAGCAAAAAGTCAGCAATTAATTTAATGCTCCAGCGTGCACCGCATTTATGCTGATGTGTGCGTCATTCCGTGCATCGCAGTGCACGTGTGTGTGTGCGAGTGTGGGTGGGAGGCTGTGTGAGTGCGGCATGCGATTTTCTGCGTTCATCAAACGAGCGCATCCGACGCCGCCTCGCGTCTCCGTCCCGCGCCGCACGTGCTACGGACGACCGCAGAAGTGGCAAAATATGCAGCCGGCCACTGGCCAGGCTCCGCACTGAGAGAAATCGGGGGAAAAAGTTCGCTCTAACGTCTGGGAGCAGTTGTCGAAGAACAGAGAGGAGAACCAATAAGAATCAATTCTATGATATCTCTTCGAATTCTCACTGACTGCTAACTTTCTGGGTATAAATTGGTTATTGTAAAATGCTATAAAAACACACAAAAATTCAGTTCATTTATTAGAAAAAATTATTTAGAAATTTCAAAGGAAAAATCCCTCCGTTCAAAATTCTCTCAGGGTCCCGGCTCGTCTCGCCCCGTGGGGATCGCATTAATTTGATGTTGCTTCTGCTCCGCTGCTCGTGTAGTTGTTGTAATTGTGATTGTTTTTGTGCTCGCCATCAATTTAATGGCTAAATTAAAAGCAATAGTGTTGTTGTTGTTGTTTTTGTTGTTGCATAATAACTTTTTTCGCTCTCTCGCTCCCACACACAACTACAATGTCGTCAATTCTGCTGTGGTTGTTGCTGTTGGTGTTGGCAGCACCTTTTGAAGCCGATAGTGTTGTTGTTGTTGTTGGAGTAGCTGCTGTTGTTGTTGTTATTGCATGTTGCCGATGTGCTTAGTCAGTGGTCGGCAGCTGCTGCTGGTGCTTGAGTTGTCATTGTTGTTGCTGCTGCTCCGTTCGCCTGCAGAAATTTATGAGAGCTTTGATTGGCTTGTGCAGAATCCTGGCTGGAGGATCGAGCGAAGAGGGAGGAGGGCAGTTGAAGAAAGAGAGGCAGGAGGAAGGCGGAATAGAGAAGAGGAAGATACAGAACGATTAGAACTTAAAGGTAAGTGCTGAGAAATAGCGAGGGAAAAGTATTTGAAGGAAGAAATGGAATTTAAACTCCAACATCTGATGCCAGAAACGACCCCTGAGTACTCAAACGCTACCCGTCTGCCCTCCTGCCCCCCTGCCCTCTTCTCCCGTGGTCCTCGCGTCAGAACCACCTCCCTTTCCCCCATTGCCCTGTCTTTGGTCTCTCTCTGCCCCTCTTCTGCCCGTCATCGCCCCCTGTGTCTCTCTGTGGACGGCAGGTGTTGCTGGCAGGAGACTTCGAGCCTTCCTCCATCGCTCCTTCGCCCACGCATTCATTCCTGCTCTAAGCCCTCGCCACCCAGTCGCCCTCGCCCCCTCAACCTCCCTCGACCCCTCTCGATGCCCGATGAAAAATCGTTTAATGACACGATTCACGCAGCACGAGCGACGACCGACGACCGCCTCCGGCCGCTGCGAGGCGTACTTTTAACCAATGGCATTGTTGTTGCTACTTCGTTGTTGTTGCTACTTCGTTGTTGTTGCTACTTCGTTGTTGTTGTTTCTGCTGCAGCAGTCGCTGTGACGCCGCCGTGGCCTCCTCTGCCGCATCATTTGTCAGTTTTTAAATTGCAATTGGATTTGTTCGGAGCGTTTTTCTTTTCGCTTTTTTCTCTTCCCTTCAATCTTCCATTCTTTCTGCGTCCTCGTTGGCCCCGTCTGCCGGCTGCAGCTTCCGGTTCCGGTTCCGGTGAACCGCTGGATGTGCTCAGTGGGTTCTGATGTCCTGGAGAGCAGTGGGCGGAGTTCACACAAAAGAGAGCTGGTGGAGATCGAGATGGTTGGCAGGAGGAAGGGGAAGGGGAAGGACAGAGAGAGTTTTAGAAAGACGGAAAAACGAATGGAGATTAAAGAAATCGAACTAGTTTTTGAAAACAATTCAAAACTAATAAAAATCCCACAACAACTTCTTCAATGAAGCCTTTGCAACAACAAAGTCATTTGCAACAATCGCACTATTTACAACAAAAACAACATTTACAACTATAAAAATCTCTCCAACATCACCGTCAACACCACCAACCTCTACGACAACACGATGATCCACAACTTGAGCGTTCGAATCCTGATCTGTCGAACCTTCGTCTCCGGATCTCGCTTCATCCTCGCCCCCCGTTCTATCGGGGTCCACACAAACGCAACAACAACAACAACAAAAATGGTCAACGTCCTGAATCCCGGCGGGATGGCGAAAGGCTCACGGTTTTTTCGCCCCATTATTTTGCAGTTTTTCGCTTGAAAAACCCGCCTTCCACTGCCTTCTGATGCCGCCTGATGAGGACGGCTCTGCCGAATATTGTTGTTCTTGTTGTTGGGGAGATAATGTTGTTGTTTTCTCGCCCCGCATGTTGTTGCCTTGCTACCCGTGTTGCTGTGCCTGGCCTTGTCGTAGCTGTGGCTCCTGGTGATTGCTCTGCTGTTGTTGACGCTGTTGCTCGTTGTTGCTGCGGCCACTGCGGATGTTGGCGGCGCTGCTGCTGCTCCAATACAGATGGTGCTGCTGCCGAAACCAAACATCCCTCGACCGGCCCCGGCCACGCCCCTGCTACCGCCGCCGTCGCCAACATAATGAAAATGCAATTAATTTTTCCAGCTTTTCTTTCGCGCCCTTCGACTACGCTGCTGGGGCCGAATCGATGTGGTTGTTGTTATTGTTGCTATTTTGTTGTTCTTGGTGCTGTTGCTGCTTTTTGCTGCTGTTACAACCGACGGTGGCGACGTGGCTTGTGTTGTTGTTGCGGCTGAATGTTTCGCTCTTAATTTTCATTGCTGCAATATTATGACTCCTGCCAGTCGGATGTCCCTGTCTCACTCTCACCCCCCAGCCCCCCCCCTTCTCTCTCCCCACCCTTCTGGCCCTTTGTCAGCCGCTCGCCTTCGCTCGTTCGTTCCCCTCGACGGCCGCCGATGTCCGTCCCGGCCTAGCGGGCTGTCTGCGAGCCTTATCGTGGGCCTGCGATGGGAGTTCAAATAAAAATGCGGCACCAGCAGCAACAACAACGCGTCCAACAACAACAACTGAAGAGATATCACTGCAACACGACAACAAGCATTGCAGCAACACAACACGGAAGCGGGTGCGAGGGGGAGAGAGAAAGAGCGAATGGCGAGGGCGCGAAGGGAGGAGTGGAGGGAGAGAGAGAAGAAACGGGGGCCTCGCATTAAATGAGGAAACCAATTATTTACGCTCATAGAGAGATTTATGTGATTATGTGGTGCGGGCCACAGTGGGGCAAAACGAGGAGAGATACAAAAAACTCTTAAAAAATGCCAAAGGAAAATTAGAAAATCAGAGAAAATTCATCGATTTACCGCCTGTACTTCAATTCTAAGGACTTTTCTTTTGCTTTTCTCTCCACTGCCCATTGCTGATGTCGAAAATTTGATTGTTCATTGCAAAATTTGCCCCACGGTGCCCCGCTCGCAAATGATTAAGTTGGGAACTCAACAGAAAAACGAATCCGAAGCTGAAACAAAGGAATCCACGCCGAAGGATGTCCACAGAAAGGCGAGTGGAAACGAGGAAGAGACGGAAAGCAGATAGAGGGATAGAGAAGGAGCATTCGTAGGAGCGATGAAAACCCTGGGGGAATGAGCCGAGGCGAAGGAAGATAAGAAATCACAATAGATTTGGAGGAAAAGAAGAAAAGACAAGAAGGACAAAAATAAAAGAAACAAATAATGAAAGGCAAGAACTTAGAAATAAATTTAAAAGCATATAAAACCAGCATGTCAAGAACATGTTGAAGAAATGAAAATATTAACTTATAATAAATTAAATAAAAATGATAGGATTTAAAAAAATTAGGTACACTAATTCAAAAATTAATTAATATATTTGTCCTCTCTGTTTACCATAATTTTATTTACTTTTTATTCATTCTCTCTCTCTCTCAATTCCGTCTCTCTCTCATACTCATTCGGTCTCCTTCCTCTCGCTTTTTCTGATCCCTGTCCAGAGCTCCACGTCCAAAACCTTCTCCAGCACGGCCAAAACAACCCGAGTAGCTTGAGATCCTCCCTCTTCTTCTTCACACCAGCTCCTTCTCTCTTTCTCCCTTCGTCTCATTCCCCCTCTTTCTCAGCGGCTCCCTCTTCCTCTCGGCCTGACTCTGATTTGAGAATTTAATAAATTTCCCAAAATTATCCACTTAAGGATCCTTGCGAACGCACCAGCAGACACAATCATTGCACGTCCTGCGTCCGCAGTTCGCAGCGAAGGCGAGAGCGAGGGGAACAGATAGAGAGATGCCCCTGTCCTGCTCTAGCATTGTTACACTAAGTAATGTTGTTGTTGTTGTTGCTGCCGCTTCTCTTTAATTTAACGCCGGCCGCCTCAAGACGCCGCCGCCGACCCTCGACGACAACGACGCAGACGAAGACGACGGCGACGGCGACGCCCGGCAACCGCACGAGTGTCCGATGACGACAGCGGGGAGTCCACCACAACAACAACAACATCACTGTGAGAAGCAACAACAAGTAAGTCAGCGACAACAACAACAACAAGTGCAGGAACCGCACCAAAGCCTCGACTGACGACCGTTGAATCCTTCAAAAAAGCGAAATTAAGCAAAGGAGTGGGGGAGAGACCGAGATAGCGAGCGAAAGAGAGAGAGAGAGAGGGAGAGAGGGAGGAAGTTGGAGAGAGGAGGTTGTGAAGAGGATGTGGTGATGGGAGGCGAAGACCGGAAGCGGAAGCGAGTGTCTAAAACTGGTCACCGGCTGCTCGTCGCCAGGGTGTTGGTGGCTGGTGGCTTCTCCCCTATTCTTGTTGTTGGTGTAGATGGTGGCTTCTTTTGTTGTAGTCGGCGATGTTGTTGTAGTCAGCAATGTTGTTGTTGTCGTAGTTTTTGTTGCAAATCAAGTGGTTTTTGATGAGAAAATGAAAGGTAATTGCAGAGATTCGCCGACTGCCGTCGACGCCCACCGCCCCGGATCGACTGAAAGGAAACCCCGCAGCTCGGCGATGGCGGGCGGCCGAGCTGCTGGTGAAAAATGGCTGAATGGGCGACGATATGAATTCGGTGTAATTGGCGCAGCGGACAAACTGTTGATCCTCGTCGTCCGCCGTCGGTCGCCTCGTCCTTTCTTCCTGCTCCTTTGTCGCCGTCCTCGATCGCCGAGCTCGGCTTCCTCTTTATCTTTATCTCTGTCTCCGTCTCCGTCTCCATCTCCGTCTCACGTCATCGTCATTAGGCGTTGTCGTGCCTCGTCCACCTTTTCTTTGGCCGTCCCTCCTCTTCGTCCTCGGCAGGTGGCTTCGACTGGTCTCCTAATCCATAACCATGAGTGTCTGTATGTGGGTGAGGCGAGTGTGTGCGTGTGTGCGACAGACCGTTGGGGGTCTTGCGCTCATATTTCACTGACACGACGCCAAACGCCCTGCAAATGAGGGAATCTGCGCGATATTGTCTCGGCTGGAGGCTTCAGAAATCGACCTGGCGGAAAGCGTCAGGCGCCCCAGGAGGAAAACGAAGCAAGAGGGAGAGAAAGGGGCATGGGAAAGGATAGGGAGATAGGGGAGACAAAGAGGTGGAGAGAGAGCAGAAGAGAGAGATGCAAGGTCGACGTTAGCAGAAATCGCTCGTTAACCATGGACAAAGGGACGATTTTCTTTGTATCCAGGCTTTGAATGCGTTTTTATCCCGGCACCGGATGCGCGGCTCGAGAAGACGTCGGCGCTGACGTCAAGGACAGGAGGTGACGCCGAAGGGGGAAGGGAAAGGGCAAGGAGGAAGGGATTTTCTTAATTAAAAGAAAATAAAATCTTAAGCAGCGAGCGGAATTTAATTGTTAATTGACAGGCTTCCAGGCTCCGCAAATTCGCTCGAGGAACTGAAGAACCAGAGCCGGAAGAAGGTTGAAGAACGGAAGGAAACAGCAGGATGAAGGGGCCGGGGGGCTGTGGAGAGGCCTCTGAGCCTGGCAGGACTCAGGTGCATCAAGGATATTAATTATTTTCCCTTGGCCGTGGCAAAGGTTGCTGCAGGAGGCACTTGAAGTCGACTCGAGCAGCTGTGGAGGAGGCCTTGAATTTCCCGGGATTTCGCTTGAATCCGTGTGGCAGCCCCTTGGATGGGCTTCCCGAACGTCGAACATCCTGCCGAGACCTTTGGACAATCCTTTAGACGACCTTTCACTCCCATGAACCATCCCGAAAGCCGGTGCCAATTATCCATTTAATACTGCCGAAAAGAAATTCTTAGCCCATGCAGGAAGCGGTATTCAAATCGCTGCCGGAAGTGGCGAAGACCCCGGACCTCGGCGTGCATCGCTTCCGGCGGAAATGGCTTCGGCAGACGCGATTCAAGAAAGTGGCGGAAATTGCGATTCCCTTGTTGTTGTTTGTTGTTATTGGCGCTGATGATGCTGTAGGACTGGTTATTATCACACGCCTTGTTGTAGCTGGTTTCCTATGATTTTCATTGTTGTAGTTCGTGTTGTTGTTGCTCTCACACTCCTCCCCTTCACGCCATCGACAGCCGCATTACGGCGTTGACGTCTTGCCAAGGAGGGGAAGGGGAAAAGGAGGAGAAGCTGGAAAAAACCCGAACCGGAAACGGAGGCTCCGACGACTGAAGACCAACTGTAGTTAGTCGGATTTTTCAACCCACTCCACAACGCCCCCAACACGCTCCTCATCGCCTCCTCTCGCCCTGGGCCTCATCGTCATCTCATCTGAATCCCACATGGGCGTCGATCATCAACACATCAGGAGCAGCAGCAGCGGCAGCAGTGGATGCAGGAGCAATGACAACAACAGCCAGGTCGACAACAATGCTGAAGAAAGGGCCAAATCAGGCGCCAGGGCTGCCGACACGATTAAGAAATCACAACACGTCTTTTAATCAGGGCTACGTGCTTGAGTTCGACGGCAGGACAGACGGGAGGACGGACGGAGGAAGTGCAGAGACAGGCAGCTGGAGGGGCGACAGAGCGATGAATAGAGAGAGAGCCAGACAGCCTGATAGACAGATGACCAGCAGCCAGGGGCAGAGCGAAGGAATGGCCAGGAGAAGGAGCTGCAGCAGGTCTCAAATGAATGGACAGCCGGATGTGTGAACGGGAATAATGAAGGGTCACGTGGGAGAGGGACGTGGGGGAGAAAGGGACGGGGACAGGCAGGGAGAGGAACAGCGGGGGCGAGGGCGAGGCATTGATAAACGATGAAGGCCTGAGATTCAAATCGATGTCGGACAGGCATCGGGGGAAGAGACGAGGACCGATTGACGAGAGGAATGCCAGGGGACCAGGAGGGAAAGAGAGAGGTGGGGAGGTGAGGGCAGAGGGGGAGGAGAGCGAAAGGGGGCAGAGAGTGACCGACGTCAAGGGAGCAGGAGCGAGGGATGGACTGTGGATTAACCTCATGAACGAAACGCTGCTGAACGCTGGGAAGCGACCAAGAAGGGAAGAAATTGGGAGAATGCCGAGAGAGACAGAGATAGAGAGAAAGAGAGGCAGGGACAGAGGGCTGGCACATCGCGGTCGAGCGGTCGGATTCCGTCTCGTGGACGTCTCGGGACGTGCGGCCAATCGAGGAATCGCCTGGGTCGTTGTGGAAAAATTAATGAAATCCTTGTCGCGGATGTTGATTGGGGGCCGGCGCAACAACAATGGGGCCAATAACAACAACAACAACAAACAGCCACTAACAACAACAGCAATTGAAGGAATAAAGCCAACCACTAAAACTCAATTGACGGCTGCACGAACTCGGCCTGAATTAGAATACCAGGATTTTTCGTATATTTTGACTGTTTTCAAACTCATCTTTTCTAACAAATTAAATATTGATCGGTGCTTGTGGTCGAAAAAAAATTAATTGTAATGGGAGGATGATGGATTTTCTATTAAATTTTCGATATCCATGCATTATTTCGAAATATTCATATTACATAAAGTCTTTCTTACTCGGAAAGGTCAAATGAGTAATTATAATTTGTAGAGCATTTTTTAAAGATTTTTTTTTTGTTTTTTCAATTCCACGTCAGCAGACCTCGACCTCTGAGTGGGTGGATTGAAAATCTCGACCACGATGACAACAGGTAAAGCCAAAGCCTCCAACGGCGAGTCACCAACAGTGCGTTGTCAGCGACGTCACCAGCGACACCGAGGCCGGCGTCGCCGGCTGTCGATCTGGCTCGGATCTGGCCATTGTGCAATCAGAGCCCTCGTCGCGAGCCCTAATTGCACACGGACGCGCAAACAAGTTAATTTTCGGCAAATAAACGGGGCAGCGAAGCCCACAGCAATGCAGGAGAGAGAGGGGAGGGACAGAGAGACAGAGAGAGAGAGCGAGGGAAAATAGGGAAAAGAAATAGAGGGGAGAGGGAAAAGAGAGGGTGACAGCGTCCGTGGGCAGAAGGGTGGAAGGAGCGAAAAGCGAATGCATTGATTTCAATTCGCAAACACTCGAAGTGCAATCGCATGGCCGTGGTTCGGCTATGCATGTGTGTGTGTGTGGATTTGTGTCGTCCTGCGTCTCCCTCTCTCTTTCCCCTCCCCCACTCTCTCCCTCGCTCTGTACCCCCTTTCTCTCACCCCCTACTCTCCCAATCCCCGGAAGTTGCAGCTGCCCGCGCTTCGATATTAAATGCAATTTTATGCACCTCGCTCACACAGATAAATACACCGAAATCCACTTGCACCCCCACAAACGCACACCCAAACACACCAAACACACCCAAACACACACACACACACGCTTAGGCAATCATTGGCCGAGAGAGCTTTGATTGCATGGCTTTTGTTTCGGTCGTCGGTCGCCGCTCGGCAGGTGGCGTCGCTCGAGGCCAGGATGCGGAACCGGAATCAGACCAGAGCGCTTCAGTGGGAAGAGAAGGAGGGGGGAGCGTGGGAGCGAGAGGCAGGATCAGCCATATGAGCCCACGAGCCGGAAGAGCTTTCAATCGCCGTATTAATTGCGGTCGACGACAGTCGTGGCGAGCGACATTGGTCTGAATCTTAAAAAATACAGTGATGAACAAATTAACAAATTATGTAAGCAAGATTTATTTTCTAATTCACTACTAGATACCACATTTATTTAAAAAGAAATTCCGTATATTTTTGCTAATTATCATGTTGGAGTTTCTTCATTCAAATAACAAAAATCATTTAAACAAAAATACAAAATCACAAAAAAACATTTAAAACTGTTTTCATGCCTTCATGAATTCTCTGATTTTTCTCAATTTCTTATTAAATCTTTTTTGCAATTTCTTGTGTTGTTTTTTTTTTTGTTTTTGTTGTTTTTGTTTCATTCATTTTTATTTGTCCCACAGCTTTGTCTGGCTCTTTATGAGGCGAATCCGATCTCCACTGTAGTTTCCAACACCTACACGCACACACACCTATTCCATGCAGTTTCGGGTGGAAAATCTTTTCCGAAATATCCCTAAAATCCTTAAATGACAATCCAATTAAAGCGCTGCCATGTAATCCGAACGAGGTCCACCCGAGCTCCTTCCCACCGAAACAGAGCAACAAAAATTACAACAACAACTCGTACTGCAACAACATCGCCGTACTATTTTCCAGAATACACTACATTTTCCACACAACCACAACAACAACCAGAGGAAACCACCACCTACGGTGGCGGCAACAACAACAGCAAAAACTGCAACAACACCAGCAGCAAATGAATGTGTTTGATTTTAAACCCTTCGGCACGACCCCCGTCGAGGGGGAGGCAGAGGAGTTCGAACCATTTTCACATGTTCGACACGTAAATTGCGAGCTCCACCGATGCCCAGCCTCGCCTCGGGCCGCGCCCTGCGCCGGCCACGCCCACGCCCTGCCGTCCTTCGCTGGCGCTCGCCAACTCATTGACATGCAAATGGCCACACCCGACCGAAGCAACCCGTAGGAACCGCGGATTGGGCACTTGGTCCTGGGGAAAAGTTAGTTCGAGGAGGCGAAACCTGAAATTTTATTAATCTTCATCTACTTGGAGTGGAATTTCAATCTGCTAGTAGGAATTCTCTTTTCACTTCGCAATCTCTCTTTTCACCTGCTCGATCTCTCTTTTCACCTTTTCGATTCTCTTTTCACCCATTCGATCTCCGTATTCACCTTTCGGTTTCTCTTTCCACCTGTCCACCTCTTGTCTCATCTATTCGAACTCTCTTCGATTCTTATCGATTCTGTTTTCAACTTTCTGACTCCTCTTTTCAGCTGCTCGATCTCTCTCTTCGCCTTTTCGATTCTCTTTTCACCTTCTGCGTCTCTAGTTCAAACTTTTCGATCTCTCTCTTCACCATTTCGGTCCCTCTTTACACCTCTCGAATCTCACTTTTTTCCTATCCAAACCGATCCCACGCCATCCCACATCCCTCCCCTGTCTTGAACCCTCCTCCTGAGCTCTTCAATCACCCTTTGTCACGACATCTCCTGGCATTGCATTGCACTGGATGTTGCGCAAACGCCCTTCGCCTCCACCGACTCTCCTTCCACAGCACCGTTCTTCCCGCTCGCACACACATCGAGTACTCACTCTGTCGGCCCCCACATCCTTCCTTCTGTCTGTCCCGTCAGCCCGTCGCCGCCAACTGTCCATGGCTATAATCCTTCCATCGTACCGATGTGCATCGCACGTTCCATCCATCCGTCCATCCATTCAGCCAACCTTCAGACCTGCTCTGCTCCTCCCCATCATCCGTCCTGCTCTCCGTGGTGCGGCGTCGTCGTTCGTTCGGTTGTGTTGTGTAATTGATTATATCAGCCATGTTAATTCTTGATTAAATATGCAAATCGACACAAATTTTCATTTGCACAACCGAACACGACCCGCCCGCCCTCGATGCAGCCGTCATCGGCCTGCGATCCAACCGCCCGCCCCCTCTCCGATCGTCCTCCCCTCATCATCCACCTTCCGCCGCTCTCCATCCCTTCCTCGGCCCCCCGACTGTCCATCGCCCATCTCTGCCCAGTTCGTGACCGTGTTTGTGTCCTTCTAGCGGCGAGTGGGAATGTAAACGTGGCCGTGTGTGTGTGCGCCAGTGTCCGTGTCCGATTGCGATGTCCGTGTGTCCTCGCATAAATATGCAAGGCAGGATAATTGTCAATGCAAAAATTTGTTGCATTGACAGTTATTATGTCATCGTATTATCCTCCCTTAATTTATGCAGTTCATGTCCTTCCTCCATCCTCCTCCTCTCGCCCCCCCCCCCCCCCCTTTCCCATCTCGTCTCCTCGCCCACATCTTGCCTTCCTTGTCACCTCCTCCTCCTCCTTCGTCGCCGTCGCTCGAATCAAATGCAATTCTCTGGGATTTCCTCGAGGCGTGTCCTCGGTCAAATGCAACATTTTCCCATCATCATTCGACATTTTAATTTGGTTTCTAGTCCGGCAGCAGGGAGGGAAGGAGTGAGCGGAAGGACCTTCGACTCCTCCCTCCTTCCGTCCCTCCACTCCTGGGCTGAGGGGACGAATTTGCTCAGTGTTTTCCTGTTGTATTTATTCCCCGACAGTTTGTTGGTTTTTCCAAACTGGCTCCACTTAATTTTCATTAAGTTCTGACAAATTTCTCTACTGTATATTTAATTCATCTCTATTTCTCTATTTCAATTGTTCAAATTGTTCTTGATATTAACTTATTGTAAATGTAGTTTTTGATTATTTAGTTTTGTATTTTTTTGGATTTATTTTTTATGGTTTTTCCCACTTGACTTTTTTCCATATTTGCCCTCCCTCCTAATTTCATACCACGAGCTTTTTCTGCCCTCCACCCTGCCTCACCCCACTATCTCCGTCTCTCTTCCACACACTCTCCACCCTCCACATGTGCCATTCCTTTCGGCCCGCCGTAAATTAAAGTAGATTTTTTCGCAACTTCCGTCGCAACATAAAACATTCTTTGAGCTTCTCTCTCTAAATTTGAATTGATTGGCTTCCATTGGCGCTCCCTTCCGGCTTCCGGTTGGGGAAGAGGGGGGAAGGAGGGGGATGTCGCCAGTTTACCGCGAGAGCAAACAACGTCTGACACTTCGCTAACGAGCGACCGAAAATTTAAATATATCGAACCATCGTCATAGGAAGACCGGAGCATGTCGAAGCCGCTCTGCCTGTCTGTCTCTCCCTCTCTCTCACTCTCTCCATCTGGCTGTCTTTGTCTCTCTCCCGCTGTGGGGGAAAACTATCAACTGAAAACTAACGAAACGAAAACTCCGGCAACGCCGGGCGCAACAAACTATCGACGGCGGCTGCAAGTGTTCGCAAACAGACGACGGCGAGCCGGCGAAGCCCCGGAGGAGGCGGCGGGAAGCCGGGGGTCGCCGTCAATGCGGTGTTTATTGCATTCAATTGACTCGCAGGCAGAGCGGGACAGAGTGTGTGAGCGGAAAGAGAGAGAGGGAGATGGGGGAAGGCGAGGAGATGACGGAGAAATTACTTTGAAAGTTATGTTTGAGCAAGTTTTAATGATACGATTTACAGAGGGACAGAGGGAGACGAGGAGGACCTGGAGGAAAGAAGGAGTGTGAGAAGGGGAGAGGAGAGCGAAGAATGTGAGGAGGGAGGAGAAGTGACGGATGGGGAGAGAAGAGAAGACCACGTGAGGAGAAGACACAAGCGGAATCATGTGTGAGGTCGCCAGAGCAGCTGAAGGAAGGACGGCGATGCAGATGAAGACCACCAAAAGGACGGCAAGGAGGAGGTGTAAGAAGGAAGGACAAGGAGATGGAGGAGGAAGCGGAAACTCACTTAGTCTAGATCTTCACTGGAAGCCTTCCCAGAGCTCGTGGGAGTGTCGGGGACCTCGTCGCAGTCCGTCGCGCCTGTTGTTTAAACAATAAACAGCTTAAACTTCACAGCTACACAAAAGGCCCTCGCCCTCTCTCCCTCCTGATCATCGCCTTGGCTTTATGTCTCGCCATGATCCGAGATGATGCTCCGTCGCTCCTCGTCTTGAAAGTTATCGGCGGCATCATTTCGATGCCTGGGCAAATAATTTGAAAAACAAACACCGACGGCTCCCTGTCAGCCACGACCAGTGTCAAGCGCCTTCACACACACACGCACACATGCACTCGGGGTGTGTGTGTGCCAGTGTGCGAATCGATATCCCTTCTAGGGTCCTGGGAGTTTGTATCGCTTGGCGAAATATTGACGAGGAAGTCAGGCCAGACGAGTGGGCCGAGGCTGGAGGGTGGCGGAGGACGGGAAGGGCGGGCGTTTCAAGAGTTCGGTCGACATCCTTTTGCCATTTGCTAAATCGCACTTTGTTGCTGTTGTCTCTCAGACTCGTTGCTTGTTGTTGTTGCGGCCCTTGAAGTTGTTGCTGCTGCCGAATCTCGTTGTTGTTTCAAATCTCGTTGTTGCTAGCGTGGTTTCTCATGTTGTTTTTGTAGTATTCGTTGTTATTGTTGTCCCATTGCAACTTGTTGTTGTTGTAATTGTTGTTGTTGTTGTTCTCGTTGTTGTTCCCACTGCAAATGTTGTCCTTGTTGTTGCTGTTGCTTTTGTTGTGGTTGTTTATTTTCACTTCAAGTGGTTTCGCATCGTTTCGACTCCCGAGATTTTCCTCCTCTCCCCCTCTCCCTCTCGCTCGCTCCCTCCGTCTGTCTCACTCGGGTGAAGCCATCTCTAGTGGATTGTGAAATGCGCTTAGGGTTGCCGCAGCCATGGCTCCATTGGCGGGAACGACTTCGGAAATAGTTCGGCGATTTGAGGGAACCCAGTTTTTTCTAAGAATATCGAAAACAACTTAAAATGTAGTATTTTTCAATAATATAAAATTTCATATTTTTCAAAATAGAAAATTTCACATTTTTCAAAATAGAAAATTTCACATTTATCAATAATTAAGCATTAAATTTTGTCATTAATATAAATATGATAACTTTCAAAAATGGAAAATTTCATATTTTTCTATAATTTCAAATTTGATATTTTTCAATTATCGAAAATACCATATTTTATTATTTTTTATTATTTAAAAATTGAAAATTTTAAATTTTTCGATAATTGAAAATTCAATATTTTTGAACAATTGAAATTTTCATTTTTTTTCCAATAATAGCAAGTTTCATATTTTAAAAAAATAGAAATTTATTATTACTCCATAATTTTACTGAAAATCTTTCTACAATAAAATTAATAAATTTTTCTTTACAACTCTTCTCGGTCTCTTTTTTCTAATGTGGGTTTTTTCTGGCCTTTAATATTTAAATTCCACACTATTATTTTCCGGAGAGAAATCATTCACCTCGGGAAAGCTCGTTTCCCAAAAAATATCGCCCGAAACTCTCGCGACTCCCGCGACGAGGGAAAAATAATGATTTTAAAAATAATAGCGCAGACTAGAATTCCCGAAAGCATCCTCCGAGCGAGAGACAAGCGAACTCGAAGCAAGAAAATTCAATGCAATTCAACTCGACATCGCTCGTCCTGCTCGCAGGTTCCGATTCCGCCATTCAGATGCGCCAACGTCCACCGGTCGCCCCGTGGGCTGGGGTCGGGGTTGCCACCTGTCCGCTCTCGAATTCCACGCCATCCGATGCGATTCGGTGCGGTTCGGTCCGATTTGGCTCCCGAGTCGTTCGAGGCGGCGGCGAATCGATGGCGTTCAATTAATATTCAGTTATGCTCCGGCGGAATATTTTAATTAATTTTCGCGTAATCAGCAAAATTTCCCACAGACACGTTCCGAAGCGCTCCCGACGGAGCACAAGGGATGGCTCCACGGGGGAGGGAGAGAGGGAGATGGGATGGCGAAGAGGAGGGGCGGAAACGACGTCATAAAGTGTGAAATTTATTCGCATCGAATTCGGCAGACGGCGGCCGTCAGTGAAGGCGGACGAGATGGAGAGACCGAAAGGCGACGGAGGGACGGAGAAACAGAGGGGAGACGATGCAAAATGGGGTGGAATTTCGGGCAGAAGGGGGTGGAGATCGAGAGCCTTTGGGTCAGGTGGATTAAAGTGTGAGAACCAGGCTCGACTTGGAAAGGGTTGCTTTGCTGGGCAGGACCCGAAGGACTGCAGTGAAAATTTTTGGTTCAGAAATGTTTCCATTTAATTTCGTGAATTCCAGCCGCTGCTCCTCGAATATCTCCCTCTCCCCCACGCTCTCCCTCTGTCTGCCCACTGTCTGAAGACTTTCTTTTCAAGGCTTTCTTGATTTCAATGAAACTCGCCGCCGCCTCCTTCACGGCAAAGCCCTCGCCTCCCTCCTGCGATGGCATAAACGTCGTTCAACTCTCGTCTTAGCCTCGCGAACGTGATTCTGCTGGCCAGTCGTCGCCGACGTCGTCGCGCTTTTCCGCGGACCGGCGCAATCGGAACATATATCAGGATAGATGTCAGTCGGTGCATTGGGGGCAGGACCCTGTGGGGTCTCTTTCTGCTCCCCTCCACTCCCGCCGCCCATGTCCTTTTTTGTTTACTTTTTCACTCCGAATCCTTTGGTTTCTCCACTTTCCTTGCCTGGTTATTGAATTTTAGCTCCTTGTCGTCCAGGCAAGAAAAATCCCCGCTCGAAAGGCACGACTTCGTCTGGGTCGGTTTTTGCTCCTGCCGTCTCGGCGACTGTCGGCGACTTCGCTGCGAGTCCTCGGCGAGGACTGGGGCGAATCGTCGTCTAATCAGTGCCCAGCCACGGCCACTGCCCGTCGTCCTACTCCGTGGCCGAGATGGAGGGCGTCGACGTCGCGCCCTCCGTCGTCCGTCCCAAGACCGAGCCCACGACTAAGTCTGTGTCCGGGCTCAGGCCGCCATGTCTATGTCGTCTCCTTGTCTTCCGTCCCTTTGCCTTCCTCCAAGTGCTCTATCGCTGGCCTCACATGCGGAAATGTTCCGTACAAGTTCCGAATGCGCCTTGGCCGCCAAGGACAGGGCGAGGGACAGAGAGAAGGAGAGGGAGAGGGAGGAACAGAGAATGAGGTGCACCGAAAGACGAGGTCCAGACGGACGGACAGATCGTCCGAAGGACTCTCATATCTTCGGCCACGTCCTCCTTGAAGTATTTTATGCTCTCTACATTCGAAGCCGTTTCGAAGGAAAGATCGAGTGATTACGGAGGCGAAAGCGAGAGGAGAGGTGCACTGAGTGAGTGGGAGGAGAAGAGAAAAATAAAATAAACTTAATAAAACCAAGTCCCGAAAACAGAGTAAGCATGAAGGATGTGAGGGCTTGTGGCAAATTAATTTCGGGAATTAGCGCCGAGCAAGAAAAATCGCCCACATGAACACGACCAAGTTTCGACGACGACAACGACGACGACGGCAACAAAAACCCCGAAAGAGAGAGAACACACTTTTCTGCTACTTTTTCGGCCCCCTCAGAGCGACGGCTGCCAGTTGTTAATGTTTAACTTCGCTCGTTCCTGGCTTCTTTTTAGTCGGATGCACTCGGTGTCAACGTCGGCGGCAGGCGAGCGAGCGAGATGGTGAGGAAAAAACGATTGCATGTCTTCAGGCGCAAAATTTACTACTGAACTTCTGCTCTCTCACTCTTTCTCTCTCTCTATCTCTTTAGCCAACATCGTCGAGTGAGCGGCGCTTGGAGTTCATCAAATGCTGCTCATTTGCTCAATTAATTAGAGAGGAAACTTTTCTGATTTCACTCGAGGAATTGCAGCAAAACGTTGATACTGAACGAAATTTACAACACGAAATTTCACGAAATTATATATCTGAAGGAAAAATTCATAAATGATCAATCTCGAAATTTACTTTTCCCGAATCTAATTCATGAGCTTTCACAATTATGGTGTTTTATTTTCAATTTTCTCTTCATGATTTAGGGAAGTTTAATTAAACCTGCAAGTTCTAAATTAGGTCTCCTAACAATTCCTTCCTTCTCAATTTCAAACAGTCCTTGTCTCAGTTTATTTTATTAATTTTCTTTCTTTCACCTCCTTTTGCATCTCCTTCCCACCATTTTAATCCGATCCCCCCATCGTGACCGCTTAATTAGCCCTCGCAGCTTAATAAAAATCAGAGTTCATTAAATCATCACGAAAGTACTCTCCAGCCACCTATCTCTGTCTCGCTTTGGCAACTCTAGGGCCCACTTGTCCACCCTCCCTGGAGAGCATTTGGCAATCTTAATTTGAGAAATTTGCATTTTTAATTTGCCAAGTGAATACACGCAAAATAGAACAGTTCAGAAAATAAAACAATTCCATAAAAAAAAAAAAAACAACAAAGAATAAAATCACAAAAAAGATTCCGTCCTTAACAACAACAACCATAAGTTGTAGGACAGAGGGAGAGAGCGAAAAAAGATAAAAATCCCACGACCGAGGAGATCAAAATTAATTTCACATGAATTCCAAGAGACACATGGACACAACTTTGCACCGCGGAAGCCAACAGTTCGCTCTCACTCTCTCTATCTCGCTCCCTCCCCCTCGTTAGCGAGCGTTTGTCTATTTGTCGTCGTCCCGTGTGTCGTCCGAGTGTCTGCTTTTTGTGGCCACCACTGTGGACCCTCGAGTTGACTTATGAATATTTTTTGCGGCTTCCACGGGACGAATTTTCCGCAACTTCCATTCCTTTTATTTGGCTAAAATATCGCCATCATGCGGTTGTTGTTGTTGTTGTTGCTTTAGAGAGGATTCTCTATTAAGCCCGGTTCATATTCGGCTTGTTGGATTCTGGCCACCGTGGCTGGGAATCCGATTGTGAGACAGTGAGAGGTGAAAAAGTGAGGCCATTATGTAAAGGAAAAATATTCAAAGAAAATATTTAAAAGTATTCATTCTAATCATTCATCAATTTCGGCCAATTATGGCTTCAATTAAAGTGCTTTGAACGACTTGCAAAAAATAAAAATTCGTCGACAACTTCACAATTTCACAAAAACTTTTTCCCAATGGTCTTATTTTTCATGACTTCAAAATTCTTCTACATAGTACTTAAATAAAAAGAAATTCATACAGAACATTTTCCGCAATTATAAAGTAAAAAAAATCCCTGCACTCAATCAATTTTCTAATAATTCCATTGGCCTAATTTCGACGGCCACCACTGTCCGCTGCCGCCTCAATTAGAACACCTGACGGCGGTTCGGCCCGCAAAACCGCTTAAAAATTTATGAATATTTGACGAGATCCACGACGACAGAGCGAGATCGAGGGAGTCCGAGGAGGGATGAAGTTATTGGAAAAGGACAGACCGAGATACGGGGAGATGGCGAGCGTTTAACAAATTAATACGCAACTGACCGCAGGTCCGGAAGCAATAGCAGCACAACAACAACGCCGGGGACAAAAACATAATCCGAAAAGGGAGCGAACGGGAGGGTGAAGAGACGGAAATGCGCCAAAAGTAATTTAATTTCGAAGCCACTCGGAGAAAAACTCATTTCATGGGTCAAAAATTACAATCCACAATACAGCCACACACACACAAACACACACAGGCACACACACCTATGACCCTCGCGGTCTCTGCGTGTGTGTGCTCGTGTATCCATGTGTGCGTTCGGCGGAAAACAAAAGCCGAAAATGGGGCTAAAAGCCGACCCAGCTCGGTTTTGATTTTCGGACTCGGGCTTCGCTCGCTCCCTCTGTCTCTCTCCCTCTCCCTGTCTCCCTCTTTGGGGGATTTTTTGTTCCTCGCCGCCTCGGACTCAAAGATAGCAAATGAAACGCTCGGCGAATCCTTTGGCGAGCGGAATTCGTTTGCGCCGAGCATTGGAATTAATTCCCAAAAAGGTGCAGGCACCAGCAACAACAACAACAACAACAACAATGTTCACAACAACAATATTCACAACAACAATATTGACTAGAACAACAATGGAGACAGGAACAGGAACAGCAACAACAATTACAAAGGCAAAGGAAGCAACAATAATTACAAGACGAGCAGCAAAAACAACAACAACGAAGAGAGAAGAGGACACCGATTTCTAGCGAGAAAGAGAGGGGGACAGCGCGAGGGAAAGAGAGAGATAGCAGGACAAGGCGAAGGGGTGCAAATTGGGGTAGGACATCGAGGAGATAAAGAATAACAATTTGCGGAATTATGAATTCATTTCAGGGAAGTCGCACCCAGGAGGAAAGAAAAAGGAACTGAGGGCACCAGGGACACGGACTGGGGGGGGGGGGGCAGGCAGGGCTGAGGAGGCCTTGGGGAGAGGAAGAAGGAAGCAGAGCAAAGGGAACGACTTGGAGGAGGTGATAGGATGAGGATCCTGTGGGAGGAGAGCTTGTGAAGAGATTGAAAGGGATCAGGGGAAGGCGAGAAAGGGAAGCCTGGGGAGTGAAGGCTGAGAAGGGAAGGCCGAGAAAGTGATGGCGGAGAAAGTGATGATGATAAAGGAAGGGAGGGGTTGGGTGGTAGTTGGAGTTGAAGTTGAAAAGGGAAGGTGTGTGTGGAGAAGTGTCCGAAATTAGACCAACAATTGGGAGTGAATGACGAAGGTGAGGGTCAAAAAGGGTTCTCAGGCGCAAAGAAGGGACTCGAGAAGGTGAATGAGTAAAAGGGGTGGAATGCGATTCCTGATGGGATTCAAAAATGCGTCCTTATTACGAAGCGATTGTGCTTTTCGCTCCGAGGGAGAGCGGGAGACCACAAGATGACGACCCAAGCGACGGGAACTGTCGACAAAGGCCATGCGAACCATTCGACGACCATTCGGGACACAATTGTTTGGATTCCCACGGGGGAGCGAAGGCGACCCCAAATGGGTCGACAAATGTCGAGATTCCCGTGCGGCGATTATGAAAGTTTGCCATAAATCTCAACAAGGGCGAGTAAATTAATCGAGGGCCGAGAACTTTCCCGATTTGACCCCAGATTCCTCTCTCTCTCTTTTCAGAAGAAAGACGAGAAGTTGTTTGGTGATTGTGTTTTCGCTCAGTGTGCGAGTGGACAGACAGAAAGAGCGATATCAGACACCAACAGCAGCGAGCGGCGATGTCGCAACTTGATTGAATCCAAAGCTGCAGACCGCGGGCGCAGATGAATGAACGACGAATGGACGGCCAGAGGGACGGACGGCCGGACCGACATCTGGGGAGCCCGGGACGACGATCTCAGGAGACCGACGGACGGACGGACGGACGGACCGCGCGCCGACGAGACTCGTGGCCAAACTCGTTCCCATCGGAAGCCGACTGCGTTCGCGCATGCGCGGCCGCCGTCGCCGCCTCGTGGTCCACTGACCGAGTCGGGTGCGGAACCGGCTGTCGCCCAACCTCTCCCTCGCTCTCCCCCCCCCCCCCTCCCCTGCCCCCATACACCTTTCTCTCTCGCACTCTCCACTCCCAGCTGTGGACATTTCAACAGTCTGCACTGAAAATCGCGAAGATTTCGAAAATCGCCGGCGCCTGGAACGATTTGCGCGATCGCGTTCGGCGAATTTTCAATTTTCTTTCTCAGTTTCTTGGGCGGTTGCGGCTCGGTTTCGGTTGCGTCTGCGCGGCCGCCGACTGCGGGTTTCAGTCGCGCGCCGTCGTTGGTGCGCTCAAGTTTGGTCCAGTGGAGAAAATTAAATAAAAGTATTTGATAAAATACAAATCTACCAAACCCACCTCTAATTGAAATTAATTGACCAGTTTAATAATTACAGTAGAATATCGAATATATGAAAATTATTTATATTGCAACCATCTCAATTGCTTAAATTTAATACAAATTCAAAATTTACTAAAGACACCGATTTTTGAGAAATAAATTAATCTAACTATAGCAGAAACAATAATACAAAACAAAGAAATTGAGATTTATGGAGAGAATTTAAGTGATAATTTCAAAAAGTCATTATTTTAAAAAAGAAATAGTTCGAAAGAAAATATGAATTACTTGCTTCGATTGAGTTTCCTGTTCTTTTTCTTCAAATTCGGAAAGAGCGAGGAGAAATTCCTGACCGAGTCTCGTAAGTCCTGCCATTAGACAAAGAGTAGTATATTAGTAAATAAAGTTAATAAAACATAAAAGAACGTAAAATGAGGACGAAATTCAACTCATTCACAAAATCAACAAACACTTATTTATTGTATTATTATATATAATATGTCAAAAAAAAAGATATAAATAGAAAAAATTATAAACATATAATTCGACGCCCAAGACGTGGGAAGGAAAAAATTGTCAGAGCTAACAATTAATAAACTGTATGGCCGACGATTTTTCGAGAACCCCCCAACGGCCACCCCCAACTGGGCGATTGCGCCACCCCCATCGAGTCGAAATGTTACTCATACGCACCGTGACTGTGACTTCGGCTCGGACTCCGACCCGCCGCGTGGTCTGCGCAATCCACCGAGCCGAACCGAGCCAGTTGCAACCATCGCGACCGCTCGATCGGTTGCAACACTTCCTCGACGGCAGCTCCGAGCATGAGGATGGCGACCGAGAGCGAGACGGGGACGAGACCAAGACGGGGACCGAGACCAGCGACCAGCGGCCGGCGACCAGCGGTCAGAACCGGCTGCGGAACACAGAAAACGGAAAACGATTTCGAAAGCGCGCACTTCAGGCGACCACGTTCGGCATTTGGGGTTTCGGCGGTTGGCGGTGGACGCAATCGCAGTCGCCACAACAACAGCAACAACAACGACGACAACATCAACATCAGACCCACTAACTCTGACATATTTCCCAATAGTCCGATCGAAAGTCTAGAGTAGGAAACACTAACCATAAGCAAAATTAGACTTGGCAAATTAAATTTGGAACGACGCGCTCTTCCACAGCAGATTATATCAAGGAATGCCAGATCGCCGACAAGAACTTCGTCAACTGCTCCACGCAGAGCATCCAGCAGCTGTTCGACAAGCTGGGAACTGGTACGAAACAACAACACAACGTTGGGAGATCACAATCTGAAATCTGAATGATTTTTTGTAGGGATCCCCGGCCTGGACTCGATCAAGAGCTTCGACCCGTTCTTCCTCAACCGCATCAAGATCACCCAGGGCAACAGCAACGCGATCAACCTGAAGGTCGAGCTGTCGAACGTGCAGATCAACGGCTTCGGGCACACGAATGTCCTGGAGAGCCTGTGAGTGGCTCCACCGCGCTCCTCCCCACCTCAACTCAATGCTTCACTCTTCACTCTCTCCTCCTCTCCCCTCCCCAGGGTCTTCAAGAAGGACTTCAGCTGGAAGACGACCTTCAGGCTGCCGGCGATGAAGCTCCAGGGCGACTACAGCCTCTTCGGGCGCATCCTGCTGATCCCCCTGAATGGGCGTGGCAAGGTCTTCCTCGACGCAGGTGCGTAGATCATTTCGTTTCCACTTCAATAGACGACTTTGGAGTCGGTTTCCGTGCAAGAAAACTAATTTAGTAGCCAGAGAAAGTTTAGAAACTTTAGAAATGAGAGTTAAGAAAATTATTTTGAGAAATTTGTCTTGAGAAAATGAAGTTAAGGGAATTATGTTGAGAAAAAGAACTTGAGAAAATTTACTTGAGAATTGAAGTTGACACAATGAACCTGATAAATTCCCTCCTCCCTCGGTGTGTCCCTGAAGAGAACATGACGATCGTGATGCACTCGAAGACCCGGCTCTACGAGAAGGGCGGCTTCACCTTCTACAACGTGACGAATATCCGGGTCGACTTCGCCATCGACGGCCTGCACTCGCACTTCTCGAACCTGTTCAACGGCAACAAGCAGCTCGGTAGGCCCCTGTGCACCCACCCTGTAGTCATTTGCCGCGACCAGCTGTCTTTTCTTTTCTTTTCTTCTCCCCTCAGAGGACAGCACGAACAAGTTCTTCAACGACAACTGGCGGATGCTGGCCGACGCCCTCTACACGGTGATCACCCAGACGATCGAGGACATCATGCTCGACGTCCTCAAGAAGATCTTCCACTACATCCCGGCGAACTTCTTCGTCAGCGACATCCCGACGCCGCAGCAGCTCTACGGCAAGGCGAAGCCGAAGTGAGAGATCGAGAGCGAGAAGGAAGCATCGAGCTTCTCCTGAAACCACGAATAATTAAGGGTGTAAGAGGCGAGTTTGGAGCGGAACTTTTTTGGAAAATTGTTATTGTTAAGCTGACCGCAGTGAATTTTGAATAAAATACAGAAAAAATAAAAATTGATCTGAAGTTTCGGGTCACAAAATATTAAAAATCTGTGTCATTCATTTTATTACATTAATTAATACTGTTCTCATTTGAAAAAATTCCCCAAAGCACATTCCCCAAGTAAATTTCCCGAACCACATGTCAAAATATATTTTCCCAATTCCCATTCCATAGCCTAAAACTCCTCCGTCCCACTCGCTCGAAAGGTCTCTTTCCCGCTCTGCTCTTTTGAGATTCTCAGTTAAAGTTCCATTGCATGCTTTTAGGCTTTCATTGTAAAACCAACTCCCAGTGGTTCTCGTTGTTGTTGCTGGTGTCGCCGCCGCCGTCGCCGTCGCCTTCGTCGACCAGGGCCATAATTTTTCGCCTCGAGTTGGCAACACTAGCCTCGCACAGATTCACAAAATGTTGCCATGTAATTTTAATTAAATGTATCGTTTATAATTAATTTTTTCATAGTTTATTCGCAGTTGTTCACGTTGTCCTGGTTGTCTGAATTGAGGACACTTTCCGTGTACTTGTTGTTGGTCTTGTGAATTTTGTTGTTGTCGTTGTTGACCACATTTAAAACGTACTATAGCATGTTAATGCCCCTGTAATGGAATGGTTGTTGTTCTTGTTGTTGTTGTCTGTTGTGCGGTCCCGAAGCCCAATTTAAATTTAAGACTCTGTTGTTGTTGTTGTTGCTTCTGTCGTAAATAGCGGTCAATTGGCGCAATGGGGCGGTCAACAACAACAACAAAAACAACAGCAACAACTAGGCCTCGTTGGTGTAACGAGAGCAGCAGCAGCAGCAACAACAACTGCCGATGGATCACCTTGGCCGTTATCGGTTTTCAATAGGGCCGCCGAATTTAAGAGACCACCGGAAAATGGCCGCCAACAACAACAGCAAGAAAAGCAACAACAACAACAACCAGAAAAAATTACAACAACAAATTCAACAACTTGAATTATAGGAACCCAATGAGAGAATAAAGGAGGGAGCAAGAGAGAATTTGCGGATGGAACACCCTGTGTTGGATGTGGCTTCCAAACCACAGAGGGAGAGAGAGTGAGGGAGGCAGGGGTAGTGTCAGAAAGAGACAGGTAGCTGGAGACGGAGGCGGAGGCGGACCATTCGACGCTGTTTTGCTGCGGTTTAGTTTAATTTTAAAATCGTTCTCTCGGCCGCGTTTTATTACCCTCTCCCTCTCACTCGCCGGCTCGCTTGCACCAGCGTTCTGTCTCCTCCTCCCTCTCTCTCCCTCTCCCTCTTCCCTTTCTCCACCTCCTCCTCTCCTCCCGACCGTCCCGGCGCCGCCAACCGCCGGCGACCGAGAACCGACCGACCAATTTAGGCCGATCCACCTCGAATCCGGCTCCACCGTGTGTGCAGGTGAATGTGCGCATGTGTGTGTGTTGGCGTGGTTTGAACAATTCGGCCATGGCTGTTAACCGAACCCTATTAAGGACTTACACACACACACACACTATACCATGGCCATGCTCACTCACAAATACCATGAAACATACGCAGCCGTCGCCGCAAACACCATGAAGCGAAGTGTTAAATTAATTGGACGTGTCAATGTATTGGAATGCATGTTGTTACTAGTGTTGCTGTTGTTGTTGTCGTTGCCCGTTGGTTTCTGTCCGCCGCCGCGAATTTTGTTGTAATTTCCAGAATTTATTCTCACCAGCAATTAATTCGTTTATATTGAGCAATTAATTGGAGGATTGCGTTTTGCCCACATTATTGTCAGTGTTGTCCTCTCTCCCTCTCCCTCTCCCTCTCTCTCCCTCTCACTCTATCCCTCTCTACCCCCCTGTTCGTTATGGTCGTTGGTCGCTGTTGTTGCTGTCGGTTGGTGGCTTTAAATTCGCTCGTTGCAGGCGATTTCGCGACTCGCTGCGCTTTCGGTGGATCCGGCAGCGGCGGGAGTGAAAGAGAGAGAGACAGAATGAGAGAGAGCGACAGAACGGTAAACGAACCACGGACGACCACGACGTTTGGTAGACGTCGATGGCGAGGTAGAGATAGAGATAGAGAAGGGCCAGCGATAGAGGCGAGGGGGAGCGACGGACTTGGGGCCATCCAAGAGCTCAATAAGCGAGATGGAGGCGTGAATTATGGTTAAATTTAAACCAGCTGAACTAGGAGGACGGAAGGCGGAAGGACGGAAGAGATGATAATGAAAATTGGATTATGATAGAAAATATAAGAAGATGACTGAAATATATTATAAATGCTAAAGAGATAATATTATGTATATGGAAAACGAAGAGAAGCAATTTCTAAAATAGTTTATAAATTACAAATCAGAAATTATAAACAAACTGATTTTGTATCTATTTTATTAAAATAGAAAATATATTTAAATAAGAGAACTATTCAACAGGAGGGCGAAATGGGATCAGCTAGCTGCCACAGGAAAGGAGATAGCAGACAATGCCAAGCAGAAGACCAGAACTGACAGTTCGTCCTGGCCCGAGCCGAGCCGAGTCGAGCCGAGAACTTGTGTTAATTTATGTAAAAACGCCAGGAACAAAATCGAGCACGAAAACGAAAACATTTTCGGGCTCCCGGGGCGAAAAGTTTCGCTCAAAACATTTGCACAGCTTGGGCAACATTTGACTGCAGCGGCGGGGAGAGAGACAGAAAGAGGGGGATAGCGAGGGAGCGAGGGAGAGGGAGAATGGACGACGACGTCGGTCACAACTCGACACGAGCCGGGCCGGCCGCCATTGCGAAACAATGCACATCCGGTGTGGAAGAGAAATTATCCTCGATGGCGGCCATAAAAATAAAGCCAGCAACACGAACAATGGCGAGAGGGGCAGGGAGAGGGAAGGGGGGGGGGGAGCGAGACGGAGAACGTGGTACGGCTCGAAACCAAAAACTTTTACAAGGCCTATTAGGACGAAAGCTCAAAAGCAATTATGGTCAGGGGCGTCAGAGACAGAGGGAAAGGAGGCAAGAAGTGGGAAAAGCGGGCAAAAAGGGAGCACGAGGGAGAAAGGGAGAGGTAGAGTGAGTGGGAGGAAGCCCAGAGTATGCGAGAGTGATAAAGGGAGCTCCAGGGTGGGGGCCACGAGGGCTCGGGCTCGGTGGCCAGATTAAGAGGCGGCCATGGCGGAAACGAAGCCACAAAGTCATCAGGGGCAGCCACGGCATCGTCGGCAACGGCCCCAGAGCCCGCCTGGTCGGCATCAACAAGATTGTCCTCATCATCCGTTCCATCGACGTCGACGTCGCCATAGACATCGGCATTACCAACATCGTCATCGCCATCATCGCCACATCGTGGTCCACGGCGGCTTTTTCGACCTCATTCTCGTAACTTTTTGCTCGCCTCCTGCTCGGTTTCTGCCGCCTCCATTCCGACTTCCATCGACTTCACCTTCCATACATATTTTTCCCTCTCCCTCGATCCCTCCTCCCACTGCCTGCATCGCTTTCAAGCCTCTTGATCCTCAGTCGCTCACTCGATTCGGTCCATTCTCATTGTCCCGCTCATTGACCTCGTCATCGTCGTCGCCTTCTCTTCTCCCCATCGCCTCCTCCTTGGCCTGCTCTTCATTCTCATCACGACAACGAGCCCAGCAACGAGCGTCCAGCGTCCTGATCGTCCTCTCGCCGACCTCGTCCTCACGAGGATCCTCGGCAGAGTTCTCGCTTCTCCCTTCTCCAACCACAGCTGAAACCATATTCTTTTCTTCTCTTCCGACTCCTCCGCTTCTCCGTCCTCCTTCATCGTCATTTTCCAGCACTCGTCTCTCCCTCTTCCTTGCGCCGCCCTCCCTGACCACATCGTTGGCGTCGTCCTCTCCAGCCGAGGGACCATAAATGAGCTCCTGGTCAGCCGGAGGCAGCTGGGGAGAGGGAAAGAGAACCGTTGGAGGGATAGCCAAGCCAGAACGGAAGCCGAGCCTATGATGCTGATGATGACCCGTCATAAAAATAAGTTTTTATCTCCGGAGGACGCTCGTCGTCTCCTCGTTCCTCACGCCTTGACTTGCACTTCATGCCAGGCCTTGACTTCCATCCAGTCAGCTCTCTCTTTTCCTCTTTCCCTCCCGCTCTCTGCCTCCCCTCCCGCCCTTCTTGCCCCCGCGCCCAGTGTTGCAAAACGTGTGTTCCTGATTTAGTTGGTTGCTGAAGACGAGTCCTGGTTGTGGTCGGGGTCTCCTCCTCATGGCTTTTATGACTGCGGCCCCAGTAGTTGGCGTTCGCGAGAATGTCTTTTAATGTCTTAACCGCCAGCTCCCCAAATCCCTCTCTCTGTCTCCCGCTCTCTCCCGCACTTCCTTCGCCAAGATCCTTCTGGAGTAAATATTTATTGCCTGGCTCTTGGAATCCGAATCAACTAATGGATGCGGTTGCACAGTGGGCCGCGGCGGCCGTGACCCGGCATCGAAATTTCGCCCCGCTTTCCGCATTCCGTCCCACTGTGCGCATCTCGCATTCGCCACAGCGTCGCGACGTCTGTTTGTTTTCAACTTGTTTCGCCCCGAGTTTCGCCTGTTTGCGCTGGGCGAACCGGTTCAAAATCCACAAATGCCCAAAGAATCTCTCCGTCTCCCTGTCTATCTCTGTCTATGTCTGTCTCGCTCCCCCACGGCGGCCTCGAGAGCCCCTCGAGCCGTCGCCGCCGGAAATGCAGCCAGCCGAGCCCTGCACGAGCGTCAACAAGGCCGACGTCAAGGATGAGGACGAAATTTTCAAAAATGCAAAGTGGCGAAATTTCGGCCCTTCAGCTCCCCTTCTCTTTCTAGTCACGCCTCGCCTGTTGATGCTCAAAAAAGCATTGAAATAAAATCGAAATTTTGATATCCCAAAAAACGCAAAAAAAAATTATTATTTGACATATTTTGTTATTTCTTATTCTCTATTTGTGCAATTTCTTTTTAAATGTCTTGTTTTAAGATATTTTCAATTTCTTATTCTAAACTCTTTTAATTTCTTACTTACTTACCAAATATTTTAATCCTATTTAATACATTTTTTTAATTTATTTTGTTTTGCATTGTGTTCAAATTCCTTTTCAAATTTTGTCATTAAATTTTACATTTTTGTTTTTTTTTTTTTTTTTTGCATGAAAAGAATTACCCGATTAATATTCTTTAAAATACGGGCTTCCTCGCGAATCACCTCGAAAAATCGCCCGCAAATGGCAAAATAATTTCCCTGCCTCCCCTCCCCCTTTCCTCCTCCTCCCCCGCGGATCCACGCGGATCGCCCGGGGCTCGGAATCATGCTCATTAAAAATATATTTAATAATAATTGAGCGTGAAATCGTCCAAACGTGCGCGCTGTCTCCCTCTCTCCCGCGTGCTCCTCCCGTTCGTGTTAATTGCAGTGCGTGAAAAAGGCGGCAACACTGGAACAGGCGCTGCCTGTCGGCCCACATGTGCGCGCCACGCCCCTGCCCCACGCCCCTCAATGCGCCCGGCGATAATTTGTTGTTGCTCTCGCTTTAATTGAGTTGTCGCCATCGGCCGGCGACGACGCGTCCGTCGCCAGCGATAGCCGGCCTCGACCTGCGACCCCGCCACGCCACGCCACGCCCCCCACCCCTACCACGGCGACCACGCTCGGGATTAAAATCCGGCGGCCGCGCCGGGTCGCCGATTGCGGAACGGTTTGAAATAACTACAAATAATGGCAAAATAATTAACCTCCATTTAGGCCTGGCCATAGTTGCTACTTCTCTGCAGGCGACGACGACAACAACAACAACAACAACAACAACAACACAACAACAGCCAGGCCAGCATTAACAACAAGGAGAACAATTACAACAACAACCACGGCTGATATCGCTCGATAATCTCTGATTTATTTCGAGCCAGAGTAGTTGCGCCGGGGCTTCCGGAGATAATGGGTTCATTTTTAATGCTGTTCGCTCGATTATTTCGGCCAAACGAAAACGGTCCCATTAAGGCGCAGCCATGTTGGGGTTTACATTACAATTTGTGGGCTTTTTTGCGAGTTCATAGGCCTTTTTGCGGATTTTTGAATTTGTCTTGCGTAGATTAACTATTTTTATAAATTTGAGCTTCGACAAGGAATAAAGAAGGAATAAAGTAAAGAATGACTTATTTTCAATGATTAATGATGTCTTCTATTATTTCCTTGTGTTAAAACTATTGAGACTTGATTAACTCTTTGTTCAACTATTTTCGTAAATATTTGCATTAACAGAGATAAATAAATGGGTATATATTTCAATGACGTGTGATGCTTTTTTCAACGATTTTTTCTCAATTTAATCAAGAAAAATAAAATTTTGTAGGCGTTTTATATATTTCAATTTTGCAAACCTTTTCAACCATGTGTTAAAACATGAAAAAATGAAAAAAATAATAAAAATGAATAAGACTTTTATTGATATTGGAATTTTATTAAATTTCAAATGTTTAGATTTATTTTTTCATATTCCTCATTCACATTATTGAATATAATTATAAGATGAAAGCCAATTGATGCACAATCATCCCTCTGTTAATAGTCAAGTTCGGTTCTCGCTCGATCCTGGCCTTTGCTCAGCCTTGCCTTGGCCGCGAACCACTTGAACTTGGGCCTGATCAACATCCTAATCGCCGGCCTTCAAACGAAGCCACAAACTAACAATGAAAAATAAACTTACAAAAAATAAAGTAGAATAAAAACGAGCCAAATAGAAAAGGAAAAAGGCATCGAATTCGAAAATAGCGCAAGCCATGCGATCTTGAATAAAAAATGAACCCTGCTGTAAGGTGCAAAGCGAGGCGAGGAAGAAACGAAAGGGGGCAAAAAATTAAAGAAAAAATCCACCCAATTTAAAGCCGAATTCGGACGGATCGATTTCCGAACCGATGTCGATATCGCCGACCGATCGCACTTGATATGGATCGGGCGAGTTTCGGACAGCGCATAAATAATGGACGACTATTTTTCAAAATCACGTGCTCGACGTGCCACGACCTCAGCAGGCGACTGAATGTCAAGCGACAACAACAACAAGAACATCAACTCGAACATCGAAAATTGGGCATTTTCGAAAACTAGACACGTTCCAGATCCGCCACCGAAAAAGCATTGCGAAAAAAACCACGAAAATCGAACACAAAACCTGGACAACTCGAACGGAATTTCGAAACAATTGTCAATAATTTCTAAATTTTATGGCATTTTGTTTGATGCCGCAGGAATTCTGCTACGATTACATAATTTAATTTTCGATCGGTAGAGGAGCAATAGAGCAATTTCTGAACTCGATGGAGCCAGAACAAAAATCGATCAATTCGAAAGGAAAAAAACCACAAAAGTCCCAAAGAATTCGGGCGAAAAAACGAACAGAACCATAATTCTCTCAATCTTCAACTTTTATTTCCATTTATTGGCCGTTTCGCCGACGTGCTTCCATGAATATTCAATAGCCGACTCCGTGCCAGCCCCCGCCCACGCCCCCACGGGACCTCCTGGTCAGACGCCATCTTGCTGGCCACTGCAATGGCGACGGCGACGCCGACAGCGTTGCCATGCGGCTCAATTCATTCGACTCGATTCGATTCGTCGATATGTTCGCGTTTCGATCTGTCAACCGAAGGCGAGTGCGAAATTGAATTTGCTCGAAATTCGCCTCGCCACCGTCGCCATTTAAACGCCCTCGACGGCTCCGTCGCACGCCGTCTGCAATTGAATTTTTCGCATTTCGAAAATTCGATTTCGCTCCGTCCGACTCCGGCTCCAGCAACGAGTCCGAGTCGAAATCGAATGAATTGAAAAGTGCCGCTCGGCGATAATCAATGTCACATTTTCGAATGAAAGGCGTCGGGAGAAATGTTCGAAAATCCAATTTCGAAATTAATCGCACTTCGAGAGCACGTGGACGTGCATGTTAAGTGATTCGATTTATCACCAATTATGGTATTTCCTTGAGGGAATGTCTCAAAAATATATTACTTAAAAAGTGCAAAATAAAATATTTCCAAAAAATATTTTTTTTCAAACGATTATATTTTTTATATTTAAATTTTATATTACATATATAAATTTTTCATTTCCATAATTGACTCCGAGTCGGAAGCTGAATTTTTATCAATTGCAATTCAAAGCCACAATAAATGTCAAGCCTGTCGAATGCTGACTGGAGAGGAATTATTGTAAAGCGCTGCATTTGAAAAATTGAAATTCAAAGTGAAATTCTAATAACTCCCGTCGCCTGATGATGAATTTGACACTTCCAAGAGCTCAAATGGTGGGTACAAAAAACGGCTCCTCGCCCTGAATTTCACATCCAGCCCCTGCGGCCGGGACAGTGGGGCGAACCGGCGAAATGGCGATCGAACTGACATTAAAGTGAGCGATTTATGGGACGAAAGGAAGGCGACCGAGGGACGGAAAGAGGGCGACCGCGGCTGACTCAGCCGCCGGCAACGTGGCGGCCATAAACAAAAGTCCGTTTCTAAATGGCTTTTTTAACACGATACAACATTTTTATGGGAATTCCCAGCGGCAGCCCGCAAATAAATCGCCAATCGACGCCGAAGACGCCCCGAAATAGGAGGCGAATAAATTCGGCTTCGAAAGAGTTCAATGCGAGCGCTGAGAACCGAAGCGGCCACGACGACGAGTCGCCTCCGACGGGGCACCCGGATGAGGAGTCACCCAGAGCTGGCCGGGACTCGATTTGCTTAGAATTTCAATTTCGTCATCTGCATACAAAAGCACTTTTCTAGAACTCGGCGGTTCCTCTTTACAAATCGCAAATTTTTCGCTTTTTTGTACCTCCTCTGAACACCTCTGAGTCTGGGTTTCAGGAGTTGTTTTTTATAAATCACTTTTGTTGGTATTTTTATGATGTTTTTTATTGTTTTATAATTTTTTACTACTTTATTTTAATTGTATTATAAAATCTTCTTTTAATACTGAAACAACGTTTTGAATTTCAACTTCCTCTTTATTATCTGTGGACTGAATTTAATTTATCTACTATTATATATTTAATTTATATATTTTTACTTTTTTTTACTTATTTTTATAAATTTACATTACGTGTATTTAATCATGGTCCATCCCATTTGCCTGCACTTTTATCTGGCTCCCCATCTGCTTAGTTCTTCGTTTATCCTCCGTGGAACCAGCAAGTTTTGCCCATTGCATGTTTGGCCAACCAGGACACATAAATTGGCCGAGAAACGGTGCTGCCAATCGAGTGTTCGGCATGTGATGAATGGCCGCCGCATGGCAAATTAATGGGCTTCTATTATGAGTTCTTCTTTTTCCCTCCATGCCGTTCTGTTCTGGTGTTTTGTCATTTTGATCCGCTTCAACCCATCACATAATTGTTGTTTTTGTTGTTGACTGCTATGGGTTGGGCAGAAAATTAATATTTTACAGGGATTTCTAGTTGGACAAATTCCCCCCCCCCCCTCCTCACCCTCTTGACCCAACTTCCCCCATTGTTGCCATTAATTGATTTTTATTGATAAATACTCGTTTGCTTTCCAAACCAATGGGTTCGAGCTCGGGCAATAAACGAGTTCTTTCAAACATGCATGTTTTCGTTGTTGTGAGATAAATTTTGTTTGTTTGACGGCTGAGTTGTGGGATTCGATGAATGCAATTATTTTTAATAATTTATTTAATTTCGCCCCCAACTCGGAAAAAAAAGATTCCTGTCTGAAATTTATGTGATTTGCAATGTTTGATATTTCGGACAGATAAGTCGGTTTTTGTGTGTCTCGCTGTCGCCTCGCCGGACATTTCAAACACCTCGTCGGCGTCGTCTGAATAAACAATGAGTTGGTCAGGTGCTAAGAAAGCCGTTGGCCAACTTTCCAAATCGCCACCTTCCGATGGTCAAGAACTTTTGCACGATAACCGCAACAGCAAAGAGAGGTGGGGAGAACGAGATGAGCGCCAGAGGGGCAGCGGTAGAGGCGTGGAGCAGAAGACAGAGAGAGGGAGAGATAAATCCACAGCCAGTTGTTGCGCTGAATTAGAAACGTTTTATGGGCTGGTCAAGATCAAAGCAAGTTCAAGCCAGAGGCGCGAAGCGATTGACGGGAATGGCGCGAGTCAGAAGCAGGGGTGGTGAGAAAGAGAGGGTGAGAGGGGAGGGAGGAGGTTGAAGAACGGAACGAGAGGAAGCCATTAAAACGGAGCCGAGAACGGGAGACAATCAAAATGAAGCACCGAAGCATGAAGTCACCTTTCGCCGAAGCCTGCGACCCCAAGCCGCCGTTTAGGCTTCGCTGCCCTCGACACGAACCCGTGGCAACCCCACCCCCCGGACCCTGCAGAGCCCGTCGGGAGCCCCACAACCCCTCGGCCCACCCTTGGAAAGGAAGCAGAGTTTGCTTCGCGTAATGCCGAGCCAAATTAGAGCGCATAAAAATTAACAAAAACAGTTGATTTTGGGAAAACACTGCAGCAGAAGCAACAAGCACAACAACAAGAAGAACTACAATAACAACAAACTACAACAAAAATAAATAAGTAGGTAACAACAACAACAATAACACTAAAATAAATATCAGCAAAAACAGCAGCATCAACAACTCGGTAAAGCTTTAATTTCCTGATTTCCAACGAAGACGAGGCTAAGGAAGTGGGGAGAAGGTGGGAAGAAAAGAAGAGGGGTGGAAGATGGGTAGAAGAAGAGGGGAAAGAGGCAGAGGGAAGGAGGGCGGAAGGGCTGAAGGGCGAGAGAGGTGAGGCAGGAATTTTATTTACACCTGGAGTGAAAATATTTACACTCGAGCAAACGCTCCTCGACGCTTGAGCAGAAGATGAGCTCGAACGAACGAACTCCAGCCCGCCCTGCCCCCACTCCCTTCCCTTCGTCGCAACCAACCCCCCCCCCCTCCGCCTTCGTCCACGCCCCGAGTGGGCGGCAGGCAAACAATCGCTGGCGTCGCTTCCGTCGCTAAACATTCGCAAATTGAAATCCCCGAGAGGGAATGAAATGAAAAACTCATAAATGCCCGGAGCGCGGCCGTGGGCGGCTGCCGAAGGCGGCTGGGGGGGGGGGGGCCCAGGGCGAGGGTGGAGGGGGAATCGCGGGAGACTCGAGGGATCCCTCGTGGACCCGAGCAAACGGCGGAAAACTGAGGAAATAAAGAGAAAAGTATTGGAAGATAAAAAGATTCCACGAGGATCAAGACGAGGTGAGAGGGAGAGAAGGTGAGGGAAAAGAAGAGAAGAAGAGAAGAGGAGGGAGGGAGAGGAAGGGCGTTGAAAAAATTGTCGAAAAGAGAAATTAAGAAATTTATGCAAAGTAGGAGTGCAGGAGCCGTCATCGTCCTCGTCCTCGTCGAAGGAGGTCGAATAGGACGAGGCCGGGATGGAAGTATTGCGAACAAATAGATTTTGCCATTTCGTTGGCAACACTGCAGGCAGGGAGAGAGGGAGGGAGCGAGCGAATTTAATTTCACGGACGGCGAGAGGGCGTCTTGGCTCGCCTCGAAGTCGGTCGAGGGTGAAAATTATGCTAAACCGGCAACAGCAACAACACCAAGGCAAGTGTGAAGAACAACAAAAGCACCAGCAGCAACAACAACAACAACATCGGTCGTGAACAACACCGGATCCCTGGACAGCAACAGCAGCACCAACAACAACAACAACAACAACCACAACGTTGGGCAAATAAAGATCTCGACTCTGACAACAGCAGAAGCTGCTCGCTCGAGTCCGTCATTGCCATTGCATAGTTTTAGGCATTTAGGCCGCGGTTCGACGAGGCCTTGGACAAACATTTCAACGGCAATTAAATGGAAATGAGAGACACTTTCGATTGGGAAAAGAAATCTGGGTTTTTTGAGAGGTTTCCAGTGGTTTTCCAAAGTGTTTCAGAGGATGTTCTGAGAGTGCTGTTGGGAATTTTCGAGTTTTTCCTTGGATATTCTAAACTATCATGGAATTCTTCTGCATTCAAAGGATTTTAGCAAGTAAGGAAATTAAGAAATTATTTTAAACAAAATTTGTTTCGTTTTAATCTCTCCATCCCTCGATCTCAAGTCGAATATTTCGAGTTTTTCCTTCCTCTTCACGATCAAATCTCGTCGTCCTCTGACATAAGTTTTCCAGTTAATCTTTCCGCGAACTTTCGAATCGAATCAAGTCAAAAATCCGCCGTCAACTGCCGCAGGACTCGTTCGCTGTTCTTCCTCGCGCCAACAAGATACGAGTGTATATTTTGGCAAAAGGACGTTTTCGCCAAATCGTCATCAAGACAATAAAATTTCTCTCGTAGTAATAATTATTTCCCGGGCTGAGCTCCGATGACGATTCGACTGTCGTCGTCGCAAAGCAAACAACGAGATTAGCTCTAGGAGTGGGGGAATGAGGGAGGGAGAGAGAAGGAAGACTTTTGGAAGAAATAGAGCTTTAGCCTTTGGTGCAGGGATTGTGGGAGGAGAGGCGAAGGTGGAAGGGAGGAAGACCTGCAGCTCGAGGAAGACCAACAATTAGGCAACAGCAAGAGAGGGAATGAGGGAGAGCAAGTGGGAAAGAGGGAGAGAGAGAGTGAGAGATAGGACTAAGGGCTTCAGGGACAGACGATGGTAGATGGCTCTGGGGAGCTTTATTTGCTGATTGTCTGTTGGTTCAGAATTTGATTTAATAAGATTGCATTTCCTAACAAAAATACTTTCCTCCTCCGACTTACTCTCTCTGTCCCTCACTCTTGCTCTCGGCGATAGCTTTCTTAATTTTGCTACGGCAACACGGAGGCTGAAGGATATTCGACGTCATGATGACGATGGTGGTGATGATCATTAGGACTGAGGGAAGGTGGAGAAATTAGCATAATTTATTAGCCGCCTGGAGGAGGACGAGATGCAGTCGAAGGCATTTGCGTCTCCCTCTCTTACGCTTCCCTCCTCCCTTCTCCCCCCACCCTACACCCTCCTGCCTTCACTTCCCCCCCCCCCTCTCTCTCCCTCGTCGCAAACAATCGACTGAGTCAACAATTGTTTTTGTGATTTTTTTGCTCGTCATGATTTTGATGTTGTTTGCGACGTTGTTTCTGATGTTTAATTTCGTTTCAATGGTGGAAGTTCTCGTGTCGTTGTTGTTGTAATTGAATTAACTCAGCGCTGTTGTTGTTGCCGGCGTCCTTGTTGCGATCGTGCGTCGCGAAGATTTATTTCGCCAGCCTTTGAATTTCTAATAATTTTTTGATTGTTCGTTTGTTATTTTTTCCAAATAGTGTTTTTGGTGTCGGAGTTTTTAACTATTTATTTTGTCAATTTTATTTGGTTTGTAGTATTTTATGTCGTATTAATACATTTTTTTTTTTTTTTTTTTTCTCTGACAAACTTTGTTTTAGCATTCCGTCTGGCAACGCTCAAAGGCGCCGCCGCCCGCCGTTTTCAAAGGAGGCGGCGTCGACGGCCGCGAGCTCATTTTTTACTGTCATCCTCGGGTGCGAACCGCATTGATCTTCGAATTCCGAAATTCGCCGCTTTTCGTCGCCTCTCGGCGGCCACGAGATTTTCTGACTTCCACCCGAAGTTGTTTGAAGGGGTTTTTTTTTTCGTCTTGAAATTAATTTGAAATTCTCCACTCAGCCTGGGCATTGAAGAAGTGCCGCCATTTTGCAATTTATGACTCATGGCGTGGCCCGAAGCTACGACGGCGACGGCGATGGCGACGGCGGCGTCGACTGCGGCTGCACAGTGGGCAGCAGTCGTCGATGTGAGGTGCATTTTTAATTCAACGCCTGAAAAGTGGGAGAAAAAACCGAAAAAACCACCAAATCACACATATCAGAAAGACAAAAGTGAGAGGAGCAAAACGATGCCAACAACAAGAAGAAATTATCGATATCTACCAATAACAATGAGAATAACAACAACAACTACCAGGAACTGCCGTCTGTCGCTGGGTGGGCGAGACTTCGAGGCGCTGCAGTGTCTGGGCTGGAGGCTGGTTGTTGTTGTCGTCGTCGTCGTCGTTGTTGTTGTTGTTGTTGTTGCTGTTTTTCCCGTGGTTGTTGCAATTGCAATGCCATTTCGAAAGACAATTAAATTCCCGCCGACAGTTCGAGATTCGCAGGCCGGGCCGCCAGGTGGAGCGAGCGCAAATGCGCATTTGATTCGCGTACCGTGCGAGGGCCCCGCCGTGACCGTGGCCAGGAATGTGCGATCCTACAGGGCCCCAAAAATGACCGCGAAAAGTCCGAGTCGAAGTCCAACCATAAATCTAATTATGACGCCAGAATCACCTCTAATCTACTTTCCCCACTCCCAGCTCTTCCCTGCTGCATTGGAGTCCCTTTCCATACCCTGATTATCCTTCCGCAATGTCCGTCCCCACCTCCTTCGTCACGGCACCCGCCCTCCGCGGTACCATGGGGGCGTCCTCAGGCGGCTGAGCCATCGATTTCTCCGGCAGACAACTCGTCGCCCGGCCCCACACACGCAGACACATGGGCTGTACGTGAAATCGTGACACGTGATGCTCCTGCTCTTCCTCTTCCCCCTCTTCCCCCTCATCTACTCGCGTCCTTGCCCCCTCCGTTGTTCGCACATTCTTGACACTTTTATTAAATGAAAAATTGCATCGCTCGCAAATGCAAAATTAACTTGGAAAACGCGGCGACTTCGTCAGCTGTGACGTCAGCCTTGTCGTCAACCCAGTCGTGCCCGCTCTCGTCGTCTTCTCTCGCGACTCCCCGATCGTGCTCCGGGCCGACGAGACTCAGCGACGCCTCGGAGCAGCAGAGCCCGAGTTTGTTGACTTTGCGTAGGAATGCGCATAGTTTTGGAGTTAAGAGAAAGCCAAAGGAAAAATAATATACGATAATAACTAGAGAACATAAGACTATTTTTGTGTTCTTGAGATTATATTGAGATTAAGTAACACACATGTAATTAGATGTTCTAAGCTCACGCACTTCTCACACTCTCTCCCGCTCCCAATCGACTGTTCTTGCTCGATCTTGCTAACTGCGTCTCCTCGACTCATTAAATTCGTAATAACTTCATCTGGGCTTAACTAAGATCACCGCGATCGCCCCCGCCTCCAGCAAGAGCCGATCTAGGGCTAGCCCATGCTGAACATCTTGAGGTTGTTGAAGCCCTTCGACTTGTCGATGCGGCCCTGCAGGTCGCCCTTGAAGAGGTTCCCGCCCTTGGCCCGGTCCAGCTGTATCGAGACCTGGAAGTTCGTCTCCGGCACGTAGCTCGGCAGCATCTCCTCGTCGATGCGGTACTCGGTCAGGTGGTAGGTGCCCTTGCGGATCGGGCAGACCTTGATGAAGCTGCCCTGCTTGGAGATGTCCTCGTAGATGATCTTCAGGACCGGGTCGATCGAGCGCTGCTTGAGGAACTTGCAGAAGTTCACGCTGCGGTTGACCAGGACCGTGTAGTTGCCCTCGTTCGCCTCCAGCGCGATCGCGTAGCGCAGGACGACGTCGTCGACGTCCTCCAGGAAGCTCACCGAGGCCCCGATGGTCGTCCCGTCGGTATCGTTCTGCACCTTCAGCTTCACGTCCATGAGGTCCGAGTTGAACTGGTAGGGGAACGCGGTGAAGAGAACCTTGAACGAGCGCTGAAACGAGACGGAAACACGTCGAGTACTCCGGTTTGGGAAGGAAGAGACCGCGAAGGAATCAACCCGGAGCTCGAAGGATCTCAAAGCACCACGCACTGATCCAAAAACACGGCCCAAGAATCCCAAAACCCCTTCTACTGATCCTAAAGAACCTTCCAATTATCCCAAAACACCTCCCACTTATCCCAAAAACCCCTCGCACTGATCCAAAAACCCGAAAGACTTCATCGGATGGAATCTTTTCTCAGGTTTAGGGTTCTTTTTTCGCGGTACTCACCCAGCCCAAGACATTCTGAGTGCACACAAGCAAAACGATCCCCAATCCGAATGCAATTTGAACAACTAACTTCATAGCGGTCACAAATAAAACTGATCCCGAACCTCCATAGAGCTTTGCTGATAAATGTCTCGGCAGTGGGAAAGCGTAACCGAAACAACAGTCGTTTATCTTCCGATCGAGCTCCACTTAAAGTGCAATTAAAAATGGACCGAAATGGTTCGGGAAGTTTCGATGGCTTCAGTGGAGCGTGAAAACTGCGGCGCCATTAGAATCGAATTAAATCGATCGGATCTCGGTCGGTCATTAGTCCGAGCGGTGCGTGACGAACACGAACGCCTTATAAAAACCCCCGGCCGTCGGAGGACCAACGTAGACACTCCACAGTGGTCTACAAGAGGCATTCGTTTCAGCGAAAAAGGTTCCGGGAAGCCCACCGAAGTCGACGAAGTAGAATTGAAAGACTCTAGTGGAGTCTTAGAAGACTTCAGAAGGTTTTGGAAAATTTAAAAGGTAATTTGAAGGTGCCAATTGGCAGTTTATGGAACCTAGGAAGTATCGTTAGGTAGAGAAGGTTTTCTGAGTATGCCTTTATTTACGTTGAAGTGTCATCAGAAGTAGAAAAAAATGCTTTAAAGGTTCTTTTTTCCTTTCAGAACAAGCACAAAGATGCGGACCTTCGAACTCCTCGTCTTGCAAGTGGTTCTGCTCGTCTCGCTGGTCCACGTGGAGGCTGAGGTACGTGTCTTTAACACACTCTTGCCGAACCTGGCACACAGTCATCCGATTCGATTCGATTCGATTCCATTCACAGAAAGTGATGCGGCCGAAGTTCTCGGAGTTGAAGACCTGGAGCGACGACGTCTACGTGAAGCACAGCATGAGCTTCGACCCGAGCGACCCGCACGTGAACTTCACCGCCGAGGTCCTGAAGGAGCTGCACGACGTCGACGTCCACATCGAGGGCGTCTTCACGCAGAAGCAGGACCCCAGCTACTTCCTGACCTTCAACACCACCTGGAACGTCTGCCGGCTGCTGAAGTGGCGCCAGGCCTCGCCGGTCGGCAACCTGATCCACGCCTACCTGAAGGAGTACGGCAACCTGGTCGAGACCTGCCCCATCGCCAAGGTGAGTCGAGGTCGCCAGCTCAAGCTCGTCCTCCCTGCCATGCCATTCCCGCCTACCTACCTGGCTCCCTCCCACTGCAGGGTTCGACGTATCGCTTCAGCAAGAAACTAACTCGTACCTTTCAGGGCCACTACTACATGCACAAGTTCTGGATACCCGAGGACCCGGCCCTGGCCACCCTGCCCGAGGCCAACTTCGAGATGACCATCCAGTACTTCGGCATCGACGACAGCAACAAGCGCACGATGATCATCAACGACCACATCGTGGGCGAGGCCGTCGTCCAGGACGTCACCAACGCGAAGCCCGGCGTCCTGTCGATGCTGCCACGCGTAGGCTAATAGCCCAATTCCAAGTCCCCTAACCCAGTTTCGTATATGTCCAACCTCACGTAGCCTCAACCTATTCGTCTTTATGTATTTGTATGTGTCTAATGCGAAATTTGTAACCGGTTTCGCACTTGGAGTGCACGAAGTAGCATCGAATAAATGTTGCACCGAACCCTGGATCTCTTCTTCACAGGGCTGAGATAGGTCTAACTTGTCTCTTGGACAACGCTAGCCTAGCTAGCTTCAGATATTCCTCAATTCCCCTCATGAATACCAAAAAGTCTCCTTTTCTTGCTCCTCTTGTAGTTGTAGTTTTTGCTACAACGACTTAATATTCAACGTATTGTTGTCATTAATGTTTTTCATTTAATGCCGCACTTCAAGTTAACGTATTGAAAATCTAATATCCGATGACATTGATCGATGTGATTGTCATAAATCCGAGTTATTATAAAACCATCACATCCATTTGTCACAGTAGTGATGGAAGCAGTTGTAGTTGTGTGTGGTATAAGGTAGTATTGTGCTAAAGTGTCGCGACGATTGACTGTTAGGAGGAATCATCATTGGTCTTGATATGAGATCTTCCATTCTTGATCTTCCAGTATTTGATCCATGGCTCTTTTGCCAAAGCATTCTTGGTAGTTCTGAATCCCTGCTACTTGGTATTGGAGTGCGGTATATCATAACGTATCGCATTGTGCTATAATGATGGGAATAGTAATAAGTCTATGACTTGGTTTCCAATAGAAATCCATCAGAATTCCTCCGGACCACAGTCCATGGCACCATGAAATCGAACAAGACTATATACGATCGACTGTATACTGTATAAATCATTGATATTCCTCGTGTACGACTTGGTTAATTAGATTTTTAAGTTTATCGCGTTTCGAGCTGACAAAAATACTCGCTCCGCAATAGCCCCGAAGCGTGGTGGACGGCGTTCCGAGTGTCGAAGTCCGCGGCGATTATCTTGAGTTATGGGTAGCTTGGAATCGCGGAATTCTGGGCGCCTGCAGTCAGCGAAAAAGATTTCAAGCGATGACTGATTATATGTGGGGACATAGGAGGTACTTTGGAGATTCCGGAACTGGATCTAGTCTGAAATAGAAATTCATTAGGTGCATTTTTAAAGTCTTCCTGCCTTCAAGTCAAAGAAGTCCCTTCAGCCTATAGGACAAAATCTGCCTCCAACCAACTGCGATATCCAAGTTTAATTTATTTCGAGTCCCGAACAATTCCAACGTCAACAACAACAACAACTGCAACACATACAACGACAAGTCCAAGAATAACAAAAGGACGAAAGCCAAAGGACGAACCAACGACGATTTGATGGCCACAAGAGTGTTCAATTGATGTCAGTTGGGGAGAATGGAAGGGAAACGAGAAGGACCACAAAATAACAACAACAACAAAGCACTGTATTGAAGAACACAACACAACAATAACAACAAAAAAAACCTTCTGGCCCTGGGCGACCAACTCGAATCGAGTTCAATTAATTTGACTACAACTACTTCTCAGTTGTCGCAAAACATTTTAATTATTTCGTTCTCGCAACTTGGCTGTTTTATGTTTCGGTGAACCCCAGAGGGGTGGGGCCGAGGGCGGCAGGGTCGAAGTTGGGGTACCGGAGGCGACTCATGTTGAAGGTTTAGATACTCGAAATTGGAAAATTGGACAAGCCGGGGATGATCAAATCCAAAAGAAAATGGCAATAGCAAGTTTTCACATGGTGATTATTCCTAATTACTCATAGGACTCCTTTTGGAAATTATCTTTAGAAAACTTATAGTCTAAGCGATTTTCAAAAAGTATTTGCAAAAAGTAACCATTAGCACCGATTACCGAGGATCACACGCCATATCCCAAAGTCTCTGTCTCTTGCTTTCGCCTCTCTGCAAATGTCCTGCAGCTAGAGGGAGAAATGTTTTATTGATTTTGAAATCTCATGAAAATTGATTGTAAATCTCACAAATCTTCCATTTCATTCCGATTCCCACGCCCTTTGTTTCTCCCATTCCCCCCTCTCTCTCTCTCTCTCTATCTCTGTCCTTTTGTTCCTCACACGCTTTTGTTCTCCAGCTGACTTCGGCCTTCCTTGCTCCTGGCCTTCTTGGCGACTGCATGCAGGATGAGCCGGAGGAGGGGAGGAACCGCCATTGGCCATCACGGCCCATTGCACGCCGAGAGATATTTTATTGAACCGGCTGCCGGTCGGGTCGGGTCCCGTCCGAGGGCCGAAGGTCGCCAGACGGCAAACGGCAGACGGCAGATTGGGACCGAACATTTTTCACCACGGCCTGCGTCGAACCCTCCTGCCTGCCCTCGATCAGCCCGACCTCGTCCTCGCACTCTTCTCATCCTCGCCTCGTCCTGCCCGACTGTCGCGTCACATGTGGATGCATTCCGTGACCGTAAAGCTGCTAGGCTGGGTTAAAGCTTGAAAAATTGCTGTGCATGGGAAATATTCAGACATACATCACGTGACCGTCGTCGTTTTCTGCACCAAGTGCACTCAGAGAAAATTGTCCAACATTTTAAACTCAAATCTTTTAATTCTAATTGACATTTCAACTCGTTCATTCAGGGGACATTTAACATTATTGATATGAATTACAAACTGTTTGGATGGGAGTTTGATTGTTTATTGTTTAAGTTATATTTTTGTGCATTTTATGTTTAAATATACTTTCATTTTCTTAATTATCTGATTTATAATTATTTTCAAATTTTAAAATATTTCTTGATTTCAAATACACAGCTGCGGTTTGCAGTGCATTTTGCAATTTTTTGCACTTTCTTCACGACCCCATGGCCAGGAGATACGGCGATGAAGGAGCCGGAGAGAAGGAGGAGGCGGAGAACAAAAACATATTGGGAACTTTCGCAGGATAACACATAGTCAAATCTGTCTATTTAGCCAATAAATCCTTTGGCAGCTTATTTGTCGGTCGCAAAACTCGAACTCACCGAGGCGAGCGAAGGAGCGGGCGAATGGTTAAACAAGGAGAGGCAGATGGATAGAAGGAGGGAGAGAGAGAAATGAAGCAGAGGACGACGAAATAAAACAACGGACGACAGGAGGCAGGGGCAGGGAGAACCAGCGCCAGGCGAGGAAGGGACAGCAGGGCACCAGGGCGAAGGCAGGAGCCTCGAGTGACTCCTGCACCGGCCTCCTGGGCGGCCACGGGGATCACCAGGAGGGGGAGGATGGGGGGAATGGAATCCTGGAACCCGTGCCACATTCCGACACATCCTGCCGTCCGTGCGCATCCTGGGTGGACTTAAATAAAGTCGCCAGCAAGCAGCGAACCCTTCCGCATTTCTCACCATGACCCGCCACTACCTCTATCGCTCTCCCTCCTCCCTCGTCCTTCCCTCTCACACTCGCCACTATCTGAATCCCTCATCCTCACCCTCGCGCTGCCCCTTCGATATCTCTGTCTGCGCTCAATCTCGGCGGCTGTCTTTGTTTCTCCAGCTCTTCTTTTTCGCCTCGTCCTTCTCGCTTCCGTTTCGGCGCCCGTTGAATTTTGCATTAGCATCGAAAGAGGATTTTTTCTCGCTCTTTCCACTTGTTCCCATCCCTTTTCGACGGCCGTTCGATGCCCTTTGTTGGTGTTAAACACGTTGCAGGACATCGGTCTAGGAGACAAAGGAAGCGTTGGACGGCAGGGAAACAGGCGAAGAAGTCGCAGGGTGAGGAAGGAGAGAGTGGGAGAGTGAGAGGGGAGGATCTCGAGAGAGAGAGAGAGAGGGAGCGAGAAGGCCTGAGGTTGGAGCGCAGTGAAAGCGCTTCATACTTTGAATAACTTTGACATTGCCGAGCTGACATTGGATTTTGAATGCCAACCAGAGAAAGAACTCGCTCCGTCTCCCTCCTTTTTCCTCTCCTCTCTCTCTCCCACTCCCCCTCTCTCTCTCTCTCACTCTCGTGTTATCTGCCCTTGTCTTCCGGCATACTTAGTCAAATTGTTTGCATTGCCACAAGGACACGCTTCGCACTGCGACCTCCCAGGCCAGCGGTCGCCTGGTGCCGTGTTTACTTCGCCTTACGTTCGAAGGAGCTCCTCCTCCCTTCTCCCCTGACTGCCTCCTGCCTCCCCCCACAGTCTCGGCTCCATTGTGTCCTTTCCTCGCTCCCGTCCCTGGCGGTGAGGGCTGCACTCGCAGGACAAGTCGTGTGGCTCCGAAGGACATGCGGCCCGGGACATAAATCAGCATTAAGTGTTGCTTCTTACGCCCGGAATTACCACAGAGGGAGGGGAAGCGGGACAGGTCAAGGGTGTTTTTTATTTAATATATAATACTTTAGTTTAGCAATTCTCTATAATTCTATATATATTATTCCAAAAGTCGCAAGACAAATACTAAAAGAGGGTCCTCGAGTGCTCAAGTCGTGGCCAGGGTTCATCCGCGATTGCATACTTTTCGGCGTCGGGAAGTGAAGCGAGCTGCGTGTTTTTCTAGGATTTGCAAATCCTCGCTGTTGATTTTCAATTAAGGATTAACGTGTGGCCCACGTCTATTTCCGCACGCACACACTCACGCATTCTGCCATACGAACACGCGCGTCGAGCGGCGTATGTGAAATAACATTGATAAGCTCTCGACGCGCCGCGCCCAAAAGCAGGCAGCGCATTTTTCGACAGCGCCGGAGAGACGGGAATCTGGTGGGAAGATGCGAGAGGGGGAAGGGAGAGGCAATGATTGCGGTAGAGTGACAGAGAGAGCGAGAGGGAGTGAGAGACAGACAGAGAAAAGGAAATAGAGAGATGAAGAGAGACCGCGACATCGCTGATAGTTTATTAGATTTGCGTCCTTTGCACTCGCGCTCGCTTATTCTTCTTCTCAGCTCCGGCTCCCTTCATCCATCTCTGGCTCTTCATCTGTCTCTCTCTCTCGCTCTCGTCCTCTCTACTTCCATCTCCCTCGCCCTGGCTCTTCACATCTATCTCTCTCTCTCTCTCTCCCTCTCGTTCCTTCCGCGAGCACTTTATAAAATCCCCGAAGATTTACACATCGCCAAAGGATGTCGCCAGGATAATGATATACGAGGCAACCCCTCCCTCTCTCTCGCCCTCGCCCTTCTCTCTTCCGCCTCTCAGGCTCCCTCTTTCGCCCTCCCTCTCTCGGTAGCTCGAGGATAAACCGCAATAAAGACACATTTTTCACAATCGAACAAATAATCGCTTAAATGGAAGCCCAAGGACGACGACTGTAGGAGGGACAGAGAGAGAAAGACACACAGAGCGGGCGAAAGAGAGAGAGACAGAGAGGGAAAGCGAGTGAGGGAGAAGGAGAAGACATTCCTAAGGACAATGTTGCCATTGCATTGCCAATTCCTGCGCTCGCCCCTCCGGCCACCGACGACAACTCATCCATTTCAATTTTTCCGATTTCTCCGCGAGGACTCGAGGAAGGAGAGCAAAAAAAATCCCTCCGGAAATTCCCATCAAATGTCGGCGTCGTTGTCGTCTTTCGTCGTCTTTCGTCATCCTTCGGCGTCGCCTCGTTGCCATCGCTGCGGCCGTCCTTCGTCGTCGGCCCCTGGCAGGACGACTCCTGATGAGCAGAATGTGTCAAGGATGAGCAGCAGCAGCGACCGCGGAGGCATCGGCCCCGCTGCATATGGAGTCCCTTCCTCGCCGTCGGTTGGCAACGCGGAACGGAAAATATTTATGCATGGATCAGAGATCAAAATGAATATTTTATTTGATATCGCGGGAACGATTACACGAAATTCCACCGAACCCCGACCACAACCACAACAACAATGGCAACGACCCTCGGGAATTGATTTGCTCTCTCGTTCTTTCCCCTACTTCCTCTCGCTCTCGCCTCGTTCAGCGAGATGCTTCGCGTTGAAAGAGACGGGCGGGAAGGAATGTCAAGGATAATCGCAGGTAAGGGATGATAATCGGTGGAGAATGTTCGATTTGAAATAATAATACAAAAATACTGTAAAATCCCCTTTCTAACAGTATGAATTTAAAGTCATGGATTGATAATTTTCGATATTCCTCAATTTCTGGAAGGAACTTTTTATCTTTCAAAGACTGAGGAATAATAGAAAGTGAAATTGTATTTTCTATTTTCTTCATTCACGGAAAAATTACAAAAACGTTTTCAATATTATTAATTGTTTACAAAAAAGTTTTTATGATACCCATAATACTGTGATTTAATTCATTTTTTTCTTTAGAAAATAAAATACTAACTTTCGTTAAAAATTTCCTCCACTCCTTCTCCGCAAAATATCCTTCTCAAAACGGATCCCTGAGCGAAAACAAAATTACAATAAAATCCCCATTCAGGCTGAAAAAATTTCCTCGCTCCCAGCAGGGGTTCCCAAGAGGAGAGAAGAAGAAGAGCTACGGATGCTGGAGGTTCGGGAACAAACGCGATAAATTCCCAAGCACAACGGATTAGCAAAGAGTCAAACCGCAGCGAGGGCACGATCCGAGTAGAGAGAGCGCCACAAAGCAGGACGGAAGCCAGGGAGGGAAAAGGAAAGAGAAAGAGATAGAGAAAGGGCGAGTGGTCAGTGGAACGGATGAAGTGAGCGAATAAATACGAAAACGGGTGGAAAACGGTGAATAAATTCGAAGGGAGAACGTGGGAAATGAGAGGGGGACCGATGGAGAGAGATGGAAGTTGAGAAGGAGGCCGGAGATGGAGCTGGAACCATGGACTAGAAGGACTTCTGGCGACGAGGACGGACACGAGGTACCAACAGGGAGCCAAGTGGGTGATGGACACACGATGGTCTTCGCTGAGGACGACTAGGACGACGGGAGATTTGTTGATGGCCGCCATTTTACAAGTCATAACGAATGGTGCAGCAACAACAACGGCCCAAGGGCATCCCGAGGAGGGATGGGCGGCGTTAAAGGGGTTTTGAATGCCGCACGGGGTTCGGCGAGGGCGGAGGACGAACACGAGCACGAGCACGAGGAGGACAAGGACGATTATGATGACGACGATGATGATGATGACCATCGCGTCCTTCTCATGCCGCGTCCCATTGTGCTTTTTGTTGTTGAAGTTCGCTTGGTCCTCATGCTTCTTTTAGTTTTCCTTCCCCTTGTTTGTTTTTCTTCTTTTGACTTTGTGTCCTGCCCCTGTTTTTTGTTGTACCCCGGTGATAATGGCGCCTTTGTTGTTGTAGTGGAGGTGGCATTTAGTCGTGGAGAAGCGTCAAAATAAATTTGCATATGAATTGGGAATTAACCCTCGACACATCGTTCGGGATGTTTTTTCTACAATTCTTCCCATCTCCCTCTGACCGGGGTTAATTCAACGGGAGTGGGGAAATCTACGAGAGGGAATTTCCCAATCGATTCACGGGAGATCGATGGCGGGAATGGGAAGAATTTTGGACGGAGGATTTCGAGGATTGTTCGAACATTTCCCAAAAAATTGCCGCTTATAAATTTCTCAGGCAAATCAATTCATAAATGATTTTTTTTCTCAATACTTTTTTGTCTGTTTTCTCACTTTAAAAAATCCCCAATAAACCACTTTTCGACATTACCAAAAACTCCCCTGCCCTTCAAGGGAGACGCCAGCGCCCAGAAAAGTGTTTCGCAAACACCTCGCGGGCCCACGACGAGGACAGGCGACCAACGTAAACTGGTTTAACTTTGTGTCGACTTTTTAAACCCCCTCGCTAACGCCGCCCCTGGGCGCGTTGTGGGCGGTGCGGGGGGCGTGGCAGATAAACTTCGCATAAATTTTCGCACAAAAGTTAACACACGAGAATAATTCAATTAAAACACTTTGCGAAGCATCGCATGCCAGTTGACAATTACACGAATTTAAAGCAGTAGAGAGGGAGAGAGAGAGAGAGAGAGAAATAGAGAAGGGGGAGTGCGGGAGAGGAGCGAGAGGACAAAACCAAACAGTGGCCCGGGGCACTGGAAACAAGCGCGAACAAGTTCGCCGCAGAGCGACGGACGGGCCGCGGGACAGGACGAGGGACGGACGTGCGGCCAGACGGAGCGATAGGGGGACGAGGAGACAGTTAGACAGACAGACAGGCCGACCAAGGCACGGACAGAGCGACACAGACAGACAGCCGGCGGGAGGGCCAGGACGAACGGAAGGAAGGAAGGAAGGTCTGGGTCGGGCTTGAGGAGGTCGCAGGCCGGGAAGGAGGCCTTGGATCCGGATGGACGGAGGAGAGATTGAGGGCCAGACCGACGCCGGACAGACAGGATGTCGCACACTTGCACACACACACACACACACACGTATCTGGGGCGGTGGTAACGAGAATTTCGTGTGGTTTTACTTGATTATTTTTTTATTATTTTTATTTAATTTCTTCACTTCGTTATTCTGTTGCTTTAGTTATTTTTGTATTTTGTAAATGTCGTGTTTTCGTTGTTGTTCCACTTTGCGGTGTTTGTTGCTGTGGCTCTTTCTTGTTGTTGTTGTTGTTGTTATTGCTTTTCTTGTTACCGCAATGTAGCCGTTTGTCTACCTAAAGGCTTAAACTCGACACGAGGCGACTGTATTAAGATAGCAACAACAACAAAGCAACGACAACAACCACAGGGCGAACCAACAACTAAACCAACAACAATTGCAGCAAAACCTCCAGAAGCAAGAACAACAAGGCAACAACATCGTGTTGTTCAAGTTGATTGGCTTTGTTATTGTCGTTGTTGTTGTCGTTGTTGTTATTGTCGTTGACAATTTTGTTGCTGTTGTTGTCTCAAGTGATTAGCATGCGCCAGTCGTGAATGTACTTCATGCACATGGGCATGTGTGCGTGTGAGTGCGTGTGTCGCCTGTGTCTGTGTCCGTGCGCCGTCGTCCCCTAATTCAATTGGACGCGCCTGAGACCCTGCGGTCGAGCGGCCCACGAGGAAATTCCTCGAGCCCGGGCTTAAAGAGGGAATTGCAGGACATTTTTCTTGCTGTAAAGGGCGCACTTTGAAGAGGGGAATTTAATAGGAGGGGAATTTAATTCTCTGTCGGCGCGGAGGGAAAATTAGTTCAGATGGGAAATTCCTCGACCTCCGGGCTCACGGGGTCAATTCTGGGTTATTTTTCTCACTGAAAAGGGCACGTTTTGAGGAGGGAAATTTAACACGACAGATATTTCTTCATCGTCGCCGAAGGGAAATTCATTTCAGAGCGAAAAATATTTGGCTATTTTAGTTACAAAAATAATTATGTGAGAGACAATAAATATTTTTGTTTTCGAATTCTACGAAAATCTCCCTTCCCATCATATATCCCCGGAATGGGAATTTCCCCCCTTGGAAATGTCCCGCCCAGCGAAGACACCGGACTTTCGGCAACGCCAGGAGCCGCACGATTGATGGTCGCCAGCGTCGCCGTCAACGCCCCGGGGTCGTTTGTGCAAACGACGCGTCGACCCCGCCCCCAACCCTTCCGCCCACCTGCGCTCAATCACAACAACAACAACAACCACTCGCTCACGCACGCCGACTTCAGACGGAGTCGCATGAACTCGCCACTGAGTGGGAGAGAGAGAGAGAGAGCGAGAGGGAAACGACTAGAGAGGAGTAACATCGGAGACTGGGAAGGGAGAGGGGCGGAGAGGAAGAGAGTGGGAGGGAGAGCACGAGGGTGCGATACGGGCAAGAGCGAGAGGGCAGGAGGCGCTTAAATTTATTTTGTCGCATTTGCAGTTGACTCCAGACACTCGACCGACGGCCGACGGCCTGACGACCCTGTCTTTCACGCCCTCGCCTTCGCTCTTCTTCCCTCTGCTCCCCTCCTCCACCCTCGGCCTCCTCGTGGTCTGCGGCGCCGATTTTTTATTGCCCTCGAGCATTTAAATGCCCTCGCACATGTCGTCCGCCCAACCCCGGGTGCGACTCCGACTGCGACTGCGACTGCGAATCCGCGTCCAGGTTCGGCTGCGAGACCGGGTCCAGCCGCCCGACATAATTAAAGGACATTAATCACCGGCTGATTCACGGCGCCCTTGGCCGGCGCGGACGACGGCTGGCAGGCGCAGGAGCCGAGACCGACGGCGCCGGGATCGGACGAGTCGCCGACAATTTGAAAATCGAGAATATTCGAAGAAATATAGGAAAAATTCATAGAACAAATCATATACAAGATAAATATTGAATGTTATTTTAAAATCATTTTAAAAACTTTCTCTTTTAACACTAATTTCGACCTCTCCGAAAGTCCTCCCGTACCCCTCAGAGACCCCCGCCCGCCATCGACCACGACCACGTCCTTTTTCTCCCGTTCCACTCTTTTCGTGTTTTATTTTAAATTTATTTTTAAAATTTTAAAATTTTTAAAATTTTTTTTTTAAATTTTTTTTTTTTTAATTATTTTTTTATTTCTTTTTTCCCTCCTCGTGCTCTTGACACACCTTTCCACTCCTCTTATTTGTGCCCATTTCCACATCTCCGATTTGCACTGCTTTCCATGCGATTCCTTTGCCTGCCCTCCATCCAACCCCAATTAACGTTCGTGCACGCGGTGGCCGTGGCGGAGGGGCGTGGCGCAGGGAGGGCGGGGTCCGGGTCCGGGTCCGGGACGATGTGGACCGTTTTCCAGACACTCGTGCTTTCGGTTTCGTCCCAATGGCCTTTCGGGGATTTCACAATCGGAAATTCACAAAAATCATCGCTTCTTTGTTTTTCTCCCACGTTTCCATTGTCGACGTCCACATTTACTGTTGTTGTTGTTGCAATTGTTGTCGATTTCACTGCAACCCTCACTGTGTTTGTTGTCACTTCGCAATGACGTTTGTGTTGTTGGCGCCATTCGCCAATAATTGTCCGACTTTCCTGCACACCAAACCCCGATCCTGTCGATGATGTCCAAATATAACGACAGCGACCTTTTGTTCCCTGCCTCTTCCGGCCTTTGGGGCATTTTGCGCCGCCCAGTGGGCACCTCGCCAGCCGCGCCCGCCCCCCTCGCGTCACGTCCGATAGCGGCGGCTCGATAAGGCGGCGGACTCGAGCGCGTCCGCGAAGTCCCCGGGCGAGTTCGCGCCGTGAGTGGCGCCAGCCGGCGAGGAGGGCAGGCGTTTTTTGCGGGCGTTAAAGGGCGCCCGAGTATCGGGAGTGTCGGGAGGAAATGGAGTCGAATAATCCATGTGCGAATCTCGTTCAATGGAGTGCTTTAACGCAAAATGCTCTACTTATTAACCAGATAAAATAAATACATTCAAATCACTGCAAAGCGGGAACCTTTGGATCATTTTTAATGTTTTTTTAATGGAAAATGCACCGGTGATACAGAAATTATTAAACAAAAATATTTCGAAATTTTAAATCAAAATTTATATTTACATCTCCAATGAAATATGAAGACTAAAAATGAGAAATACAACAATTCCTCAGAAATGTTTTTGTAGACATTATTTTATAAGCATGGAATTAGAAGTTTTAAATAAAACAGAGCGCTGAACTGAAAATTTTAAAGAAAAAATAATCCTCCGACAATTTTTAAGACAAGTCTAAAAATTTTTAAAAATTCATGAGGAATTCTTGAAAATATCCTGCGAGCCCCTTTCTTGCCTTTTCTTGGATTAAATTGAATCCTTCTCTTTCGGAAAGCCTCGCCAGCCCTCGGCCGTGGGGATTTTTGACTCTCATTTTGGATGAAAATGCAAAACTTATTTGAAGAGGAAGCAAACGCGGAGTATTTGTTGTTGTTGTTGTTGTTGGTAATACCACTAGTTGTTGTTGTTGCTGTGCCTTGAGAAATTTGTGCAGCCTCAGCGGCCCGCAGCCGGAACCAGAGCCGGAGTCGCCAACTTTCGCTCCCAACGTCTTCCGGCTGTCGGGCCGACCACCGAGCCAGGAGCGAGAGGGAGAAAGAGCGAGGGAGGGGGCGTTGCCAACGACGTCGTCAGCCTCGTCAACCGGCGTCGTCGCCGTCCTCAGAGGGAGAAGAAGAAGTTGCTCGACTCCAGCGATGCGTGAAAAACACGCCTCACTTTGGCGCGACGCATGACGGATTCGTCCTGCAGCTCGCGTCGCCCCGGACCCTCAACAGCCTCCCGATCCCCTCCAAGCCCTCACCCCCTCACCATAGACCTCCCGCTCACCCTCCCCCCCCGATAACTTTCCACGCAGTTTTAGTTTAAAGTTTTTAAACAAAATGAAGCCGAGCATCAAAAGCGGATTTTTTCCCTTTTAGGCCGCCCTCCGACCCTCGCCGGGCGTGTTTAATATGTAGACAAATGCGCCTAAAAGCATCGCATTACATTTGGCCTTCTCTGTCTTCCCTCGCGCTCCCCCTCTCTTTCCGGCCCACGTCTCTCTCAGCCCTTTGCCGAAAGTTGATGCGAAAGTTTTCCCGATTTTATTTCATTTTATTTTGTAGTTTGAATTCTTGTTGTTGTTGTTGTTGTTGTTGTTGTTGTTGTTGTTGTTGCGGGGAGAAACTTCTGCTCTGGGAATATTTATTTCATTTAACTGCGAAGTAATTGCAGGTGGGAGGGAAATTCACATATGTAGTCGAGCCGTAGTTGAGTGTGAGGGAGAAAGGAATATAGTTTGATGTGCTCGCTCCAAATGACCAAAGTACAGCGAAATGTGGGAAAGACTTTCGAAGCGAAAAAATACACAAAATGTTTAGTTTTCAAAAAAAAAATCTTACAAAAGTACTAGAATTTGTTCGTTTAATTTCATCAAAATTTCATTTCAATTTCTTACATTCGTACAGAAAAAAATGGATGAAATGCTTTACTTTCATAGTTACTATAAAGTGATAAAAATTCTGTGAATCGAAAAAATTAGAATTCATTATTTTTGTCCCTGAAGCTTTTAAGGACATTTTAAACCATTTTTGAGACCCCAAAGCAAATAGTTATAGATCAAAAGGAATTTTCTTAATTCCTCACGGCCATCGACGTCTGCTCCTCCCTCTTCGGCACCCCTCGTCCAAACGAACTTTTTCAATTTTCGTCGTCGGTTCAAGATTTCGATCCCTCGACCCCACTCCAGAGGAGAAATTTCCCTGCCTCCGGGATATTTTCATCATAGCCACAGGTAAGGCAGGGAGAGGGGGGACTAGAGGGGGAATCCCAGATGGAGGGGGATGGCGGTACAATCGAAGAACACGAAAGTCAGTCGCAGGCGGACGCGGACGCGGAGGCGGAGGCCAGGAGTTGGATTCCCGAAGAATTTCCTAAATAAATAGCTACGGATTATCCCTTATTGTATTTGGGTTTTTTACTCCGATTGTTGTTGTTGTTAATATTGTTGTTGTTCCTGTAGTTGTTGTTGTTGTTTTTGTTACGATGAAAGTGTTTCGCCAGCCAGGAGAAGAAATGAAATTCCAACAACAACGATAAAAAAGGAGATAGAGGCGACTGGGACACGAAGCAAGGTAAAGTGAAAGAGACGGTCATAAGAGGAAAAGAGAGAAGAAGCAACAATTTACGTAAATCCCTACGTGAGGCGGACACGTAAGCAGGATGAGTGAGAGTGTGTGTGTGTGTGTGTGTGTGTTCGTTGCTCACCTATACAAAATATCCTTTTAGCTGCTCATATCGTTAGATCTCGAAGTTGTTGGCATCATCATTGTTGTTGTAATTGTTATTGTAGCTCTTACCATCATCATTGTTGTAGTTCTTGTTGTTGTGTTCTTGTTGCTGCTGCTGTTGTTGTTGCTATTGACAATACGTCCATATTGAGCTTTTGTCCATTGGATTGTGCCTGCTTCTTGATCCCTGCTCGTCGTTGTTGTTGTGAAGGACATTGTCGTTGTTGCTGTTGTTCTTGTTGTTGTAAACGCCATTGTTGCTGCCTTGTCCTTGTGCCCTGTCCTGCTGTGGCCAATGAAGCCTGAAAGATATGTCGATTGCCTGGAAGTGAGTTATTTGCCAGGCTCAAGCTGGAGACTTGCCGAGGCGGAGTCAACCTTGCTTAAATCGTCCTTTCTCTCTCTCCTCCCTCTCCTCCCTCTCTCTGGCACCCTTAATCCCCCTCTGCCCCCTCTTCTCGCATTGTCAAAGGTCGCCTGCTCTGGGGTTTTTGTCGTTTTCTCATTGAATTCGTTTGAAATTGCAGCAAAATGCAGAGGGATTGTTGGGTTTTTTTTTTTTTTTTCATTGACAACATATGGTTGGGCAAGCAGATATACAGAGTCTGTAGATTTAAAATATTCTTCACATTTTTCAATACTACCTTCAATTTCAAAAATTTTATAGAATTGTACTCCTTTCCCTTTGTAATAGTACATAATTTTTAGATATAAATTTTTCCATAGTCTACATTTAATATACATTTTAATATACTTATTTCATTTAAAATATTTAATATTTCATTAATTGCTGTTCAACAGGATGGCACTATTCGAATCACCCTGTGTTCCATCGAACCCCATCGTAAATCGCATTTGAAATTACGATAGAAATCAAATTAAGCCCAGGGTTGCCAACGGCCAGACTGCGCAATTGCATTTTTATAGCTGTTCTTGTGATCGTTGTTGTTGCATCCTTTTTGTTGTTGTTGCTGTTCGGAAGGTGAAGCCACTTGGCAGAATTTCCCTCCCACCATTTGAAGACAAGGAAAGAAAGTCTTTTCAGGCAAGAAATTTGTTTTAAAATCAAGAATTTCCCAATCGCCATTTCAGCCGTGTTCAATGGACTGAAGGGAAATTCGTATTTTTTTATTGTTTTATTTCTTTTATTTCAATTTTCAGACTTCTTTTTCTGTCCACGCTCGCTCCTCGCCGGAAGCCATTAGGGAGAGTCGCAAACAAAACTAATTGTTGCAAACAAATCGCATGCAGGCGACGGGCCAGTGCTGCCAATTAAAGCAATTGCTTTGCAATTCTAATGGCGAGGCACGTGTGCTCGAGCGAAAGAGAGAGAGAGAGAGAGAAAGAGTGAGGGAGAAGAGTGAGGACGCCTTTGTGATGGGCGAAAGAAAACGCTTCTCCCGTGAATGTCCTTTTGATGTCTTCCTCGCATAAAGGACATTTTTAATGGCCAGACGAGTGGGGCACAAAGGAGTGAGAGCGGGAGAGAGAGTGATCGGGAGAAGAGAAACGAGGAGAAGACGAAAGAGGTAGGGAGTAGTGGAAGAAAGGTTTGGCTGTTTGGATCGCCAGGGAAAGAGACGTCGAAGAGGGAAAAAATTGTGACCACTTAGGGCTTCATTGAATTCGCAAATTCCCACTCATTCCACATTCCCATTCAGTCACACTTGCCTCTGTTCCATTCCACTCCGTTTCGTACCATTTCTTGTTGTTCCACTTCGTTCCATTCTGCTTCGGTCTCCCGCCAACGACGACGACACTTCAATTAAAAGACTTTCACCCGAAAACACTTCCGACGCCGTCGTGTCCTTTGTGACTTTTGTCGCCGGACTCTTCCTCTCTCTCTCTGACTGCCTCATTTTGACTCTATCTCTCTCTCTCACTCACACCCCCTCAAATCCACACCGCCTCACCAACTGCTCCATGCACTCAACGCAAAACAGTCTAAAATTGCTTTCAAATGTCCGTGCGAAAGAAGCGCAGGCCAACGGGAGAAGGAGAAAGAGAACGAGGCAGAAAGAGAGGGAGAATCAGGGAGAAGGAGGAGCAGAGGTTCATGCGGGATGGCGGAAAAAATGAGGCAAAAAGTCCTCAAATTGCCGAAGAAGAAGTTCGTCCACCGGAAGAAGCGAGGACAGCAAAAACACGTCGCCTACACGTTCAACATGCAGCAGCAGCAACTTCCGGTTCCTTGCCTCCCTTCTCCCTTCCCTTCCCCCCACCCCTCCCCATCTTCCTTCTCCCTCCTTTCCTCACAGTGTCTCCCTCTCGCTTTGTGCGAAATCAATTCTGTCTGCGCCATTTTTTCTGCCAACCGTTTCGCCGGCCAAAGCGAAGTCCGTCGCTTCAAGTGTCATAAGACGAGACGAGAACCTCTCCCGCTCTCTCTTTCACCCACTCTCCCGCTCTCTCCTCTCGCCATGGGCAACACTGGCCACCGCCGCCCACGTCTGCCTTTGACCGAAATGTCTTGCGAATAAATCTGGTCACCTTAGAAATGTGTTTGGCCTGTGGAATTGCTGTTGTTGTTGTTGTTTGTGGTTTTGGTGGAAATTGTTGTTGATTTGTTGAAATCGTTGTTGAGTTGATGTTTTTATGGTTGTTGTTGTTGTTGTTGTTTCTATGGTCCCTTAATGAGCTTCGTTGTGTGTGAAGTTTATTTGAAAGCTTGCCAAGCGCAAATGCTAATGAAACCGGAGCCTTAGATCATTTCGAAGGGCGAGAGGGAACGAGATGGAGATATGAAGACGAAATGGAGAGAAAGAGAAAAGGCAAAAAAAAATTTTGCACTAAGTTCGAGCTGGCAGCTACTCAAGAAAGACCGAAAAGATTAAAAATAAAAAACAAAAACACAAAGCGACAAAAGTGTAAAAAACAAATAAACAAAACAACAATTTGAAAATAGAAAATAAAACAAAATTCTATGAATAAAATGCAGTGAACTAAAAGGAGGTGGAAATATAATAAAAATAGCCAGAAATAAGTGAAAAGAGCGATAGATTTGGATTCAACATGAAAATGAAAAGAAAAAATTAGTGGAAAATATAAGGCGAAAAAACAAAAGGAGAGAAAAAGAGAGCTAAAACGGAGCAAAAGTCCTGGAAGGTCTCCTCGGACTCCTGGCGATGTCTGCGAAAGTCCCAACCGGAAATTGTCCATCACCACGACGAACAACGTCGACAATTGCAAATGGCGGCCGGACAATGGCAGTGCTGCCCAGTGGGAGAGTAAGCGGGGAAGAAGAAGAGGTCGAAAATAATTCGGAACGAGGGTGGAACGAACGAGGGGCGAGGGGGAAACAGAAGAACAGAAACTATTTTAATGTCAGGTGGAGAGAAAGGTAGATTAGCGGAAGCCCTGAGGGCGACAGAGGGAGCGACAGGGACAGAGACAGGTGGTGGCCAGGGCGACCATCGAATAAATTCCACGGCACCCGCAGACGCCGCACGCCGCAGGTCGCCGGTCGTCGGTCGCAGCAACACGAGGAACAACTTGTCCAAGCAACAACAACAACAGGTCTCCCGACCGCAAAGAGCGAGCGATTGTTGTTTTTGTCGTTGCTGAGGATTGTGCATAAACAAATTGCCAAAGTTGTTGCGTTTTGCAGCAAAGTATTTTCCCACAGAATTTCCCATTTAACAAGAACAACAATAAAATAGCAATAAAACTAAATGTAGTTTCAACAAGAACAACAATAAAACACCGCATTTCACTAGAAGCAGGAATAGTTAGAAGTACAACAACAATAACAAACTGCCGCCCGCTTAGCAGAAAGTGAGGTTAAGTCGAGGCCGCAGGAGTCACGGCTGTCAGGTCAGGCCGCCAAGAGAGCGAGAGAGAGAGACAGAGAGAATGGCAGACAGATAGGGGACAGAGAGAGTTTGGAAAGGGCAACGGCGAGAGGCGGGGAGTGAGAGCGAGACGGGAGATGCAGGGCGTTGCCGACCGCAGGCACACATGGAATGAATGAAAATCAGAGCAAGAGGCAGAGAGAGAGAGAGAGAGAGCGAGAGAGAGAGATCAACAATGAAACCAACAATTGCAACAAGAAATGTCACCGTAAAAAAATAACTAAAAATCCAATATAAAATCGCAACAACAACAAAACGAACCACTACAACAAAACCGTAACCAACGACAGCAGCAACAACAACAATCGAACGACCACTGAAGCAAATCAAGATCTTCAAGCACAAACAAAAAATGAAAAGAAAACCAACAACAGCAATGGAACAGGACTTAGTGTCTCCCGAAGAAGAAGAAGAGCGCGGCGACAAATGGGAGGCGGAAGCGAGAAAATGAACGAACACGGTTCCGCTTCCGGTTCCCCGAGGACGACCACGAGAGCCAGAGTTCAAGGCTCAGCAAACACGCCGAACGACGAGAACGAAAGAGTCAGACGGAGAGAGAGAGGGAGAGAGAGAGGGCGAAGGAGCAGGGAGGAATTGTGTGTTTGTGTGTGTGTGGCTTCCGTTGCAATTTGTTGTCCATTGTCCTTAAATTCCCGATGATCGACTGAAAATGTGAAACAAGAAAAACGAATAAAATCGTTTTCAAGCCTTTTTGGTAATTGTTTTCGCTTTCTTGTTGCTTAATACTTAAGGAAAATATCTTTTATAAAATGAATGCTTTTCGAATTCGGAAGAATTCCTTAAGAATCCTGGAAAAGAACCTTGATGATAGAATAAAATTTCTTGATGCTTAAATTAAAAATATTTGTTTTCATATTGATATATTTTCACAATTTCTTCCCCTGATTTGATCTGAAAATAAAAATTTCCCCAAGCTCAGAAATTCTCCAAAAAATGACCTTCGACCGGGGTGCTTAAACACTCTCAAAAAAGGTCCCCTCCACGAGCTATTAATAAGTGTCCTTCATTGCCATTCGCCTGTCCCGGTGCTCTTCTTCTTCTTCTTCCTCCTCTTCTTCTTCTTCTAATTTAGCATAAAAGTCCTTCTTCCGGGGCCAGATTGCGAAGTATTCTGCAAATATTTCCCTCGTTCGATTTGCATATTGATTCGTTCCGGTCTCGTCCCCACCTCCTCACGTCCTCTCCTTCCCTGACATGTCTGCCTCCCCTCCCTAGCCTCTGGATCTTCTCCATTGGCACCTCATTCTTTTCTCCCTCTCTCTCTCTGTCTCTCCCTCTTGGGGGAACCTCATTTCGCTGGCGGATCCTCGGCGTCGCACTTCAAAAAGTAATTAGCACGTCGGAGAAAGTACGAACCCTCTCCCTCGCACCCCGCCGTCTCCCTCTAACAGTGCCGTCTGGCCTTCATTAGGCCACTCGAGGCCCAGGCGACCGGGATGACGTTGACGATGACGAGGACGAGAACGAGGAATTGATTGATTTCAAAAGTGTTCGAGTGCTGAGCATATAGGGAGAAGCAGCCGAGTGTTCACGCCTCTCGCAAGGGGCAACACTGCTCCGGAAGGGGACACTTCGGCGAAATGGGGAACCCTTGGCCAGAGACCGAGACCGAGTCCGTCTGTCGGGTGTTCAAAACACATGTAAAGAGATTAAATTGGCGAATGGTATTGAAATTTTAACCAAAAATATTTACCTTCAATTTTCCAAATATATTTTCAAAAGTTCAAAAGACATATAATATTGAATGTTCAAAAACAAAGGGGATTTGCAAAATTGTCTAAATGTAATTTCAGAAAACATATAAATATAGTTAAAAAAAAAATAGATAAAATTGACTAAATGTATGGATAGCTATATGTAAAATGGACTAAATATATTTTAAATATACAAAATTATAAATAAATATAATTTACGAATAATATTGAAATAATAAAATCTGCAAAATTGTTCAAATATAATTGTGGTAGTTTAAATACATATAAACAACAAACAAACTTCAAATCAAAAATAAATATAATATGAATATCGTCTAAATATATTTGAATATTCACATTTGTACCCCGAGAGATTTTCCTTATTTCGAATTTTTGTATTTTTTACTTTATACCGAAAAGAACACTCGACAAGCAGGCGAGATAATGACATTAGAGAATATTTAAATAATAAAAACTTCGCTGTTAATTCAAGAACGAATCGTTTCCCTCCCACCCTCGGCCCCGCCTCCCACGCACCATGGAAAATGATCTCTTTAATTAGTGTCCTTGTAATTAACACGACGGCCAACTGCAGGGCGAAAGGAAGTTATTAAAATATTCCAGTGTCCGCCGAAGGAGCTCTTTTAATAAACTCCCTACAAGCGGCGCCGTCTGCGAAACCCGAACCCGAGCCAGGCCAAAAGGACAAAAGCCAGCGATTTATAAACACTCCAAATGCACCAGCAGGACACCGGCAGAAGCCACCGGCAACAGCAGCGCCAGCAACGTGGTGGAATCGAGACCCAGGGACATCTCCGAATTTCCCGAATTTCCCGAATTCCCGCCCAGAGACAAAGGATGCACGCAGTTGCCACGAGGAAGGACGACGGGCAGAGTGAGGGGGAGGCGACCCCGCAAAAGGACGAGAAATTAAAACGAAGTCACAGCAAATTTCGTTGTACACGAGCGATGGCGCGCAAGTGGCTCCGAGGAGCGAACGCCGTCCCTCTCCCCCTCTCCCTCCCTCTTCCTCTGCGGGAACTTAAAATAAGCATCTGGTTTGCATGTTCCACGACCAAGTGCGAAAAATGCCCACGAGTGCGAGCGAGACGGCGCGCATGAAGATGTTAACTTGCTCGCCTCTTCCGCTTCCGCCTCCGCCTCCGCTGCGGTCCCCTGGGTCGAGTCGGGTCGGGTCGTTGGTTTGAAAAATGTGCGGCGAAGAAGTTGTAAAACTGCACCAGATGGCGCTGCTGCTGTTGCTGGAGGAATGTAAAAATAAGGAACATTTAAAAAAATAAAATGCACTTTTTCCGCCACCTAAATGGCTGCAGAAATTAAAAGTGAGGAAATAGAAAATAAAAAAACTAAACTAGAGAAATAAAAAGTGAGCAGAAAATACAAGAATTTCATACCAAAGACTGTGCAAATAAATTAAAAACAAAAATATCACACCAGAGCCATTGGAAAGAGAAGAGTGAAACAAGTGAAATATTCAAAAATTCGAATTCAAAATTTCAAAATAAAAAATCATAGTGCAGAACTTGGATACAAAAATTACGAAATTACGAAAATTCAAAGCAAGAATTTTAAATTTAAGAACAAAATTCAAAACAGAAGGATGTGTAGTGTGAACGAAAATAAAAATAAAAATCCAAGAGGACTGCAGGACGGACGGTGGACGGACTGCGCTTAATCTCTGCTCTGTCAGCAACACTTGCGTGCTGCAGACCCTCGGGAGCGGCCCAGTTGGAGGAGGTGGAGACAAGGAGTAACTGCAGAGGGTTTTTTTTCCCTTTCCTTGTCCTTTTCTGCACTTTTGTGAAAGCTCTCGCAAGCTCAAAGCTGTTTCCCCCCCTCCCTCATCGACCCTGGACCCGGGGCAGCTGCTGGCGACTGCAGTCGAGTCGGGTCGAGTCGGCCCGAGTCAGGGCCGGAAGCGTCAAAACCTCTGACATCGCAGTCACAACAACAACTACAACAATGGCAACGGAAAAAGGCGACCGAAATTAAAATGAAATTTAAATGGAATGCACACAGGTTGAAACCGCAGGCGGGGTGGGACGTGGGCGTGGGCGAGGGCGTGGGCGTGGGCGAGGTGGAAAACATTGGGTCAACTCTTCGTGGGCTCCCGGCGGAAGCCAACATGTGCTGCACTCGCAACTACAACAACGAGACCAACAACAACAACAACAACAACAACTGTTGCGGCCAAAAAACTCCCCACGACTTCCGGTTGCGTTCGGCGCGAAACGGAATAAAAATAAATTTTAATTATCGATGATTAATGGCCGACGGCAGCCGCGACTGACGTAATGAGCGGTTGAGGGGAGATGGGGGGGTGGGGGTCGCGAAGGGGTTGGAGGTGGGGGAATCGGGCCTCGGTTTTTGTTGTTTCTTTACAGGGGGTTTTTGTGACATAAACAAACTGTTGAAAAACGCGTGCGACACTTTTTTCGGCAGGGAAATAAATCTTCTGTAACAACAATTTGATCGAATGGTGGGGAGGACGCGGGGCGATTGGTGACAAGCCGAAACAATCAATAACAAGTACACAGCAACAGCAACAACAACAAAACTACCGGAATAAAAAACAACCAGAATAAAAAACAAGCGAGTAAAAAACAACCAGAATACTAAACACAATATGCTCGACTTTATTGTTCTTTGATGAGGCGAGGCGTGTGTTCGTAATAAACGTTATTACAAAAGCAACAACAAAAATAACAATTGCGAAGCCTACAATCAGACAAGAAGACCAACAACAAAACCCACAACCAGAACAACGAGCCAGAGCAAGAACATCAGCAGCCCAAATTGACAATAACAATGACCAAACAAAAATTGAAAACATCCCAAAAACAAATCAACAGTTGTACGAAATGTGTTCTTGAGCACAATAGAATGAAATAAATGTGTCTTCTGTGAAACATTAAAATTCCTCGAACACCCGCCACCGACTTCTTATCGAAAACTTGCGATCATAAAATTTCAAAAAATTCCAAAATTTTGCCTTTGGTCAACTGTTTTTGTTTTTGTTTTTTCATCGAATCGATAGGTGTTTATTTTAGAAAATAAAAAGATTCCTTCATTGTGACTCAACAAGATTTTGTCGAATTTTTAATGAAATTATAATTTATTATATACGTAATACAATTTTAGTTCTTTGATAAACATTTTGACTTAATTTTTTTTTCCAATAATTGTAGAAAATGTACACAACAATAAATGTTGGGTTTTATTATTTTGTTTTCATTAGTAGGTCTCAAATATCAAATATTTCACATAGCTGAAATAATTTTCAACTATTTGGTAAAAATGTCACATACTGTTCCACTAAAATAAAAGAGTCGAGCTAAAATTAAATTTGATGAGAAAAATAAAACAACGCTTAATAAAAATTCCGGGGTTTGTATTGGAATATTTTTGGGTTTAGTTGTATGTTAATAGATTGAAATAGGGGCTGAAGAACATTTTATTTTATTTTAATAGACTCGCTAGCTCCACTTTTCGAACGCACCCATCCGTCTGTCCGTCCTCCTGTCTATTCGTCCGTCCCTCTAAACGTCCGCCCGTCCCCTCCCTGTCCGTCCGCTTCTTGTTATGCCCGGCGCGTCCCTCGCATAAAGTTTCAGTTATGATTATTGCAGGGAAATTTCGTGTTCCCTGCCTCCCCCTCTCTCTCGCACTCCCTCGTCCATCTGTCTCTCCTTCTAGTTCTGGCTCTTGTTCTTGTAATGGCCTCCGTGTCCATTCCTCGTTGGTCGGCTTCCCTTTTGCGGATGCGGGGGCGACGATTGATATTCTGTTGCCAGGCCCTCATTTGGGTTTCGGGAGTCGCCCGTCGTCCCGTGCATTTCTAATCACTTTCCAACACTCCACGGCACCTTCTTTTTGACCATTTTGTTCGGCTCTTCAATAGTGTTTATTCGTTGTCTTCCTTTCCCTTTGTATAACTCTCCTTCGATTTTTTCTAAGAAGTTTTCTACGTGTTCCAAAAGTATTTCTATAATTTTGATTTATTTCCTTAACAACATAATCTATCACAGCATAACGAATATATACTACTAGTATTTTGAGAAAGATATTTTCATTTAATTTTATTTGTTATCCTTTTTTATTATTCTTTTTTTTAATTTAACACAAGAATGGCTTCTTTTAATTTTATTATCAATTGCCTTTATCTCAGTTTTTTCTATATTTATCACTCTGCCTTTTTTCTCCAAATCAATCAATTTCTTTTCGATAATTCTCTCTTCCATTTCGGTTATTCTTTGGTCGTCCGGTTTTATCGTCTTTGAATTATCAATCAAAAAAGTAGACGCGTGTTGCTCATTTTTTTATTCTACTCTTTGTTTTTTGTTGACTTCATACATTTTTTTTACAATTTTAAATTATTCAAAACTCATACTTTTATTACTACTTGCTTTTTACTACTTTTTTTGCTAATGAATGCGTCACCCGCTGTAATGACTTCTTCGGCATTCTATTCGAATTCGAAATTCCGTTTTCGAACATGCCTCCAATAATTGTTAATAATTTCTTGAATGGGTTTTTCCAGATATTAGAATTTCGGGACCAGCTGGAAATATATTTTTACATACATATTTTTATGGTTATTTTTTATATCGCTTTTGACACCCGTGGATTTGCAAAGTGGGCGGCGGGCTTGTAAGGAGCGTGAGGCTCAGAATTTGAAATCAATCAATTGAGTTTATGAATTGGAAATTATTGGGAAATTCCCAATAATCGAATCAGCGTGCAGGGAGTATCCGGGAATACTTGAACCTGTGATGAATGCCAATGAAGGGTCCCTGAGGAACCCGTGCTCTTGGAGAATCTAACTAATGATTGGAATCTTCGAAGAAAAAGAAAAATATCCTTTTTTTCTACTTAGGAGGATAAAAAAAAATATATTAATAATATATCCCTGATCTCTCTTTGAGTAAATATCTTCCCTTTCACTCCCACAGCCGAACCGTCTTCGGTTCCTTCCCGCAAGTAACAAGTGTTGCCAAAGCACTTCATTCAGTTTCATTGATAAAAATCCAGAGCGACAACAACAGCAACAACAACACCATCAATCACCTGAAATCATTTCAACAACAACAGCAACAACCAATGGTTACAGTGATGGCGAATCAATCAATTTTATGTGATTCAACTCAATCATTTTTTTGTTCGTTTCAATACAATCGCAAGTGATCGATGTGTCTGCAACTGCAACAACAACAACAACCGAACCAACAACAGTGAAAAATGCATTCAATGCAGTAGGCAACAACAATAACAACAACAACGGTATTGAAAAAAACCCTAATTACGAATTTCCAGCACGTCCGCCAACGTCGCCGTCGTGACGGAATCAAAGCACGCAACGCGTCACGCATGCGCACGATTTGCCGTTGTTGTTGTTTTTGTTGCCGCCGCTTTTTATTGTCTTTTTATCAGTATCATTTTTTGCACATTTCAATATATTAATATATTAATTTGATGGATCTTAATGGCGGCAACTTAGCGCCAACCGGCGACCCAACATGGCCCGATGACGTGGCTGCAGCGCGGATGACGGAGGAGGACATTTTTGGAAATTCATTGAGAGGAAATCTCGGTGAATCATTGGCGGGAAATTTCCATTAGAAATCCATTATTCATTTTCCTGGGTTTCGATGGCCAGTTACGATTATGAGGTTAGGTATTTTTAGAAACAATTAATGATTCTTTTAGGAGCAGCTTTATGTGTAGATTTAGGAAATATATATATTTGTAGTAGAAATAATGATCAATAATTACGTTCACACACGTAATTTTTTGTAGTCTTTATTGTAGTCAAATTATACATTGTTCTATTTTAAAACCTCTTTTATGGCCTTTTCTCCACTGCCAGTTACTTATATTTATCGCCGCCCTCGCTGGAACACTTTTCGCGCCATTAAAACTGAAAAAAACCCATATTGGCTTACAATAAAAATAGGTTTTTTCAAAGTGATTTTCGGACAACAAAATACCAAAAATAACACGAACAACGTTCGAAAACACCTTTGAAAATACTGCGCAAAATTCATCTATATGTTTTTTAATGCTCGGCAAAACGTTTACTGAATTCTTGTACAACATTTCGCGATGTTTTCGTGCTCAAAATTTTATATTTTTGCTTGATTTTGAAAAGAATCCAACAACAACGACTAAATATTGTAGACCAAACCACAGCAACAACAACCAAACTACAACAAACACAATCAAAACGATGTTGAGTTTTGAAATTCAACTCATGTGGAAGATTGTTTTTATTTCAACCCGACGATCAACCGATAAGCGGCGTCTCAGTCGCCCGAAAGTCTATTTCCCCAAATATAATTGGATCCCTTTAATTGTATAACAAAACGGCAAAAACAACAACACCCACAACAACAACAACAACAACAGCAGAAACCAAAAGGCCAAAAACACTGCTGACAACTTCATTTCGCATTTCGACCTCAAGTGTTTTGCGATTTTATGTTCGACATGTGTCCGACTTTTCGAAGACAACCGAGGCGCGAGTGGATTTTATTGCCAATTTATGTTCATCAAGCAGAAGCAGCAACAACAACAACAACAACGCCCTGACTAGGGTATTTCCAAGGAAGAAGAACACGTGTGGTCGTCGCCGTGTGATGGCCGAAGAGCGGCGGGGGCGGAGGCTCCACACGCTGCCGGTTTCCTCGACTTGTGGGGTTCTAGGAACCAATGGAACGGAGTTCATGGTGGGAGGGGTTTTAAATGAAAAGCTGTACCATGGTAGGAATAGGGACGAAACACCAAATTAAAATAGCTAGAAAAAATTGCCTCAATATCATTGCTAGAATGGACTGACCCAGTGAAAGAGGAATTAAATTTTCTTAGAAAACTTCTTGAAGTTGTGCAGCTGTTCCTGATGTCAAACATGAAATGGGACAATATTATATACAAATATTGAAAATGTTGTGATCAATTCAAAATTTTTCTTTGCATTAAAATTTGTGAAAATTATTTCAACTGACTTCTTACTAATATATTACTTATAACTACGACAAAATAAGAAATCTCAATTGATTTATCTTCCAAAGATCTGAAAAATACTTAAAGTACTGAAAAATATACAATAATTAAATAATGATTTTATTAGTTATAAAGTTAGAAGAAAAACAAATTTAAAATCCTCATAATATCCTCCTAATACCACACAGTAATTGTACTGAATTTCATTTTAATCATATTGTTGTTACTTTGGTTCTAATATATTTGAAATTTATTTTGAATTGCAATAAATATAAAATTTTATATCATCTTTTTTGTATTTCTTCAATTCCATTGATGTAGTTTCCATTGATTTTTGATAATTAGAAAAAATTTCATAAATGTATTTTATTTTATTTTATTTGTCTCATAAACAATAGGATGATCCGCTCGAGCCATTCATTAGAGCCCCGATCACAAACCAAGAGTCTAGACTCAAAAACCTCCACCTGACCGCCAAAAGCCAAATCTATAAACTGCCAAATCCTGATCGAGCTCCGAAATTCGACACAAAAGATCAAAAGGCCAAAAAATCAACCACCTGCTGAAACTGGCTCAAAGTGAATGGGAAGGAAGAAGCTCGGCGAAGAAACAAAACCCAGTGCGAAAACGAGCTCCGAAGCTTCTTTCTCTTGCACACTGACACAGTCTCCGACGTCGCTCCTTTTCTTCTTTCTCTCACGCACGCCAATCGGCTACACTCGATCTGTCTGTCCGGGTTCCGCCAGCCGTCTCTCTCTCCCTCCATCCACCGTCTGACTCTCCGTCCGTCCGTCCGTTCGTTCGCTGGATCGACCGAGGTGGGGGCGGCTCGCGTACGGATATTACAGAACCCTCCCTGCATGCTAAGTAGCCTCGGCTTCGACTTCAGCGCCCGCGCCCGCGCCCGGCCCGCGTCCATCGTCCAGTGGCGATTTCGGACTCGGCTTTTTGCAAGCTCGACCGGGTCGGTGGGATTTTTTCGTATATAAATCTAACGACGATCGCTGGAAAGGCATCACTTCTTTGGTGGAAACTTAAGTGTTAAGTTTAGCTCCAGTGTTGATCGTTTCGAAGTAAATTCAAAAATTCAAGTGCTCTTTGTTTCTGCCTTCTTCCCAACGCCATTGGAGAGAAACGCACATCCGAGTCGCAGGACATCCAGCATATCCAGATATCTGTATTTTTAAAGGATATTCCATCGAGTAACAGCAACATGAAGTTCAGTGCAGCGCTCGCTTTGATCGTGGTCGTCGGCCTGGTGGCCAGCAGCTCCGCCTTGCCAGCGAAGAAACGTACGTGTCCAAGGACTGGGTGATCGATCGCACCTCCCACGGAGGGTCCTGACAGGGGGTTTGCAAGTGTCCGATCACAATTTCTTGTTTATTCGATCAATGATCGATCTAGTGATCCTTGATTGAGCCACGAGAATTGAGGATCCCCCACTTCATCTGTGGTTTGATCCTCATGTATCATCGTCTTCATCCTCGTGAGATTCTCTTGTGCTCCACAAAGCAGTTTCTCGAGTCTCCGAGGTGATCCTTTGTGATCCTCCTGTGTCCACTGAGTTGATCTTTATGTGATCTCTCTTTGCGATCTATCGATTTATTGATCTTTGTCTTTTCCTCAATGTGAATCTGACATGGTCATTGATACGTCGTCACATCTGATGACTGATAAAAGGTGATCCTCTCTCATTGAAATGATCATCTTATAGTCTTTGATATGATTTCTTGAGTAGAACCCAAGTTATCGTCGTTGCTGTGATCCTGATCCGATTCATCAGAGGATCTTCATCTGAATCGTTCGATACAAAGACCGAGGATTATTGGGGTCTTTGAGACGACCTTTATTCGATCCCCGATCCTCTTTTCCCCCTTCATCGTGGTCGTGAATCCTCCCAGTTGATCAAGATCATGATCTTCCTCGAGCTCTTCCACCGCTCAATGGAGGCCAGAGGAAGACCGCCAGACGCATCGATTAATATCTCGCCGTCTCTCTCTCTCTCTTTCTCTCCCTCGCAGGCATGGTCTACATGCAGGCCCAGCCCCAATGGTACGGCGCGCCCCAGCGCATGATGTACGTCCAGTACGTGCAGCCCTCCCGCACCCACGCCCGCTCCACCCAGGCCGCCTCCGCGCTGGTCGCCGGCGAGTCCGTCGCCACCGGCACCTACTTGAATGGTAAGTCAGTCTTGTCGGCGGGAAGGCAGGGGAAGTCGGAAGCGGAGTCGAAGTTCGTTCCCCACTTCCCACTTCCCGCTCGCTGGCTCGTTCGCCGCGCAACAGGTCGCATGCCGTATTTTAATTCGAAGATTGCGTCCACACAGAGGCCGACATCGCCGCCGCCGGACCCGTCGTCGAGGCCGAGGAACCCCAGCAGGGCGAGGACGCCATCGAAGCCGCTGGCGCCCACAGCACCCAGGCCGTCGCCGAGGCCTACCCCGAGGAGGAGCTCCAGACCCCGCTCGTCGAGGCCGAGGTCGCCGCCGACGCCGCCGAGGCCGGCGTAGCCGTCGAGGAGGAGGTAGAGAACACCGACGCCAAGGTGCCCCGCGACTACCACTTCGACGCCGAGGCTGAGGTCGAGGCCGCCGCCGCCGCCGGAGCCGCCTCTGCTGAATCCGATGCTGCCGCCGAAGCCGACGCTCAGGCCGCCGCCGAGGCCGAGGCCGAGCCCGAGACCCCCGCCGTCCCCGTCGCCGCTGTCGTCCCCGTCGAGGTGGCCGCCGATCTGCCCGCCCCCGCACCCATCGCCCCCGTGGCCAAGCCCGCCAGACGCTACCTGCCCGCCAACAAGAAGGTCTACGTCGAGCTGGAGCAGTCGGCCGAGGCCGATGAGGACGAGGAGGAGGACGACACGAACGAGGCCGCCGTTGCCGACGCCGAGGAGGACGACGACGAGGAGGAGGTCGCGCCCGCCGCCCCCGTGAACCCCGTGCGCGTGCCCAACGCCCGCCGCCCCACCAAGAAGGCCGCCAAGCCTGTGAAGCCCGCCAGGGCCGCCCCCGCCAAGCCAGCCAAGCCCTCGAAGCCCCTGCCCGCCGGCACCTTCTTCCCCATTGACTTCGGCGGCACCAGCGGTGGCGCCATCGCCATTGCCAACTCCTTCAGCACCGGCGAGGGCGGCTCCGCCACCAGCCACGCCATCGCCTACGGCTCCCCCGACGCCGCCCGCGCTCGCGTCCGCCCAAGCAAGTTCCACTGAGGTGGCTTCGACTGAGTGGGTTGGCCAACAACACCAAACACTGAACAGCACCACCAAGAACAACAACAACACCATCTGCCACGCCCCGCGCTACCAAAACCAACCGCTTTGGCCTTCTGTCGAGGCGGTTCTGCTTGCGAAATTTATTTGAGAGTTTTATTTTTTATTTTCTTTTTTTCGCCTTCCTGTAGTTCAATTGTAAAAAAATTATAAACGACAAAAAAAGTAATAAAAACGATGATCCTTTAAAAAGTACAAAAACACTTTCTATATATCTTTGGTAAGAGAGGGAGTGAGGGATGAAATAAAAGTAAGGTTCAACTTTCGCTAAGCTCGTATTTCGAATTTTTAAAATACGTTTCGTTTATTCATTTAAAACCTTTTGTTTTCATTTTCATACATACATCATATATATATATATATTTATTTATTAGTTAGTAAATAGTGTAATATTTCATATATGTATAATAAACCGATGTTTCGTATAGGGTTTCACAGAATCATGTTTGAGAAGAAAATATGTAACAAACTCCAAAACACCTCGTGAAGAAAACATCGCAACGACCGACTAAAGAATGGAGCAAGTTTGAGTAGTTTGAAAATAGTTTTTTTTTAAATGTGTAAATTTATATAAAAAATGAGAACTTATTCTAACTGGTGTTCGATTTTTATTTTTTTTTTTTTGTTTGTTTTTACTTTTGGATTATTTTACATTTCCTTTCTTGAGAGACATTTCGATTCATGTGTAATTAAATGTTAAAAAATCACTATCGGAACAATATTTCAAAAGATGCAAATCATAGCAACTAAGTAATCAGATTTGCAGGATGAGGAAGATCTAACATTGGCTCGCCAACGAAAATAAAATTGGACCCTAAGGGCTTGTTTGTTCACTAACAATTTCGTTAACACAAGAGAAGCAGGAGAATGACGTCAACGGTAAAATATGCTCGCATATCGTTTGTATATTCGCTTAAGTATATATTGATTTTCAATGTTGATTGCAATGTTCGGTTACAAAAATAAAATTTCATGGAACAAATTAAAAATGGAATTTAACATAGTTACTAAACATAAACAAGGGAAAACATAATAGTGCCAATTATTCTAACGCTATCAGTAACCACCGTATTTGTCCTGTAGCGAGGACATGACATCATTGGCCATTGAGCTGAGGCGTCCAGCCACTTTGGTGACGCCCTGTCGCACACTCTCCTTGAAGTCGTCCAGTTCGGGAGCTTGGAAATTCACTGCAGTGTTGTAGCCTATCAAACATGCACAAATCATTTAAACATAAATAATAAAAATAGTTTCCAATTTGTTTACCTCTGGAGCCACCTCTTGCGTTGGCACTGCTACCATCCCCAAAGTAGTCTGATGAGGAAATGCTATTGGATCCCTGGAAACGTGACAAATTGGAGCTGACATCTGCCGACGACTGTTCATTGCCAAAGAACTGATCCGAGCCGAAACCTTTGGCGCTGCCGAATTTCTTCTGCGCCACGTTGTCATCGCTTGGAACATTTTTGTTTGCGCTTGTTTTACGCGATGAGGTGTAGTTATTGTCATATGAAGATGAAGACGTGATTGTAGCAGCCTTGGATGAACTGGTTCGACCATCGCCATCTCCCGAACCCGAGAACATCGATGTGATATTGGAATGCTGTGAATTAATGGGTTCGATTGTCTCAAAGCCCATCATCTCGAGCTCGTGTTTATCTATTTTAGAGGATGTAGCATTGCTGTTGCTATTGCTGCTGTACATAGAGGGCGAATAGTCATTGAAGAAGCTATCATTGTCGAACATAGATGCCTTGGACTGAGCTGCTGTTTTTGAGCCGCCTGCTTGCTGAATGGTTTCCATGTCACTTAAAGCCGAGTGCGAGACGTCAGAACTAAAGAAATAACACAGGAGTTGATTACAAAAAAAGCAGTAGATAAACTGTGGAAAAACTTACCCTCGGAAATTGAATCCCATGCCCAGGCGTTCCATCTGCTTGGCTTTGACTGGATCGATGGTCTTCAACTTGGCCTCCTCACGACTCTTTTGCAGCGACAGATCCTGATAGGCTAAACGTACACTGGCCACCGATTCCAGCTCCTCCTCGGCAGTCATCGGTTTATCGGACAGCGTGGAAGGTGCCTCCTTGCACTGATTGGCCAGAGTGGCACGTTGCTCGATTTCAGCAAAATTAGTTTTGACCTTGGTGGCACCCAGGCCGCCAGCCTTACGCGCTCCCAACTGAGAAGAAATAATTTAATGAAATATTGAACCTAACTATTTGGCTCAATTTGATACATACGCCGGATTTCTTGGGTTGAATTTTACGCACTCCGATCGACGAGGGAACGGTCTGAGGCACAACCGAGTTCAACAGATCGACGCTCGGAGCCCCAGTGGATAGTTTCTCCCCAGGAGTGGGAGTGATCGACTTCGGAGTGATATCGATCTGCAAGATAAAAACATTATTTAGAAATATGCTCTATTATTTTGATTTCTCTGTGTTAATAGAATAACGTGAAACTTTTGTAACGATGCAAATGCAAACGGTACTTACCTTGTTCATATCGATATTATTATTTTCGAATAAAGCATCCTTGCTGTTGTCATTACTACACTGAGCAAAGAAGTCTTCTTCCTCTGCAGGTTTCTCGGTCGCATTGCCTTCGGACTTATCAGCAGCATGATCCAAATGCAACTGAAGGATGCGGGCAGGGTGTTAAGGAAAACGCAACAAACAATTGTTAGTACGAACGTAAACAGAACCAGGTTGATATATTAAACTCAAACAAAGAACTCATTCACACACAACCCACCTTCGTGCCGTGAACCTTCATGGCCTGCTGGGCTAAGTTGGACAACTTGTCACGGTACAGCTGAGCCGCCCGTGAATTGTACTTCTGCTGGGCGTCGGTGGTCACACAGTTGTGCTGGCGGAAGAACTGGGCTGCATTTGCGTTGCCTCCCAGCTGCATCTGACGCAGCTGCACCCATGTCCAATTGGTGTCCAAGTTCGTGGAGCGCACGAATGTCAAGTGTACGCCGAGACTACGATGCACGGCCGAGCAGTCGATGCAAATAAAAACGCCATAGGTGACGGATGACCAGGTAGGCGCCTTGGCTGAGCAATCGAAACAAGCCTATGAAGGAGTTCATATGAGAAAACCAAAATATCAGTTGGAAGCGAAGACGAACGATTAAGAGAAACCTGGCCAATAAGAGTGTTGTTGTCAAGGGCATACCTTGGATGCGGTTCTTTGACCCTTAATGAAATGCGTGCCCCAGTTAAAAGAACCCTATAAATGTCTCATGGTCGCCGCTTATCGAATTCTAATTCAGTGCAGAGTGCAATGTGAAGTGCGCCGCGACAGACGTGCTGCTATCAATACAGATTACTTGAAGCCATGTACACACGCACTTACACTCATCGACAAGGCGCTCCCTTCTGCCCACCTGCCACAGCCACCCAGTGCCACTTACTTTATTCGCTGGCTGTGCGCGCAGTCGACTGAAAACCGCCTCGATTTCCTGTTTCGTTGGTCCTGCTGACATGATATTTTCACCAATATCTTCCTACACTTGTTTCAATGACGATCGAGCTCCTACGTGTTGACCAAAGTCTTTAAGGTGACGTTTTCTTCCGTTCGTGTCGCAACGATTCGTCTCTCGAATGAATGTGTATACAAATCTGATCTCCGTGGTAGTTTTTGGAGTGTTTAATTAAATTTAACTAGGATTCTACTCAGTTTTATCTATGTTAATTTGTCGTCCGTGGGATTTTCTTTTTGTTCTTGATATTCTTCTCTAAATTTTGACGTGTTGTTTCCAATGAAACTCAGCGAAGCAATTTCTACTTTCCAGAATTCCACGTTCATGAATTTTCAAAATTACGACCACAACTGGAAGCTGTCAAACGAATGTTACACAGTGCTGCCAAATCAAAATATACAAAAAGTGAAGCCATACTTACCAAAAATAGTTTTCATAGATTTTTTGAAATGTGTAAAAAACTACAAAATTCTCATGAGCATATTTTTTAATAAAGCCTTTTTTAAATACAACATTTAATTTACAGAAAACTCATTTTTTTTTTTTTTTTTTTTTGTCAAAAATGTACATCAGCAACAAGTGACTAACCTCAGCGATCAGCTGTCCTCGTTCGATTTTTTTTTCGGATTCGTGGCCACTTTTCTGATGCTCTCAGTATCCTCCAACAAAACCAAACGCACAAAGGCCAAATTCAGCAGCAACGCCTGGCCCAAAAACTCTCTACGGAAACGTTCAGATTTCGAATAGAGTTTACGGAGCTCTGGCGGAAATTGCACATTACGACGGAAAGACACCTTTTCGTCTTGTGAAAGCATTGTGGACAGTGGTGATTCCTCAATAGTATTACCCAACTGGTAGTCTTGCTGACCCGGTACATTATAGTAGGTCCGCATAAGATTGAGTATTGTTTTCTCCGATGACACGCGTTCGTTACCCACCAAATGGTTGAACAAACGAGCAGTTAAGAAGCGCCGCAGAAAGAAAACGTTTGGCAGTGGTTCCTTTCTTTCCGAACTAAGCCCTTTCTGCTGAGATTCTACTAACTTCTGTCGCTGTTCCTCATCAGTTTCTCGAAGTTGCTGTTGTTCTTCCTTATCTTCCTTATCAGTTTGGCGAATCTTCTGTTGTTTTTGCTGTTGGATGATTTGTTGTCTCGCCGACAGCGCAAAGCTTAGAACCGCCAAAATTTGTGACTTCTGTATATTGATATTCTGCTGATCTGCATTTCCGGGGTTGTTAATAGCCTGTGCTACTTGTGGACTTTCTAGAACATAGCAATCTGCTTCCGGAATGAGGTGATCAATATACAAGCAACGCTGAGCCAAATCACTAATATGCAATTTTTTATCGGTTATGTCGTGATGATGCCAGTGCGTCAAGAGACAAGGTGAGTTTTCTTCTTCCGTGGATACCTCTAAGCGGGCCCAACTTACACTGGACACAGCAATACGCACAGCAACACAAGAGCGAATCTGTAATCTCTGGTCGCTTATCATAGACGGCGTTACAAAAGGTACAGTTTTTTGACGTAACAAATTTCCCACACTTTTTGCATCTTGAGGCTGATCTACCAACAGACTGCTGCAAAATTTGTGAAGGATTTTGACACTTAATCCATCAATTTCTAACATATCCTCCGGACTCTGAAGCGGGCCATTTTTACTTATCCATGACTTTATTTTAAGCGCTCGAACTTTGGATATTTCATACCTAATTAGATCATTATGATAGAATGATAGAAAATAACTTCTATTGGACTCACTAACCTGAGTAAATTCTCCAAGTCACTATTGTTTATGATATTCACAATTTTATCACTCTCTTCTGGACTGTAGATGAGAAAACGACGGGCGTGTGGAGGCGGGTCACTATTGGTGGCAACTAAATAGCAGTGGTTTGTTGTAGTTTTGTGTACAGTCCTCCATCCTTGAGTAGTATTTATACTCGGACGAGTTATTAATCTTCGTAATGTTCTCGCGAACATTTTCGTATAAACTCGCGAGAAAATCGGTCGGCATGGAGAATATTCCGGCCAGTTGTCAAAATCAGATGGTGCCGGTGTAGGGAACAGAGTTGCATTGATAATTAAAGGGGATTTTAATTTTTTTGTAATGCATTTCACACCTTTTACAAATGTTGCCAAATCTCTTTACTTTTATAAAACATACCCTTCGTACTCCTGAGTGCCTTCCAAATGTATGAATTGGCATCACTGCCATCAAACAGCTGTTCGTTGACATTTGTTATTTGTTTGTATTTGATGTCACTGCTTTTCACCCTCTCTCTCTCATTCGATTATGTTTCGCTGAGAAACATACGAGCTCAAAATTCCGAGAAACAATTTCAGTTGCACGTAGAATCGCGAAGAAAACGTATCTGATGGAAGGCAGTCGGTAGTGCGAACGTGCGCCGTAAACGAATCTGTGAAGAAGCTCCGACAAAAACAACGACCTCGACGGTTGGTGAAGGAAAATTCTACAACAAATTGCATATTAAACAAATAAAATAATTTAAAAACAGAAAGTTAAAATTTATTATTGGTGAAGTGATAATTGTTTGACAATATGAGTTTATGAAAGGTAAATAAGATCATCCAGGAAGTGACCGCGAACCCCCGTACGGCCCAGACGCCACCCCCACGACCACCCTTCAGAAAGTGCATTTCGTGAAAAATCTGCCGAAAGGTCAGAGTTCAACTAAGAATAAAAACGTTTCCCCCCATTCTTCCGCACTTATGGAAGAGGAGGAATTAAAAATTACATAAAGTGGAAATCGAAAGTAAACGAAATGTTAACTTTCTTTTTTACAAGTTCGGTAAAACTACAACAACACCACAACAATATACTGCATGCATCAGCAACAACAATTAGTGAATGACACAAAAATAAAATATTTTCCAAGCGAAAAAGAAAGTGAAATTCGTCTCTCTCGCATTCGCTTTGTCTCTCTGTTTCGGAAACGACATGTTTGTTGTAAAATGAATGTAATTTGGAGAGCGAGACGAACACAATAACAAAAGCGACACGCAAAAACAGAGAAATCCTTGAATTCACCACCACCACCCACCACTGTTCACCGCAACTGGTGGAGCTGTGGAGAGCAAAACCAAAGAGAGAGAGAGAGAGACACGCGGAAGCTGTGCGAGAGAAAATCGCGCGTGTTTGCTGAGCGAGTGTGCAGGAGCGAAAAAATCGTTACAATAATTGAATGAAAAAGATAGAAGTCAAATAAAAAAGCTGAATTAATGTGCACATATTTTCATATTTAATTAACGAGTTATCGACGCGAAGCCAGATTTCGCGGCTCGCTAGGCTGCCGAGGGAATTGTTATTTTTTTCGTTTTGTTTTTCTTTCCACTTACAACAAAGATAGAAAATTCCCAGTCTGGTGATTTTTTTCATTTCAAATTTGCCCCCTTTGCAGCGAGCGCCGCCCATCGCCACGCGTTCCCTGTTCCGTGTGCTCCGGAGCGATTGCTTCCATCACGACCCGCTTCCACCGGCCCCACACCTGCAGCACGCCACGCACAAAGCACTCGACCACAGCCAGGAGCACCTGAGACGCCGCCCGAGGCCCCCGAGCCGCCGTCATGAGCGTCTCCACGACCTTGACACTGAGTCCCGTCGCCTCGACGGACAACCTGCAGCGCGCCCAGCTCTACCAAAGCCACCACAGCGTCGGCCTGAACATCGGCAGCAGCAACAGCAGCAAAGTCAACCAGCACCATCTCCACCACCACTTCTACAACAACAATAGCAAGAACACCTCGTCGTCCTGCTACCAGTTCCCCACCCTGGACGCCGCCGTCGAGCAGTTCACCTCGATAGCCAGCGGCTACAGCCCGCTGCCCGCGGAGGACGCGCAGCTGCTGGAGCGATCGCAGTCGACGGCCGCCGCGCTCTTTTCGTCCGCTTCGGTGTCAACGGCGACCGCGACTGCGACTGCGACGACGCTGTTGCTGCAAAAGAGCAGCAGCTGCAACGCGATGCTCAAGCCGAAGTCCACGATCCTCATCCAGGACAGCGCGAACGGGCGCGTCAACACGAGTCTCACGGACAGCGAGGGCGACTACGGAGCCACCCTGGGAGGCGGAGGCGGAGGCACCGGGTCCCTCGCCAACAACAACAGCCTCGTCTCCGGCAGCGTCCTCGACATCTGCGGCGAGCAGGACGCCTTCCTGCCCCCGGGCGCGGGAGCGGGAGAGGCGGGAGCCAACGCCACGAGCAACAGCAACAACAGCCTCGCCTCGAGCAGTCGGACGCGCGGCTCGCGGTCGCACGGCAAGTCGAAGGCCTCGATCTGCTACCGGGCGCACGCTTTCATCACGCGCAACTGGTACCTGAGCTACCTGGTGCCGCTGTCGATCCTGCTGGCGCTGATGTTCGTCGCCTACTTGACGCGCGACTACGCCCGGCGGCTGCTCTTCTGGATCGAGACGCAGAACCCGTGGGTGATCTTCGCGATGTTCATGCTGTTCTTCGTGGTGGTGAGCTTTCCGGTGGTCGTCGGCTACTTCGTGCTGATGATCACCAGCGGCTACCTGTTCGGGTTCTTCAAGGGCTTCCTCACTGTGATACTGGGCGCCAACGTGGGCATCGCCATCGCGCACGTGACCATGCGGAGTCTGCGCCATCGCATACCGATGCACAAGTGAGTACAAAGGCAGTCGCAATCGTGGCCACCACCCACATCATCCCTTCCCACACATTCCTCTAAATCAAAAACAGATAAAAAAAAACAGGAACAAGGACCTTTCTCCTTTCTCGCCCCAATCAAAGGTCGAGAAGATCTTGAAGTTTTTCGAAATTGATCATTTTGTGGAACCGATGTTGATTGTGTTGAAAAAAGCTCCTTAGTCTTCTGTACCAAGTGGAAGGTCCAAGGGCTTCATGACCTCCTTTCGAACTGCCTGTCGTCGTTGCACGAAGCCTGTTTGGAGGGAGAGGGCTTTGGTGAAAATTGCCCAAGTTCCTTGCAGCGAGGATCAAAAATTAATTGAATCCCACTCGTCCCCTGACCCCGGGCGACGCGTTAAAACTATGACAGATGTGTAAATAGAAGCTTATCGACACAATAGTGGTAATGACAACAATAACAAACAACGGAAAACAATGAACAACAAATACTATAACAACTCGAGGCAGTCACCCTCGATTGGCACCAACACAAGCAACACAATAACAACAAGCATAACTAATACAAAAGCTGACATTGTCAAATGCAGAGGACGGCGCCATGTAAACAAAGATGGCGGTGCGGCGTGGCGCGAGGTGCTGGCGTTGCGTGCGCCACCCCCAGTCACCCTCTGCCACCAGCCGCGTTGACAGCAATTGGCGCGCAATTCTGGGCGCGCAGGGGGGAGGTTGACGGGGGCCACTTATGAAGCCGTTGGTGTGAGTGTGCGTGCCTGTGTGTGAACGACATCTGTCCGACCGTCCGTCTGTCTGTCGGAGGTTTGCATGAGGCGTAACAAAATTTGCTGGGTTTCACTTGGCGTTCAACACGCTTCATAAAACAGTGAATATTCGATAATTGGTTTGTTTCGCCGCCGTCGTCGTTGTTGTTATTCTTATTGTTATTTTCCTTGTTTATGTTACTGAAAAGCTGTTGTTGTTCTTGTAATTGTGGTTGTCAATCTTGTTTACAACTGTCACTACACACATACAAACACACTGGGCACTCTTACACCATCACTCGTTCTACTACATTATTTTCTACTACTACTACTATTACTGATTCCTAAACCTCGGCCGTCCCTCTAACCAGGTTTCGTGGCCGTCGGGGCCGTTGGTGGGGGAAACTTGTCGTGGTGTTGAAAACACAGGCCTCTTGTTGTTGGTGTTGCTGATATGCTCGGCTTTTTTGTCGGTCTGAACTGTGATTGTGGTTTTAATTGAATGCAATAAATTGAGCGTCTCGTGTTTCGTCTGCCGCTTCCTTTGTTGACCCATTTTCGGATTCATTCCATTTCAATACATTTTTTATGTGATAACCATTTTCTGGTTTTCCCTAAACATTACTTGAACTATATTTTTATTTCACTTTCTAATTCATCTGGAAGTTTGCGTTCTTGGTATTATTTTGTTGATTAACATTGATTAATTAATTCTTTTTTTATTTGATACATTTTAAGTCATTGTTATATTTTTGATTTCATATTTTTTTTTATAATATTCTATTGTTATTATTTATTATTTTATATAATTTAGTTTATATAATTTTTATATATTTTAATTGTACTGTATTTATTTTGTATTGTTTCGTTTACTTTTTCCGCCGCCTTCTCGTATTCTGTTCCTTTTCTGTGGTCTTTAATTTTTTCCCTCTAATGAGTTTTTGGTTCGTAACAGAAATAATTATAATTATCAGCTGGCGATAAGAATGTTCGAGTCAAGTTCAGTTAAGTTCAGTTCACCGTTTTCCCCCCAAGTTTCGCGCTTCATCGAAAGTATTTTCCCGCGCTTCGAAGACGGCGCACGGACAGACATTCAGACAGACAGACAGACCGACATGCAGATGGGCATGTGAGGAATGTTTCAGCATGCTCGGTCGACTCCCATGAAATGCGCTTTTATGGCTTCTTTCAATTATTCGAAATAAAAAACCACAACCTCAGAAACGGAATTGCCTTTGCTTCTGTCGTTATTTATCAGTTTCAGACGCCGCGTGGTTTTATTTTTTACGGCGTGGTATTTTTAACATTTCAACAGCATTCTCATATACTCATAAATAACGGCTACTTTTTGCTCTCGCACCGTGTGTTCTGTCGCTCTGTCGATAATCATCGCGAGCTGATATGAAATCCATACCTGACTTGCGACTTCTGTTAACTTAACTTCACTTAGTCGCATGCTAGCCTCGGATTACTGGAAAGTGCCAACAACACTAGTCGCTGTTTGTTGCCACCCCTTTTATCGCTCTTCGATGGCTCGTCCGTCGATGATTGATGTACATGTCGATGGCAAAATCAGCCATATCTAAATTGATTCAAATTATCCAGAAGCCTTTGTTAAATTGACGCCAATTACGTTCAATTTTGCGACCCCGCTTGTTTTTACCGGGAATCGTCTTTATGCTGTTTACCTTATGTTATTGAATTTGATTTTATTGCATTTTAACTTTTTTATGGTATTTTATTTATTTATTTAATTTATGGTATTTATTTACATTGTTTTATTGTAATATTTTATCTTGTTCCATTGCATTTAATTATTTTATATTTGAATTTTTATTATTAATTGTTATTTTTTATTCTTTTGCTTGGAACTCAGCTCCTTGTCTTTTCCACCTGAGTTTCCTGCTGAAGGCCACACGATTGTTGTTTCTTTCTGTCTCGCTCTCCGATTTCCCTGGTTGCTTCCGAGCGAACTGCAGTTTTCAATTCTACAATTAGCGTCCAATTGTTATTGATCGTCGACCTGAACTTGGCAGTGACTTTGGAGCCACTTGGCGTCCACAGTTGCCAACTGCCAATCGATATCGGCCGACTTAAAGGTCACCAATTATGGCAACGCAGCAAAACAGGTTTATTCCACTTATATGTGAAGAGTATTTATATTTTTAATACATTCAATATTCCCTTCCCGATTTCGAACTCGCCCGGCTCGATTTTCTCAGCGAAAGGTTTTAAGTCGATTTTAATTATGGGTTGTTTTCCTCACCCTCCCCTCCAACGGAGGCTTCCCGTATTCCACTCGCTTCCATTTCCTTTCCTTTGTATACATTAGTTCCTGCCCTCATCCCATTTGGCTCCTTCCACCTTTCCTTCGATCACATAGCCATTGTTCCATTCGGATCTGTGCGATTCGCATTCGAGTTTTATTCCGTTCCGTTTGCTCTGTGATTTTACTCTCGTTTCTATTTTCAGAATAATTAAAAACGAGACTGGACGCGCAATACTGAGAGTTATTTCTGGACCGAGAGCGTTTCGTGTGGTTCTGTTTACGCGCCTCACGCCGATTCCATTCGGCATACAGAATGCAATCTTCGGGGTAAGTTGCCATTTGGGTTTTTTTTTCTTCCCTCTGCATTTTTTATTTTTTCATATAATTTTTGCCATCACATGATTTCTAGATTCCACATTTCGTCCATTTTACGTTTTCGCATTTCCTTTTAATAGACTCCGTAATTAATGCCAGGGGATCCCCCGATTCCAGCAGCCTCAGTAGAATGCATTATAGAGTAGGAAAAGAGTATTTTCTGAAAAAAACAAATACAAAAAAATACAACCAATACAGAAATCATAAACCTGCTATAATAGTAGATCGAATATTCTGAGTTCCTTTCAAAAACTCCTTAATCAGGTTAAAAATCCCTTCTCTCCCTCACTCTCCTCACTCAGTCTGTGTCGACCTGGTTTCGAATTCCCTTTCTCTGGTCTCTTGACCCATTTAAAAGCAAGTTCGTTCGTTCAATCAATGGTGAAAAATGATTTTTTAATTTCTTAAAAATGTTTTTCTGGTTGTTGGCTCTTTCGCCGTTTGACATGTTCCAAAAATACACCGAGTTCTCGTTGCGTTTTCCAACGTGTCTGCGACGTCGCAGACGTCGGTGGTCTCGTTCAAGAAGCATGGAATACTCTGTGGCCGTAAATATATAGTCAACGATTTCATTAATGTCTATGGAAGTCACGAGCAGACGACCCGTCGCCCCGTCTCTTTCGCTCGCACGAAATCCACACGTCCACAATTTGCCAAATGTGTATTTCATACACTTTCTTATAAAGTATTTGTTGTGCTTTTCACACAATAAAGAACAGCGGGGAAGAGAATAAGACATAAAACACAAAACTAAACAGACGAAACAGAAAATAAATACGAAAATAAAATGAAATGTCTGTTTTTCTCATGTCAATTATTTTTTCCATCTTATTTGTATATATATTTAATATTTATTTCCATTTTATACGCGGCTCGTTTCCTTTTTATTGTGTTTGGAAGAAATAAAAATCAACTGAAATATTGTTTACTCGTTTTGTTTGCGTGGAAAGCAAGACGTTTCCCTATGGAAACTCGCCCTGGTCTTTTGTTTTTCGAAACGGTGATTTTTTATTTGTTTAGTTACTCATTTAGTCGCCCAAACATCTGTGGAAGTATCTGTTCCACTGTGCGAGCGATGCAACTGAAGGCGAGCTTTGATGCGGATCGAGGAATTGCGGACCAATTATTGATGTATTGGACAGTCCGTCAATAGAAAAATATTGGTATATTTGAGAGATAACTGGTAACATTCGAAGACTGTCTGACGATGTTTGTCTTTTGATGGCTGTCTGTCAATCGATGTCTTTCGATCGGTTGAGTTGCGATTTTCTCCACATGACTGCGTTTGATCAGCTGTTCGCGATCCGAATTCGCCTCCGAATCCACTGCTCACTTCGCTCCCTTCTCCCGTCTCTCCCACTCTGTCTCCGCACGCGGCAACCGGTTTTACTCGCTCGAGATCTTCCTCTTCTTCTCCCTCGCCTCACCACTCATGCGATTAACATTTCTTCAAAAAGTTTCAACCCGAAGCCGTGCTTGGCATCTTAATGAAATCGAAATTCTCGACGTGGAATCAAATCGGACACGTCGTGAATAAATCCGCGCAGCCGACGTTGTCAACGCACTCGCACAGGAAGAGATAATAAAAGTCCAACACACGGACAACGCACAGACGGGGAGCAAAAAGAGAATGAGAAGAAGAAGAGATAGTCGTCTTTCGTCTTCCTCCAACGTCTTGATTCTTCCTCGCCCTCCGTCAATGAATTTATTAATTTTCCACATTTGCTCAACCTGCTCTAATGACCTCTGGATGATGGCTCCCAATCCAAGCATGGCTCCCTTTCCAACACGCTCTCTCCCTCTCTCATTCGTCGCCTCCCTCTGCCTACCTCTATCGCTTCACTCTATCTCTGTTTGTTGTAATTTATGTTAATATCGCGTTCCTCGAACGATTTTCATTCATCATTTCGTCCATTCTCCTTCTGTTTTTTTATTGCCGACGTTTTTATGACCTTCTCTCCTCTCCTCACCTCTCACTCTCGTCTCTTTGTGTCTTTGCAGGTCAGCTCGATTAACCCGCGGATCTATCACACGGCCACGTTCCTGGGGCTCCTGCCCGCGCAGACCATCAACGTGTACCTCGGCTCGACGCTGCGGTCGATGCACGAGGTCCTCAACAACCACGGGACCGCGCTGACCGGCTACATCAGCTTCGCCGTCGAGGTGGGTTTCTCGAGGGGCCGGGGGCAAAGGTCTTCGGGGCGTTTCCCCAAATTACGGATGAACGTGGGGCGGGGACTCGATTGAACGAAGGTCGCGGTCGGAGCCACGTAAAAAGTTCCGCCTGTCGACTGGGGCTCTTTCGCAGGGCTGAGGATGTCGCGTCGTTTGTCCCTGGGAGTTCGAAATGGTCGCGTTAACCCCCGGCGGTAATTGTTTTATCGCTCACTGTCTTTCATAACTTTGTCATTACACCATAAAATGGAATCTGAATACATTAATGAATCACTTAGCGCTTCGGAGAATTAATAGCAGCAAAAAAATACCTTATGAAACTCTTAAATCCAGGTTTCTTCTGTTACACTCATCGTCTCTGCTTGCGTGCCTCGCGTGCTTCCCCGGCCCACTCCCTCAGTCACGACTCACATTGAAAATGCACTTTGGCGGCAGACCTAGAAGAATAGAAAATCAATAGAAGAAAATGAGAAAAAGCACTAGGAGCCGGGCACAAATAATGAATTAGGTTTCAAGTGGGCGGGTGCATTAAATATATAAAAGTTTTTATAAAACAACGAATTCTCAAGTCAATCGATTCCCACCGGCAGTTCGAGAGGCACTGGAGATTGCTAAGCAGAGACAGGAACCCCTTTATCGTCCAAGCCCAAAAGCATGCAACATTATTTTGTGAAATTTAATCCAGTTGCATTCAGTTTGCGCGATAATATTTTAATTTTCTTATCGCTCTTCTCAGGTTGTGTGTGGCGTCGCCCTCATGTTCTGGGTGGTGCAGAAGGCGAGGAAGGAATTGTCGGACACCCTGCTCTCGGACATCAGTACCGAGGGGAAGCTTATCGACATTCAAGTGTAGCGCAAAGTCGAGAAACACGGCATCAACATCCAAAGGAGAAGGTCAAACTATACAAAGAAGTAACTTAAGTAAATGAACTCAAAAACAGACAACTATAAACAAAGAAAAGCCCTTTGAAAACATCGCAAAAGCTCCTCAAAACTGAAGCCTTACACGCGCTTACTCTATCTCTCTCTAGTACAGCCCGGTGTAGGCCATTCTCGCACGCCCAGTGTCTTTTAAAGAACCAAACAGCAATTTTACACATCTAATATAAATGCAACCTACTACTAAAAGCAAAATAACCCGTTAACCCAGATATACAAGAGAACAGAAATCTGTTTGTAAATATTGATATTTTTCAACGACCATTTTTTTTATTGTGAAATTAAATTGTATTTTGTTTGTATTTAAATACGCATTTTTCGTTTAAGAAAAATGCATTGATTTAAATTGTTTTTTTTTTTGCATTAAAAAATTGAATATCGAATTAATTAATTGCATAAGTATTTTTTATACGATTTTATAATAAGTAAGCATTTTAATGCATTTAAGTTTATTTGTGAAGTTTATTCCTAAAAAAGATCTTATGTCAGAAAAAATCTCAAAGAATTACAATTAAATAGCCTTTTTCTTTATATTTTTCAAAAACTACAAATATATTTCTCTAAAAAACTGTGCCTAAAAAATCCTCTCTCAACATTTGCAATTTCGAATGTGTACAAACTTTTTTAGCAGCGCCTGTAGATTAAAGAATTAAAGCAATTCACCAAATAACGGATTTCTCCGGTTTTAGTTACACATTCACACTTTTGTATTTTACAATAAAACTCTTATATATGTTTAAACCGATCGGTAAAAACGATTTAGTTTTCCACAGCAGATATTCTTATGTAATTTATTTTTCGTTTCACACAAATCCTTGCTACATGATATTTATACAGATATTGGAATGTGAATATGAAAATTGAACATGTTTATAGAAAGAACTTGTAAAATATATGTAAAGATGTAATCTATAAGCTAAATAACTATGTAATATAAAATTCGAAGGAGTATTTCAAACTAAATATACTACAAAGAATAACATTAAACGAACTTCATTATTGCTTTGCACGAACCTGGGTTTCTAGAGAATAATCTACAGGCTCTTACAGCTAACTTACGACTATTATAGCCAGCTATCCCTCAGTGCCCCATCCGACCACGTCCTACGTGGACTTCTGGCTGACGCCCTGCCTCCAACTGCGCCGTTTCTTGTTGTTGAACTGCGTGAAGACCTTCTCCAGTGCTGCCAGCGCGAAGTCGGCGTCGTGGAAGGAGACGCACATCGGTGGCTTCAGCAACATCACCTGTGGGGAGAGCAACAACAGAGAGGGGGGAGAAAAAGAGAGTGAGAGAAGAGAGAAAACAAGAAAAGAATTACTAAAAGTCTTTCTTTGTCTTGGAACCGGTCGGAGCCGGAGTCCGGGAGGAGAATCAAACTCGAGGCTTTTCTAAGTACGTTACAGACTTTATTTGCGAGTTCATCATATTTCAGTACATAATCGAATTACATTATTGGGAGAAGGGATCTTCGGACGAAGACTTTCTCTCAGAATATTCCATATATGAATCATGGTTGCCGAAGAACATGAACACTTGAGGAAGTTGATTCAATAATTGTATATATATTTATATATGTATATAGTATAGTAACTTGACCGACTTTAGGATTTTGTTGGGAACAAACGATTATATAGCTACGGTGAAAGTCTTGTAGTTTCCATTAAAGCCGAACACAACTTAAGACTAGCGCGATTTGGGAATTTAGTATAAAAAAAAAATTGCAAAAAAACGAAATTAAAAAATATTAAATAATAAACTAAAATTTCAAAGATCGATGTTCCAAAATATGAATAATGATGAAATTGTATATGGGTATAAAAAATATATATGGATGTATACTTTAAAAATTAAGTAAAAAACCTGAGGTAGGATTTGGAGCAAATACACCGTAAAACCCAGTTTGGAACCGAACGAAAAATCTCTAGGACCGCCCATGAGGAAAAGTACAAAAAAGTCCTTAAATTAAATTGGAACGAGGAACGTGGATCGAGGATCGTGGTCAATCGAAAGAAGTGATGGAAGCGCTCTGGCTGGGTGCGTGGGATCGGGAGCGGGTGGAGGAGGGATCTGGAGCTGGATCTACTGCTGCTTCTCGAGGAAGTCCGCGATGGCGCGCGAGAGGACGTCGACGGCGAACTTGACATCGGACTTGTTGATGCACATGGGCGGCTTGATGCGGAGCACCTGCAAGAGACAGTGAGAGAGAGAGAGAGGTGGGGGAGAGAGAGGGGGGTTAATTGTGGTGGACGAGGATAACATGCAGGAACACACACATAGATAGAGAGTGAGAGAGAGAGACAAGCACAGGGAAAGATGGGATGAGCGAGGATCCTGACGTGAGCCGACACCCGAACGAGTCCCGCAGGCGCCCCACACAGAGGCGCCACAGAGACGGCAACAAAGAGAAAGAGCGTTTAAGAGAGAGGAGAGAGAGAGATGGACTTACGTTGCCGTTGAGGCCGCCGCGGCCGAAGAGCACGCCCATGTCCTTGCACGTCTCCCAGATCTCCATCACGTGCGGCACGGCCAGAGGCGCCTTCGTCGCGCGGTCCGCCACGAGCTCCAGCCCGATCATCAGGCCTTTGCCGCGGACGTCGCCGACGATGTCGTAGCGGTCGCGCAGCTCCGCCAGCCGCTTCAGGAAGTAGGTGCCGACGGCCAGGGAGTTCTGCTGCAGCTGCTCCTCCTCGATGACGTCGAGCACGGCGATGCCGACGGCGCTGGCCATCGGGTTCCCGCCGTAGGTGTTGAAGTGCAGCGCCATCCCGAGCGACTCGGCGATCTGGGGCGTGGTCACGACGGCCGCCATCGGGAAGCCGTTGCCGATGCCCTTCGCCATCGTGACGATGTCCGGCACGATGCCGTGGCCCTCGAAGCCCCAGAAGTGGTCGCCGGTGCGGCCGAAGCCCGTCTGCACCTCGTCGGACACGAAGAGGCCGCCGTTGGCGCGCACCAGGTCAGCGGCCCGCCGCAGGTACCCCTTGGGGAACTGGACCGTGCCGCCCACCCCCTGGATGGACTCAGCGAACATTGCGGCCACCTTGCCGCGTGGCAGTGAGTACTTGAAGGTCTCCTCCAGCTCGTGGTAGTAGTTGTCGGCGGCCCGGCAGCCGGACTCCCGCGTGCAGTCGCAGTCGCGCCCGGCGACCTGGACGGGCGAGTCGCGACACGCGCGGCCGCCCCACAGGCCCTGGTAGGGGTCGGGGTTCATCACGTGGTGGATGCCGTTCTGGACGCCGGGCAGCGGGAAGCGCCAGGTCGAGTGCGCCGTGAGGCCCATCGTGTACGGCGACATGCCGTGGTAGCAGTTGCGCAGCGTCAGGATGTCCTGGTTGCCGGTGTGCAGGCGGGCCATCAGCATGGCCAGGTCGTTCGCCTCCGAGCCGGAGTTGACGAAGCAGACGGCCTTCAGGTCGCCCGGGAACTTGGCCGTCAGCCGCTCGGCGTACTCGTGGATCTTCGGGTGCATGTAGATGTTGGTCGTGTGCCACAGGGTCCGCAGCTGGTCCTCCAGCGCCTTGTTCACCTTACTAAGAGAGGAGGAGGAGGGATTCAGAATTAGAGACCGTCTTAAAGGACGGCGACGAGATCACCTACGGGTGGCAGTGGCCGACGGAGACGGTGACGATGCCGCCGAACATGTCCAGGTAGCGGCGGCCCTCGTGGTCGTAGAGCCACTGCATGTGCCCGTGGTGGATGAGCAGCGGCTTCTTGTAGTAGGCGACCACGTTCGGCGTCAGGTGGCTCTTGCGCAGCTCCCGGATGTTGTCGTAGCTGGGGCCGGCGTACTTCGGCGGCCGGTGGTCGCAGTCGGGCATCTCGTTCTGCACGAACGCGGGCGAGGCTTCGGTGGCGACGGGGGAGGCGCGCGACGACGACAGCCGTTGGCCGCGATGACGCACCAGGCGACCTGCAATGACGACGACGACGATGACCAGAGATTAGACCAGACCAGACCATTCATTGTCCGCGTGCCAAGGCGTCACGAGGGCTGGGACTGAGGCTTCAATTAATTCCCGTCGCACTTGCGGCCGCTCCAATAAATATGCATCGGCCTGCACCAGAACGAGGTGCCGTAATTGGCATTTGCATAGCAGGCGCACACGTGACTGGGTCGGTCAACGGCCATCGACGCGTTCGGCTCGAGGTGAAGACCAACTTCATGCCATGACTTCATAGTATTTCAAGAACTCCAAGTCTTAACCCTTGGAGAGCCCGAGGAATGCTTGGGGCAGCCTGCGATCGCTTCGGGAACTACACAAGGCACCTCTGTGGACCCAAAGACCCAATTGAAGTCTATTTCTGAAACACTTTCCTTAAACCCCCTCCAAACCGTTTTACACTCTCCAAATGATGATAAACTCCCTTATCGATATGTAGTAAATTGTCCTTCTCCTATCTCCAATAGCATAATATCGCTTTAAACCCCCTTCTTAGTCAATTTGTTTGCCACAATATTCCGGCACAATAAGAAAATGCGTAGTTCTACTACGGCAAAAACAACAACAGAAAATATAGCACTAACATCATTATAGCAGAACGGCAACCACAACTGGTTCGGAATAACTTAAAGAAATTATGCAAATATCGGTTAAATAACTATCGACATCCAAACTGAAGCTCAATCGCTCCGAATGTTTATAAATAAATTGGCAACAATGACTTCAAGTTCTCTACAATGAGACATACGAACTTCATATAAGTATATATAGATGTATCATACATTCAGAGGTTTGTATAGAATAGAATTAGAAGATGCTAATTCAATCGAATTGAATTAATAAAGGTCACGAAGGCTTCGCACAGGAAGGAATTGTTTTCAACAATTTTGCTTTCGATTTTCTTCCAACAATCTGCTGCTGGCCACGCCCCTTTAATGTGAGTGTAGCTTTTTTAAACACAGTGTGGTAATTTTTTATAATAAAAACCACGCCCAATTTCTGAATATGTACAAAATTCTTGCTAAAACTAATATATATTTTTTTAAATAGTGCAGAAATGCCAATAAACCGCCGAAGCTGATTCCTATATCAAACTGGGACACAAGATAATGGCTAAATAGATTATGGCGAAAATTTTGTATAACTAGTGAGATAATTAATTGTTGTTGCTTCCTGGGGGAGGCGACAAAAATAAGGTCTCGCGTGGCGCTTTATTCTAATCTCGCTGAGAAATTAATTCCCGGTTTGATAAGAGAATCTCTCTGTTGTTGCTGTTTGGAAGGTAGAGCAATTGAATTGTTGTTGGGATAGTCGAGAGCGAATTTAATTATTTTAATTTTAATTATGGCAACAATAAAATCTGACGTTATCTAAATGTTTGTTGTTGTCTTTTTGGTGCCATTGTTTATGTTATAGTTTTATTTGTTTTTGTATTTTCTTTTTGTTGTTGTTGTCGCTGATATTGAACTTGATTGCCTTATCACTGCTATCAGTGGCAGTGAGGCCGCCGGTGATAACGTCAGGTAACGTGAGTGAATGGCGGCAGGAAGGGGAGAGAGGAGAGAGTTCTGTTGGTTTAAAATTTCACTTTCTCCCTTTACTGGTCGCCCACGACTCGCTGCTCACCTGATAGCATTTATTTGTGATAAGTGGACGAGCCGGGCGATAAGAAAATATCACCAAAATAATTAGAGAGATTTAATGATACGTTAAGCGATTGATATGTAAAGAGATTTCTACTAAATTTTCTCATCCGTCGTTTCATTTAAATAAATTTGTTCAGTAAAACTAGAATTATTTTATTTTCAATTCAATCAAAATTGTTTTAGTTCAATTCAATCAAAATTTTCCCTTTAATTGAATTAAAATTTTTTTCTCTTAAATTAAATGAAAATTGTAAAGTTTTTCAATTTAGAATATATAAAATAAAAAACGTACCGATTAACTTCCGGGACATCATTTTATAAGTTTTTATTTTTTTTATTTTTTTTTTTTGTAACTATTGCGTTTTGGATTTCAACTCTAGTTGATGCTTCAATTACTCTTGTGCAGATGTTCTTTGCGCGATCGAGAACTGCGTCTTAAGCTTCTTTTATTCGAATTTTCACTTCCGAGAACGATAGACAGACATGGGCTTGCGTAGAACGAGCGGAGAGAAATATGTTCAGCAGAAAACTCAAAACCGAAGTCGATGTCGATCCCCGATTTCAATTTCAAATTCAAATTCGAAACTCGACAACAACCGAGCGGTGAACTGATCGATCGGAAGGCGACGAAGCGACTGAATTTTAACTGAAATCGCACGATCGCCCGCCCGAGTCCGCCGAGAAGTGCACAGAAAGAAAACTAAATTAAATCGGAATTGAAATCGCAACTAATCAACACAAACACACATGCGTTGTACAAACACCATGAACACATATTCAAACCAGGCTCGGCTGGCTGGCAGGAGAGATAGAGAGAGACGGAGAAAGCGGAAAGAACACGGTGTGAGGACGATGCTGATAACAGCGCCTATATCGAGATAACAGCATAAACTAATAAAATTCAGTCTATACAGCGAGTCGAAGAGAGAGAGAGAGAGAGAGAGAGCGAGATATTATACCCATTATTTCCCAGTCGGTAACGCAGTGCGTGATGCAACACGATCTCCGAAGCCGTAGCCAGGAGCCGTGCTCAAAAAGGAGAACAACAGCAGCGGCAACCACAAAAGCAGGAACCTGTTGTGCATAGAGGCTATTTTTAGACGAAGCGGTTTCTTAATCGCAGCTGTCTTAATCTGGCCTCAATTCAAGAGTGGCTTAAACGGGGGAAGAACAAAGATCAGATGTTTTTGAACTTTCTAAACTGGGGCGAATCAATTGTTCTCCTGGAATCAAAGACCTCTTTGTACTCTGCATGATATTTTTATTTGTATGTATTGCATTTTATCAAAACATATCATATGTATTCTCTCCGAATCGGAAATTAAAACCTTTTCCACGCCTCTATAAAAGGTTTACAAAAATCGTTTTGCATAACTGAAGGTTCTACTAAATAAAATTTTGTGATATTCATATTGTTTGGATTTGTGGGTTTTGTTTTTCTGGTTTTGATTCAAAAAAAGCTATTAGTTTCAATTAATATATGTGATTTCTGTTATTTTGTTTTTTCAGTGTAGTTAGCTTGCGTTCCTTTATTGTTCATAACAATTCATATGTTCGAGTAGATATTTAGATCAAATTAATATATGTTCATAGGTTTTAGTCCTCAAATATTTTTAATATTTATATAGACTAATTTTTTCTAAAAACAAGAAAACCATTCAAAAGAACACTAAATCATAATACATTCAGTGATTTTTTAGTTTCGCTCTAAAACGAATACAACTTAGAAATAATCACTCCACAGTGCAAATGTATGAACTAAACACACAACACTGATTTTGTTTTATAATAAATATACATATATAAATATAGCTCTATATAGACAGTACAGCAATACAGTAATATTTAAAAAACATAATACCTTTAAAGTAAAATGTTGTAACGTGAGATTTTGACTTATTTTCATTACTTCTTTGTTTTTCTCTATAGCGAAGAAAATGTTAAGAATAGGCATTTTGATGTATTTTTGTATCTAAAATAAAATATAATAAAATAAGTTTCTACATTAAAAAGTACAACAAATAGGGTGAACATAATAGGTTTTCCTTTTCTTTCGCAAGTATTAATTAGTTTACTTCTTTTTGTTTTCTTGATTTAATAGTTTATTTTATTTTCTAATTATAAAGCAGGACCACCAGGATATTCCTCGATGTCATCACATTCGTCAATAAATTCTGAGAACAAATCTGGACTGACATCGAACTCCAATCTCATTTCAGAGCTCTCTATGTCCGATGCCATTTTCCGCAAATTATCTACACCGGCCAGAAGTTGCCTACAAGAACCAAAAGAGAGTAATGTGTTTAGATATTTTACGTACAAAAATATCTCGTACCTTAGATTATTCTCCGCATTGGATGCTGCTCTCAACAAGTCCCTAGAGATCTGTTGAGATCTGGACGGTCTGACTGAATTCGCTCTAGCACCTATACCTATACCATCAGCTCCACCACCAGTAGTTGGTGTCGATACTCCTGCTCTAACCCCACTGCCACTTGGACGATCACAGTTCACACTGCTGCTGCTGCAGCCACCCACGGCACCTTCTTCCCGATAAGATTCTCTCTCGCGTCGCAAACATTCAACCTCAGCCGTTAGCTGTTTCACTTGCTGCCTCAGCTTTGTAACAAGACTTTGCGCCGCCGCTTGCCGTCGTTTGCTTTGGTTCAAATTCTCCTCCGCCTGCTCCATGTTCTTTGATATGGAACGATTGTGTGCACTCTCAGCTCTTTGCGCTTCCATCAATTGTTGTTCCAGCTCGAAAGCCCTTCTCGTCTGTTCCGACAACGCCGTCCGTGCTTCGCTTAACTCACGCCTATATCGTTCGTTCTCTATTCGCAACTCGTTCAATTGTAGTTTCAGACTAGCATCCTCGAGCGAGTTCATAGAATTTGATGGCAAACCAGCTGCAACATCGGCCAAACGTTGTGAAGAATGAATAATCGGACCATCGGAAAGAAAGTCCGGCAGTCGTTGAGTAGGCTCTGTTGTTCCGCCGCCACCTGCCGCAGGGTTGTCACCGTCATGTGACGCGGCGGTCACTCCACCGCCGGCTGACACACTGGCGCCTCCAGTTAAATCCTGCACAAAGTCACAGACGGGTGAATTGGGCGGGGAGTTCAGATGCATCTCGCTCGCATACCACGAATCCAACCAATGGTCTTGCACGAAATCAGGCAAAGCGGCGGCAGCTGCTGGAAATTCAGCGGCGTTTGATCGAGGAGGCGCTTCCTCAGCTGGATGTTCACCAGGAAAACAGTTCGCTTCAAATCGAATGCGAGGTTTACTGCTTGGAGCCAATGATAGCCGATTAGGACGGCCATCGTTTCCACGCATACGACGTCGAGGCGACGCCTCAGGCATTTGCATGTCGTAATGTGAATATGATCGTGGCACGAACTGGCAATCGTATTCCCTAGAATCTGTGGTCGATGTGGGACCGCATACTGTTGCACCGCGTCGGCCACCAAACATATCACCTTGATCTTTTAAAGAAATCGAGAGAATTAAATGATCCGTAATATTATATATTATTATTAGTTGTTTAACCTGTCTCATGGTGCAAACGAAATCCAGAGAAATTGGTATTTCCTGAAGCCAACTCTTCCTCGGCAGTGCCTTCAGCTGCTGCTCCGGCCAGACTCGCCTGCGAGTCAAAGGAGGAGAACCGTGGAGACCGCTTCATTTTAGTACCGGCGGCAGTAGTATCTTTTGTTCCGGATACATTCAAATTTCCCGCTAACGAGGATATGGAGGTCGACGAAACTGAGGACGACTGAGGTACTTTTGGACGGGCGCCAGTAGAGGACTGAAACGCACTTGTCGAAGCACTCGAAGTCGTTGCAGAAATTGCAGCACAGTTGTTATTCTGTGATGAGTTGACCGGTGTGTCCAGTGAGGTCACAGTGCTAGACGGTGCCTGCGAACTGCCACTGTTCAGGAAATGTTTAAAGGAAAATGTATTTTGTGTTGGTGGCGCTATGGAAGCGTGTGTTGGAACTGCAGAGGTTGTAGCTTCGACACTGCCATATGTAGAATCTTTGCTAGATCCTAAAAGAATACATTTGAAATAAATCGATAAATCGAATATTTTAAATCACTTTGTAAATACCATCTGGGAATCCTGCAGGCCCACATGTAGCTCTGATGTTCTTATAATCACCAAAGGCCGGGTAAGGACCACCAGCTCCTGTGCCAGATGCATCTACAGATGAACCATTCGATACCGCAGATATGTAGAGATCCGCCACCAGATCGTTCAGCTTGCCCTTGGCTCCAGTAGCCTCTGATTTTATTGATGCACTATCGTCTGTTTTATTTTCATTCTGCCCTTGCTTATTCTGGGATTTGTCTTCTTCTGTATCTTCACCCAAAGACTTCTCACAGACCCCGACAGCCACTTCTTCCGAACTAGAAACTGTTGCTACTTCAACTGCTTTACGGTTGCTACTGTTATGATTATTATCTTCGCTGCTTTGTAGCATTTCGTCATTTTCAATTGCCATTATTTTCACGGCGATCAAGATTTCAATTCCTGCCTATTTTTATCTACTTCGACGGTTTTCGAAGACCTTTGTTTTGTAATTAATTTCCCGGTTAATACAGTTAAAATCTTTTAGCCTTTTAGTGAACTTCAACAAAGTACAAAGCTGTGAGTGGTTTCGTAGTTATTTAATTAGGTTTCGGTGTGTTATTGTTCAATAAAACTAACAAAAGAAAATATTTTCCTCAGATTGCAGTTCCTTTGAAAGGGATTTTTTGACAAGTAGGCACCAAATTTTTTGTTTTTATTTTGACAACTCTTCGAATGTTGGGTTTACACATGATAGTTATAAAGAAATTTATTCAAATTAATATAACGATTTTAGTCGTATATGCCATATGATTAATTTCAAACCCATATTTAATTTTAATTTATTTAAAAAATTATCTAAGTTGATCCTGATATCATCATCTTTTTTATAATTCTAATTTTATAGTAAATTTTCTATTATTGTTTACATTTGAAGTAAACCTAAATCTTTTACAATTTTTGTGCAAAATGACATTTCGCAACTGGATAAAGTAAATAAAACATTTTCGGAGTTAGAAAATTCATAAACACAAATTTAATTAAGAGATGGAAATTTTACCACCAGATACAATACATTTTACTCCTCCAGTGGAGCATCTTCTGCCTTTTACACAGCTAAAGTGCACTCAGCCCGAATGTGACTCTATTTTCACCAATTCTGGAAACCTGGACATGCACCTGCAGAAGCACCACAAAATCCGTGTAGCCGCCATACGTAGAGACCACGATATAAAAATTTTCTACTGTCCCGAAATATCATGTATTTACAATGTGGCACAGGTGCAGGGTAAGCATTTCAAGTGCCTGAAGTACTTGCGGCAACATTACCAGAAAGTCCATGCAACGAAGCCGCATGTGTGCACCCAATGCGGTAAACAGTTCACCACAGCAGGACTACTGAAGTCCCATCATCTTCACACTTGCGGGAAGAAGTTCATATGTCATCAATGCGGATGGCAGTACGACACGCGAGAGGCTCTACTGAGTCACAAGCGTCGCAAAGGACATGATGCTCCTGAGGACAAAAAGATCGGCAGTGAAACACCAAAGGTGGCTATTCCACGTTTGAAGGTGAACCGCTTGAGTGATAAACGAGGGAACCAGCACAAGGAGACCCAAACCGAAGGTATTTATTTATAATATTTATTTGAACCAATAACAAATCTCATTCGACTCTACAGACAAACAGTTGAAAGCCACCACTGCACAGACTGACAAAATCCAGGAAAGCAACACACCTTTGTTAGTCTCTACTTCGACCAGTACCTACACAAGTCCTACGGAGGACCTACATGCTCTTCTCTGTGATATCGAGACGCAAACGGAGACCTGCACGTCTGATGCAGCACTTCTAGACCAGATGTTAGCCCATTCCTCACATATGTACACTCAAACCTGCGATGATTTTCTCAGTGAACTCGGACTGGCCGATATTCAGACGCAGACCAATTGGTCTAATTTAGATATCACTCCTGCTGAGAAATCAGAATTCAGTAGCGATTCACCAGGAGGGGCGCATGACGAACTTCTGGTATCCACAGAAACACAAACAAGTTTTACACAATGCCTGCTGGACTCCTGTTCCACCACAAACGATGCTGCTGGCGAGAGCGCCTTTAATGGGCTCTACAATACTCAACACACTCAAACGTGTGATACACTGCTAGAGCGACTATTTGGGGCGCAGGAGTCCGATTTCATGGGTTCATTCCAGTCAACATATACGCAAACATGATGGTTTGATGGTGCGGAGTTTGTGGTGCAGGATGACGGATGAAAGGTGAAATAACAGATGTAAAGAAAAATGTAAATATCTTTAATTTAGTGTATTAAATAACTAGTCAAAATATAGCTTATGGATTAAGACGTCACCAATAAATAGACAAATTGTCTATAAATATTTAACTTTCATTTGTTACCAATATTTTTAATCGCTTCGGCAATAGCGAATAGTCCGTCGCCCACTTTATGCAATGCATTTGCCAATTGTTGCTGTTGAAGCAATGTCTGTTGACTTTGTTCCTCTTGCCGTTTGATTAGCTGTAACACAATGTCCAATACTTCATTAACAGATTTATCTTTTTTCTGTGCCGCTCTAGAACTTCGAAGCGGGGATGAAGGATTGCTCGGTAAACCGTTTCTCGCTAAATGGTTGTCTGGCAAATGGTTGCTCGGTGAAAGGTTGCTTGGTAAATGGTTGACTGGTGGGGGGGTGCCTAGTTGAGAGCTGTCTCGTCGATGCCAAATTTTGCTGTAGAAGGATGGATCTAGGTTGAGTTCGTAGTCTGTCATTCGGTCGTCATCGTTGTTGTCCTGAAATATGAAGTTTTTCAAAACAGAAATAAAAGTTAGAATAAACTTTGTATTTTACTTCAACGTGTTCGGTTTCTTCATGTTCCAAGATTGGAACTTCAGCTGGTTCAGATTCCTCCGGTGTCCGTGTTTGATTCGAGTTTCTGGTTGATCTGTTGGATTCATAGAGGGTTTTCGATTCTATGACATCGGTTGCTTGTTTCTCCAAGTCTGATTCGTTAGTTAGTTCTGGTTCTTTACGCGTCCGCCTTCGTTTCGCTATTCTGGTCGTTTTCTCCAAGACTTCGTTTGCTTCTGACTCCAAGTCCGCAGCTTCCGGCTCTGTGCGTATCTGTATTCGATTCGGGTTTCTAGTAGATTTCTTGAAACTGCGATCATACATGGATTTCAAGTTAACTACTTCAATTGCTTGTTGCTTCAGGCTCATGTTTTTAGCATATTGTCCTCTACGTGTCCGCAATCGGTTCGCTTTTCTAGCGCGACAACGGAGCTGCTTTTTCCAGTTTCTTAAAGACTGCAAGAAGACTGTACCATTTTTTTTATATTTTTTAATATCCCAAATATAGTACCTCTCTCCATTTTGCTGGTGTGCGCTTCGGTCCTGTTATAGCATTTAAACTTTCGGCTACATTCTCCCACAGTGAGTCCACGCTTTCCACTGTTTTAAGAGGTCCACATTTCGGAACGAGTAGTTCCGGATATTTCCTCAAAATTTCAAGAAAGCACTTCAGTTGCTCCTGTGTAGTGCGTTCAAATTTCCTTTGAAATAATATTGGTTTTATATTACTCCTGTATTTAATAATAATAAAGTTGCATATAATATACAAAATCTTACTTATGTTGTTCGTTTTCATTCATATTACGATACTAAAAAAATTAAAATAAATAAAATATTCACAACGAATTCAGTTTTATTTGTCACGAAGTTGTCAGAAACAAGTAACAAAAGTTGGTGACAAAAAGTCAACGTTCAAACATATGAATTAAACTGCTACAATAATTCTTCCGCCACTGCATCCTGTAAATATTGCAGTCATCTATGCGCATCTATTACAATTATTCAGAAAAATGACAATTCGCGCGCGCCAAAACAAAAACAATGGCGAACAGGGAACAAAGCGGAATCTCCGAAAATTCCCAACGCTTCGATTCGACGTTGTGGAGCTTGGAAAACTGATGGAAAACCCATGGAGACATTATAAATGCGAAGAAAATCACGAATTTCGCTGTCAAACGTTGTGCGGACGTCGACGCCGATAGACGTCGATGATGAAGTGAGCGGTCGATTAGCAATTTCAAGACCAAACTGTAGAACTTATGAAAAAATTAGACAAACTCAAGGATTTTCCCGCAACAGCAAATTTAGTGTTCGGGATTGTGGTCCAATAAGAACGAGAGAACTGATCAGATAATAAGTGAACATTTCAAACAAAATCAGCATTCAACAGCGGCTAGTGCGGAAAATCGAAGAAAAGTCTCATCTGTGCGTCGATTGTTGCAGTATTTTTCTGCAACAAACACTCCCATTTTTGTTGTGTGTTTTTTTTTGTTTTTTGTTTTTTTAGTGTGATTGTAGATTATTTGTGTTGTTGGAATTGTGACTGAAGTGAAAGTGATTTTGTCTCGAATTGAAACCAGTGCAGGTGGAAAACCTGAAGGAGCCCCACGGGCAGGGGGAGCCACTACACGCCGTGGGAGTCTGCTGCCGACAAGACCGAGATCAAGACCCGGAACTGGCACGGGGACGGGGCGTCCTTGGCTCTCGCTAATTGGCAGGCGCTCCAATTGCCAAGTGGAAATCGGGGAAAACCTGTTGGTTGACTGCGGGTGCCGTTGAGCCGGAGCTGCCAGCGCCAGCGACGGTGCAGCAACTGTAGAAGGTCGACTGACGTGACGACTGCAGGCGCCGCACACACCCTAAGGCGAGGGGGAAGGAAAAATCGATTGTTCCGATTACGGCAAAGCGTCGAAAGAGCAAAACGAAGAATACGAGCGAATCCACTGCTCTAATGAGCAGGCAAGTGGGAGCAACGAGAGCTCGATAGGCGCCAAGGGCATCGTCGAATCGGAATTTCTCCCACATCAAGCATTTGCCGCAGACATTGGTACGACGCCGAGCATTCAATCGAGTCATTGGCTTTCGTTGGGGTTTCTTTGCCTTCTCGGAAACCTAACCACCGCCTGAGGCGCGTCTGATTGTGTGCCGACGGCAACGGCGACGACAAGGACGACGACGAGTCCTGCCGTTTGTATGACTCATTGTCTTCGGCTCGTCCACGCGGCAGCCCCTGGTGCGAACTTCAGCCGGCGCGATCTCTGCCCTCGCCATAAATATGAAACAGCACAACAAGTATGAGAAGTTGCCCCAGGATTTAGATTTAAGTTTCAACGATAGTTTCTCCGCTAACGATTATGAAGTCTCCACGGACATTCTTGACGATGTCGACATCAATGACGACGATGAGGATGAGATTATTCTAGCGGCAGCAGCAGCATCAGCAACGGGTCAGAACAGAAACATTGCAACGAGTGGCCTGGGCAGTGACAGCGTGCTTGAGGTGAGTCCTTTTGATCCTTTTCTTTGTGTTTTTTTATATTTTAACACTTGGCACCCCTCCATCGCCCCATTGTAATTTCCGTTGTCTTCGGAGTTACCGGTGCTTTACCAAGGTGCATTATCAAGTCGCCCAATTAGCCGTGAACGACTTTTGCATCTCCTCAAATTATGCAATGCATTTTAAAGACTCACACAATGAGGTCATTTTGCATTTAATTAGGTGTTGGGAAGGTGAAAATTCCATCGTTTCCACTGCAATTAGTGTTCGCAAATTATAATGGTTTAAAATGACATACTTACATATAGTTAGATTATGAATTATAATAATGGGTAAAAATATTTCCAATGGTAAAAAGAGGTTTCAATGAAAAAAAAATTACTTCTGAAATTTTTGTCAATTCATCCATTGCCAGAAGTAAATTAAATGATCAAAAAATAACGTCCACAATGTTTTTCAAACAAATAAAATTGTAATATCATGTGCTAACAATTGTGCAATATTGAAAATATTCGCCTAAAAGCATATGAACTATTTGTATTGCATGTTTCTAGGACTTAAATATTTTTTTTTAACACGTCGTCGGAAATGTTTACACGACCATAACTTGGTCTACTAACCTCAAAGAATAATTTCCCCTATTTAATTACATACTTCAGGGCACGCTCAGTTGATTTGCCCCCTAATAGAGCCTCATTCCCGCGCTCCTGCCGCCCCTAACAACCCCTATTGGCTTCGAATTGCTGTCGCTTGAATTGATATGAATTAGAGAGCGCCCCGAAGTATGCCATGTGGGCTCGGAAGAAAAGAAAACCGAACTCTAATCAATGCATCTTTGGCTCCAATTGCCGCAATGACCACAACTACCGCAGCCTACACAACGACAATTCATCAATAAAAATGACCATTAGTAAATTACAATCCTTTGTCACCTCGCTCCACTTCACTCACTCAGTCTCCCTCTCTACTTCTCTCCTTCGCTCTCTCATTCCGTTGTTCACCTCCATCGCTGGCGAGCGAAACCCTCTCGCGTGACCGAACCAATGAACGCCGAACACGAATTCCAATCGGAACTTTGGCGATAATCCGGTTTCGCTTGGAAAGGAGGGCATTACGGAGAGGAACGAAGGAAATGCGGTGGCCGCGCAGGCTGATGACAGGTGGCAACGTCGGTCAGACGGCGGCCAGGCCAGCTCACGGTATGCGCGCTGACCCTCTTCTAATATTTATAAATCGCAATCGATTTCAAATGAAGTCGATTCCACCGACGGTGAGCGTGAGCGAAGGGAAGTGGGAGGAGGATGGGAAAGGAAGGAAGAATGAGGGAAGGTAGGACGATTGTGGGAAGGACAAGGGAAAAACTGAAGACAGAGCGAGGACGAATGACAAGGAGACGGACAATGGGGAAAAGAACGAACGAAGGAAATGCGGCCGTGAGCGACGACGAACTTGAGGTTGGGCAGCGAGCACAAAGGCGCTACTTATGTGGGCCAGAGGAGGAGGAGGAGACGGTAGAGGAGGAGACGGTAGAGGAGGCAGAGAAGGAGGCGTGTGTTTGTGTGAGTGGCGTTGATGGCAACGGTGGGAGCCCTCGTTGTTAATTGCTGACATTAGAAGGCGCCCGCGATGAGCAAACATGGGGGGAATCCATTCAGGCCAGCCTTTAAAACGGGCCCAGCGGGGAGCGGGGCGTTCGTTCGTGGGCTCCTCTTTGTCTGTTCCTCAGGTAACAAAACAAGGTTTACGCATTATGGCGACGCTATTAACAAAATGGCCGCCGCACTTCCTTCCGGCGAAGCTCTGTTTATTTTTGTCTTTCCTAAGCGCGCTTGCGGCGACTTGCGAGTATGGCACGGCCAAGAAAAACCCGCAAAATATCGATTTTTAAAGGTGGAATCTTTTAGTTGACGTGAGAAGAATAAATATTGAATAAATAATATCATTGAAAAGCAAAAATGTAGTGGGGAATAAAAGAGAAATCAAATTTAATCGTCAAAGGGGATTTTGTCTAAAATCGTTTTATCGTGAACCCAATGAAACTTTAATGGAAGCCAAGTCTGTTGCCTGGCAGCGACCGCATGGCGAGCTCGGGTTCTGCGCCAGGCATCGCCACGGGGTGTCCGGCAGCAGGACCAGGACCAGGACCAGGACCAGGACCACAGCAGCAACAACTGACAAGGACGATAACAATGAGAACTACAGCCGCAACAACAACAACAACAGCATTTTACACTTGTTTAACACCGCAATTCTCAGTTTATTGTCGACAGCGAACACAACGCAGTCATAAAAACAACACAAAGTAATAATCATTGCATACCTCGCGGCGCAACAACTGCTTATTTCGACGGTCGGCCGCTTTAATGAGCTTCCAGTTTAGTTCATTGTTCATGTTTCAGTTGTTGAATTCCAGTAGATCTCTATGTTTTCGTTATCTATTTTAGTATCTGCATTTTAATCTAATTTACTATGTTCTAATTTTTCATACGAGGATTTCTATAGAATTTTATTACAAAAATAATTTTATTTGATTTTTTTGTATAATTATCTCAGTTTTCAATTTTTGTGATATTTTAGTTTTCTTCTATTTATTTAATTATTTGGAAAATTATCATTTACACAAAATATTTCTTTGTTTTTTTGAAAATTTCATGAAATGTGTGATTTTTTAAATACATTTTTTAATATTACATTGAATATTTTTATATCACAATTATTTTTTTACTGTAAAGTTTTGAAACTGAAAAAATATATATATTTTTTTTTGTGGTGAAAATTTCAGACTGAATATTTGTTATAATTTTATGTTTTTTTTTTTTTCATGTAAACATGTAAAATTTCTCAAATTTTCAAGCCATTAAGGCTTGTCATCCCTTTAAATATTTTCGACTCGCCGAAGAACCCGCTTCCGGTGTGTTCAGCGAGGCGCATCGCTTGCAAATTTAATATCCTGTTTTGATTTGCGGCGTCTTCCGACGACACCGAGAGCACACAAATACACGCCCACTCACACATACACACACACGCACACAGGCAGACAGAGAGGCTCCCGCAGCCAGTTATGCACACAATCAAACCACCAGAGTGCTCAGATGATATCTTTCTCGGCGCTTGTGTGCGTGGCGAGTGCTTTTAACCGCAATCAACAGGACGAGGCAGCGATCGCTGTTGTTCCCGGACCCCAGGCCCGCCTCCTTCCCCCCCCCCCCCACGGCCCATGCACCGCTCTGCCCTCTCGATTGCACCCCACACGCGTCTCCCGCCGCAGCTCGTGGCCCGTGGCCTCGACGTTTTGCTCGCAGCGCGTCGTCCCGGCCACTTGGGGGGTCGCCTCGCCTTCGTTCTCTCGCCCTCTTTGTCGCCCCCTTCGCTGCCACACCCCTTAGCGCCCCTCCTTTGCTCCAGTTGCCGCCCTCGACTGCGCTGCACTCAATTACTTTCCCCGCTCCTCTTTGCTGGCGGTGTCCATCGTGCGCGGGTCGATTCGAAGTCTTCCGACGACCTCGCCTACGACTGCTCTTTCGTCCTCCCGCCCTCGCCCATTCTTGTCGTGCCTCCGACCGTCTCCTCCTTCGTCTTCACCCCTCCTCTCGCCCTCTCCTTTCGCCATCATCCGCGAGTTTCTCCTTCCCTCCCTGCCCCTCGCCTCGTCATCGATTTCGCGCTAGCCAATCTCTTCACCCCTCGCTTGCCCGACTCTCTGTCTGTCCGCCCGTCCGTCCGTCCGTCTGTCTGTCACTCGTTGCCCGTCTTCCCTCTCTGTCGTTGTCCCCAACTTCCCTTCCCTCGTCCTGCCTCTGGCCTCGACGCCCTCGTCGCCTGCTGTTTATGCATTTATTACGGTCGACTCGACTCCGACTCCGACTCGTGTCGGCGCCCTCTCGTGTGCGATTTCGTAAACGTTGTCGTTGAAGCTTTTACACATTTTCACAACAACAACAACAACAGCAGCAGCAGCAACAAAAACGACAACAAAAAATTGCAAATGACAGGACAACAACAACAAGAAATGACTATGATAGAAAAAACGACAACCACAACGAACGATGAAACAACGACTTGAACAACAAAAACTGCAACAACAACGTCGTGATCATCATCATTAGCATTGAAACAGTGTTGCCAGCTTAATTTTCTCTCGCCTTGAAATGCCTTCGGGCCACGCCCCCTGGTGGGCGAGGCTCGAGGATCGTTAGGGTCCTCGGAGAGAGCAATAGAAATGTTTTCTCCCCCTACTTCCTCGTCGTCCTTCTTCTCCGTCTGAGACAAGGACAAGGCCACGTCCTCCGAATATCTCGGTTTCATTTTGATTTTTCGTCCTTTTCCTTTGCTTTCCCCCTTGGGCATGGCCGTCTTCAGTTTCATGCTGTGGCTGCTGCATACTTTTAGGATGCAGGAAATTGATTTTTAATTCGAGACTCATTTCTCTAACGGCCAGCAGATGACGAAAAAAGAGAATGAAGTGAGAAGAGATGGCGAAGGACATGATTTAATTTGAGTGATACTTTTTATGGACAGACGAAAGGATTTTAAATCATGCCCTCGATCTTCATTTTCTCTGTCGTATTTATATTTTTATTTTTTTATTTTAATTTATTTTCTTTTGAAATCTTTCTTATTTTCTGCTCAGAAGTTTTCTATTACATCCAAATATTTTTTTCGTTTTTTTTTTGTAATTTTTTCATGTTTTTTGTCGTTCTCATTTTCTGCTAAATTTCCGTTGCCAGCTCATTCCCCAGCAGTTCGGGGTTTCCTCCCTCGCTATCGCTCTTTCATTCTCTGGTTTCAGGCGTGTTCCGTTCCGTTGTTTTGCCTCCCACACCCCACCTTTCGCGGCTTTCGCAACCCTTTCCATTCCTTAATAACTTCAGCTACTTCTTCCCTTCCCTTTGTGGTCTCGCTCGGATTTGAATACGCTTTCTTTTGCCCGACTTCCTTTGGCAAAACATTCTCCACTTCTCCGTTCCTTGTTTTCCCCTCTCTTTCCTTGTCGTTCTCACCGTTCGATTGATGAAAGAAATTCCAGAAGTGAAATTCCTTTGAATGAAATTCCTTCGACCTTTGTTTTATGTTTCTATATTGTTTTCTGTCTTTTTCCCCTTTCCTCTCCCTCTGCCTCTCGTTTGTATTTGGTTTTATGAAATTTCTGTTGCTCGCTTTTCGGCGTTCGGCCCTTCGAAGGACACAGAAACACACACAAATGCACGATTACCGCCCGGAGCTCACACACATACACATACTCAGGCACACACACGCACTCTCGCATTTCCACTCCACTCCATGCAAATCAGATCCGAGTCGAATCGAATCGTTCATCCTGTTGCTGTCCCTCTCTTCCCCTGTCCTTTGCCCTGTTGTGTCCCCCCTCCTCACGGGTTGATTTAATTTTCAGATTTCTCCGCAAGTGGTCGGTGGGCGGGGCTCGATTTGTTGTCTCCCTCTCTCCTGCTTCCGGCTCTTCTGCCCCTCGGCCTCTTCCCCACATCGTTCTCAACATGTTGGCAACACTTCGTGGTAGGTTGAGCTTATTTTTATTTTTATTGTCGTTGTTGTTCTCCATGATGGGTGGTGGTCGTTTTGATATTTATTGTTTTTGTTGTTGTTGTTTTAATATTGATGGCCGACTCGTTGGTGTTGTTCTTGTTGCAATTGTTGTTCTATCGACTTGATGAAAATGGATTCTCATCGTGTTGTTGTTGCAAGTTGTGGTTTTTATTGATATTTTTGATTGAATACCGTCGTTGTTATAACTTGGTCCTGGCTGTTGTTGTTCTTGTTGTCGTTGAAATACGTCTGCTTTTATTTCCAATATTGTCACGACTTCTTTCTCAAACTTAAATTCCCAGCAACAAGAACAACAAATTCTAAAAGCCATTTGCCATTGTTGTTTTGTCCCCCATCGATTGAAGCCGCTTTCACCGCTCAGCGAAAATACGTGGAAGGAAAAACATCGAACAACGTTTCTCCACAGATTCAATCTTTTCCTTGGAATCCTTGTTCTACTTGTTTTTTCCTCTCCCGATCCCGAATGTGATATATTTGATAGTGTTTTCTTTATTTGTTTCTTTCGAGCTTCTCTCGAGAAAATCCCATTTTTCACCCTCCGATAAGGGTCAACAAAAGCTCGCCGAACACAAAAGCTCCAGCGAGCCTGAAAGCTCGAGCTCGACAATGGAATTCCTCGTGAACGCGAAAACGAAAGGAATGAAGCTGAAGCCAAATGGAACGAGTGAATTGAATTGAAGTGGAATGAAGGACAATGGTAAAAGCAAACAAACAAAGCAAAAATTCTGAAGCACACAATTAGGCGCAGGCGAGCGTCGCCACTCGAGCTCTTGTTCTGCTCCTCCTTCTCTCGCTCCTCCTCCTGCTCATTCCCTTTGTGGGTTTCAGTCGAGAGATTTTTGTGGATCTAGATTTCGTGGTTAGGACTTGGTGTCTTTTTTTTCCGGCGAAAAGTTTGGAAAGCAGCGAAAACAAAGGAGGCAAAACAATTTTTGTTGGAGCTTAAAAATTAGGAAGCTACAAATCCTCCTCCACATCCGGTGCCTTTAATCCGAGCGCCTCTGCGGATCCCCGTGGCAACCTGTGAAATCGGATGCCTTCCTCTCCCTCTCCTTCTGCTCCAGTTCTCGTTTCACTTCCTCCTGGTTTTCGTTTCATTTCCGCTTTTTTTCCCTTGAAACCTCCTTAAATGGCCCCAGTAATTTCGTTGATCTGGCAACATTTCGCGCTCCCATTGCTCCGATGTTCGCGCCCCTTTTCTTCGTCTTCCCTCGACTCCAGGGGCGAATCCGTAAATTAATCACATTTTAAGCCCGCGAAAGTCTTTTGTAAACCCGCAATCGCCGATTTCGTCGCTGACCTCGATCTAAATTGAGCGGAAGCCGAGCCCAGCAGAGGAAGACAAAAAAAAAAAACAACAAAAATTATCCGAAAAAATTGCCGAAAAGTAGGAGCGAAAAGTTCCGTGTGAAAAAAGAGACCCCATAATTCGAGGGTGAAAACTTTTCTCATGCCTCCGTCCTCGCTCTGCCTCGGCCACCGCGTCCACCACGACTTCCTTTTCCTTCCTTCCCTGCCTACCGCGGTGGTCCCCGACTTCCGGTTGGGGTTTTTTGCTCAATTTCCGGCGTTCGCCCGGGTTTTTGAATGCGAAAAATGTTGGTCGTTTCATCGTTTACTGCAATCGCGTCGCATCGGGAGTCAGCCGAGTGCGAAATGGTGTTTGTCAGCAATTATGTAGACGTCCAATGGCCAGCCACGCCCCGCCTCGCCCCTCATCCCACGGGCACAGTCGCGGCTTCAAACTGGAAACTCCTTTGTTTCCGATTTGACGTTTTTTACTTGGACTTGGCGAAACTTTCGCTCATTGTTCGTTTGGCAAAGCCGCCTAAAAGTATGCTCAACATTTTTTGTTTGCTCTTCACTCTCCACAGCTTGCTTGATTATTTCGAAAGGCTTTCGCTGTCATGGCCGGCAGCTGCCTCATTTTCTCCCGACGGTCGTTTTAATGCGCTTTCAATCCGAGTGAAACTTTAATGCCTGCGAAATGCAGGCGGCTGCGGCTTTTGTTCTACGTCACTCCGTTCCCTCGCTCGCAGAAGGACTCTTTCTCCCTCTCCCTTTCTTTTGATTCCCTCCTCTGCTTTTTGTTCGCCTCTTTACTTTTTGCTTCCCTCCTCGTCAATGGGTGCATCGTTTCCCGGATTTATATTTAATATTTTCCGCGTCAGCGCAAAAATTCCTCAAAAATTGAAACGTCACTGTGACAGCTCGCCGCTGGCCAGCGTCTCGCCTCCGTCCGTCCCCGCTCTCTGGATTTCTTTCTCTTTCGTTTTCCTCCTCTATAACTTGGTTTATTTCCTTCCCTTCCGCACTCGACGCCCGTCTCTTTTCTCATTGCCCTTATTCTCGTATTCCCCGCCTACCTATAACAACATCGTTCTCTCTCGGTGTGTTCTCGTTCCATCTCAATCTATTTTTCCATATCCTTCGCCTCTCTTTCTCTTGCTCTCTTCCCCCCTTAAGCCGCCGCAACTGTCAGCTGTCAAAACAATAAATTGAAGCGTGTCCGCAGTCAACATTTGACGTTGACAAATGTTATTTTGACACTTGTGTCTCTCGGTCCGTCTGACGGTCCTCCTCGCCCCAACGTCTGCCTAGCTCCGTCTCCTTCTCCGTCCCTCCAGTCTTTCATTACTTCGTCCTGACTCTTCGTGTCTGTCTTTGTCTCGGTATTTGTGAAAAATGTCCAACACTCAATGGCCACTCGACTCGGGTTCTCTCCTTCCCGCACTTGGCTGTCCTTTGTTCTCTCCTTCACTCTACTCCTTCGTCCATGCCTCCTCCCTTTTTGACTCCTTTCCTCTCTTCGTTACGCCCCACCTACTCGCTCTGTCCTTTTTCAACTCGGTAATCCGCTTAGAGGTTTCGAGAGCCCTTGACGTGTACATAACAAATGTTCCCTCTAAAAATATGCTCCATCTGCATGGAGCGTGGACCCTGGGCATTGTCTCCGTCGCCCGACTCTCCGACCCCGCTCTCTCTTTTCTCCATCCCAACCCTTGCCTCGTTATCGTCATTATCGTCATCATCGTCGTCATCGTCATCCTCCACATCGATCGTCGTCTTAGGCGCCCGTTAACAAATGTAAGGCTTTTTAATGCAACATCAAACAAATGAGTCCGACCCACTAAGGGGTCAACATGGGGAGGATGTGGCTGGAGAAGGGGAGGAACCTTGTTGAACATGATGTCAAATTGACCGAGGCTTGTTTTTGGGAGCCGCAGGCAAGGGTAAAAATCTCCATCGGGGCGCCCTCCTCCTTCTAATGGGGCTGCAACTATGTAAGGGACCGATTAAGTCCGTCCATTCACTTGCCATTCATTCCCTGGGCTGTCGTAATGATGTCGCTATTTCCGTGCCATATTTTCAGGGTTCGAATTCTCATTTGATATCCCTTCTCCTCCTCCTCCTCCTCCTCATACATCGATTGACGCTTCCTCGGGAACATTTCATTTACGTAGGAATCTCGAAAAAATCGCCCTTTCATCAAAATGTCAAAACTGACGTCGCTCTCGAGTCGAGTCGGTGTCTCTTTTTGATTGCGATTGCGAGACTTCCGTTTCGATTTTCCCTCCCGTTCGCCTCACATTCTCTCCCCCTTTCACTACTAGTTGTTCTGGTTCTCCTGCTCACTTCCACTTGAGCGGAATTGCGGAACGAAATTCCTACCTACGTCAATGTCTGCGTCGACGGCGTTGCTTCCGCTCAAGCTGTCGCTTCAAATCGGGCTTCCAGCTGCCTCTCCTTCGACAGCTTCGTGTTCCTCTCCTACTTTCCCTCATCCCCCTTTCTTTCTTTCTTTCAGTTCTTCCCCTACTGCTCCTAGTTCTTTTTATACTTCAGTTGGCACATTTTCACTCCACTTTTCGCAGTTTTACCAAGAAATATTTGCTTCAATTGTGGACCTTTTTTATCCCCTCAACTTCAACCTGGACTTTCAGCATCGTCTGCATCCTTCTGATGCTGCCCTGCTCTCTGTTTATTCCACGCCCCCATATCTATTTTTGCTCCAGCCCGTCCGCCCCATCTGCAGCCGCCCTTTCTCGTCCTCCATTGCTCCAATTGAATTCAATTCTGCTTTGAATACGCATATGAAATGACACATTTGCGACATTTGCGCTGTCAGTTAACATATCCCAACTTACGCACACACACAGGCACAACCAAACACACACAAACACACTCAGTCACACGCACACCCGCCCGCAGATGATATCCGTACAAATGGGTGACAGACGTCTCTTGAAGTTTTGTCAGTTCATGTTATGAATATGACATCGTCGTCGGCGTCATCGGAGTCATCATCATCGTTATCTTCATCATCATTAGGATCGTTTTGAGCGAAAATTTACTTCGCAACTGTCAGCAGAAATGTCAAATTATAGTTGAGTTATAGTAAGGTTCTCACATAGACATATTTCACAGACGACTGCCGATGTGGATTTGTGTGTGTTCCAAATTATCTGAATGATGATGCTATTTGTGACCTCCCAGGGTTTCTTAGCACAATCGGAAGGACATTAGACTACCATTTACTATTTATGATATTAGACATACTTATGAAATGCTATGCACAAACAACAAATTAAAAAATAATAAAATTTATTGGTCAAATTATTTGGTATTTAATTCGTGAAGCTGAGAAGAATTAAATCAAAATACTTTATAATCTCGTGTTTTTCAAACAATCTACTAATACAAACCCAGACCTGTTGATATAAAAAATCCAAATTTCAATAAATAAGTTACATTTTAAGGACTAGATCGATGTATAGAAAAAATACCAAAAATCTGTAAATAAGTTGAATTTTAAAATACTGTAAGAACAATTCGGAGAATCTTATTGAAAACAAATAATTGCGAATCCCACTCGAATAGAAATATTTGAAGCAAGAAATAAAAAGCAAAAAATAAATCCCCGAATGGAGAATTCGTATTAATCCAATTATTCTGAGAATCCCCAGAATTCCAGATATCTGACAATAGGATTATTTGCCAAAAATTCCTCAAATGACCTCGCAGACGACCTCGCGTGGGCTGCTGAAATTCCATCGATTTGCTTCGCATGACAAATGGCTCGAAGCATTTTCGCAGTGCATCAATTTGGATTGACATTCAGCAATTTCATTTGTTTTTGTTGTTGTTCATATTGTTGTTGGTGTTGTTGTTGATATTGTTGCAATTATTATGATAGTTGTTCGTACATGTTGTAGGTCGGTATGTGGAGTGTGTGTGTGGGAGTTTGTCGAAGTCCTTGTTTGCCTTTGTAGTTGGCAAAGCAACCGCCAGGCGACAACAAATGCACACCAACACACACACAGAGAAAGCCTTTCGCAGGCTTGCGATAGACTTGCAGCGAATGACGGTTGCAACGACTGCTACAACGACAACAATGTATTAGCAACAGTAATCGCACCGATAGCAACACAATCGCAATGGGCAGCAACAACAAGTAGCGAAGTCGCCAACAACAACAATTGTAACAACTTCTGCCTAGGCGACAACAACAACGACAACAACAACGACGACGACAACGTCGATTGCTGTGGCCCCACCGACAACAATGGCAATAACAGCAACAACAACAACAAGAACAACTACTGCAATTACAATGACAACTGAAATTATTCATTTGTCTCCCCGCAGTTATCTCACTCTAACGCCTCTGTCTCTGCCTCTCCCTCTAACACTCCCTCTCATCCCTTCGTTCACTGTCTCTGTACCTTCATCGATCCCCATCTCCCTCGCCCTCACACTCGCTCTGCAGTTCCTGCTGTTGTTTCTGCCCCTGCCTTCGGAGCTCTGTTGATTTTGCCAGCGATGTTTATTTATTATTCACATTCCTCGGGTTTCTCCTTCCGCCTCCTCTATCGACATTCGGCGGCCTCCTCTTCTGCCTTCTCGTCCCACTCCTCTCCTTGGCCTCTGGCGTCCTCCGTTTCCCGGTTTCTCTTCGGTGCCGCCTCCTTTTCGTCTTCTTCTGGTTGCTTTCGTTGTTTTGTACTGTTTGCCATAGTTGTTGTTGTAGTAGTTGTTATTGTATTGTTATCTTGCTTTTTTCCCACACAGTTGTCGTTGGCCATGTTTGGTTGTTCTTGTTCTACTACCTTTTTATTGACACAATTTGCAATCAATTCTCTTCCTCCTTCCTTCTTCCACCCTTTCGCTCTGCCCATCCCCAGTCTTTCTCGTTATTGTTGTTGCTTATTTCTCTCCTCCCTGCTGGCATTTTGTCCCTGTTCATCGAAGCATAAATATCCTGCTCGTGTTAGCCATGCTAACGATTTTGATTTCGCTCATCAATGGCTGAAGTCGTGAAGTTGTTTTGAATTCATCGCCGACAACCCCAATTGAGTTTATTTGCCCTCCGATAATAGAAATCTAAGGGAGTTTCGGCACTCAGAGCTGATAAACGAGGCCATCAATTCTGAATAAGGCCCAGTCCAAGTCCAAAATATGCAGGTTCTTTTGGTACCCAAAGTTCGTGTCTTGAAGCTTCGAGAAAGACCTGAAAACTACGATGCAAATTACATGAAACTTATCTGGAAAAATATTCAGAAAATTATACTGAAAATTATCCCCAAATTATACCGAAAAATATTCCGAAAATCACCATGAAAATTATGTTGAAACACTTCACCTTAATTAATTAATATCCCACAAGGAGAGCGTCCGGAATTTATTTTTCTCCCGAAAAAATCAAAGGGAATCCCAATTAAAAAAGGCTCCTATTATCATAATTTACCCTGCTGAAAAGCCAGGTTATTTGCGCGAACTTCGACCTTTCCGAACGACCTCCATTCGAAACTGGTATCGCTCGAATTCTCCTTGTTCTTCGACCTCGTCGTAGGAGGAACCTCAAGTGGAAACCAAAGGCAAAATAAACTTTGTACAGCTGTCCATGATCTCACATTAACAAAAGTCGGAATCACATTTTCATTCTCATTAACTCCCGAGGATGGCGAAATTCCAACGCCCACCGCCGGCTTCCCCCTGCCACGCCCACTTGCACACGCCACTCCACACCGCCATCAGAAACATATGGCAACGCTGCCGGAAGTACTCAAAGGTTTTTAATTAAAATGTTTCGGCGGCAGCTCGGGCAACAAATGATAAGCCGACTCCCTCCTCCCTCCCACTCCTGGAGCCCCGCCCATTGAACACGCCCCTCATTGCAGCCTGCGCGAGAGCAAGAGAAAGAGAAAGAGGAAGACCTAGGCGTGAGTGAGGGAGACAGATTGACATGGGTTTCTGCTCTTGATATTGTGTTTATTTCTGTTCACTTTTTCCTCTTATTGTTTGATTCACTTCAATAATTAATTCAAGCATAATTTTAATAAATTCCCTCAAGTAAATCACTCACAAATCCGCCTTCTCTCTCCTTCGCTCGCTCCCCGTCTCTTTCTCGCCGCTCGTCTCCTTCGCCATTCATCGTCTCTTTCGCTCACTTGGCTCGGCCTTTTGGGTCCTTTTGTGTTGTTTGCTTTATTAATGGCTGCAGCTTTTTAATGGCGGACCTTCAATTGTTTTTCCTTCTCCCTTATTCTCTCTCCTTTTCTCTCCCTCTCTCCTTCTCCCATTCAGTCTCTCCCACTCAATTGTTTTACTCAGTTGTGTCTGTTATTGTTGTGAATTCCTTTGTTGTTGCACGGACTGAGACCGGACGATGACGTCGACGTAATGTGTGTAATTGCATTTGGTGTATGTGTGTATGTGTGTTCTCATGTTTTATGTATTGAATTGCGGTGTGTGGGTGTGGGAACTCACAAGGCGCTCATTCAATATAAATGAGGCCAACGTGGAAGCAATTCATTTCCTTCAACAAAAGCTCGATAAGGACTTTGAAGTCCATGAGTGGTCGGGGATAAAGTTCTTCTGTAGACTCAAGAACTACTTGAGAAAATTGTAGTTTTCATTTATGGCGACCCCGATGAGGAGTTTTTCACTTAATTGGTGGGCTTGGAGATGGGTCAAAGCACGCCCTGTCACTTATATCTTGCCTCCTCATCACATCTCGTGATTACGCTTCCTGGACAAACATCTTCCATCTCCTTTTGGTCCCTTAAACAGCTCGTTGTGACCTTTCTCCTCTCCTCCTCGTCCGCCAGCTCCTCGGTCGAGCTGACCCGACTCCTGTTCCATTGAGTGAAGAAATTTGCAGCAAATCCCAATTTGGGCCTGACCTCGTTTTGAACCTTTTAGTGAGCCACGTCTCCCTCCCTTTCTGCCTGCCCATTGGCCCATGATGACTCTTTAATTATTCAATGTAAACTTGAACCCACTCTCTCCCTCCCTCTCTCTGTCGGTTTTGTTATCCCTTTTCCGAATCAATCTTGTGGAATGAGTTTCCCAAAATTATTACCTAGCCTTTGGCTTCCCCCATCAATCGTTCCCGGTCGCCTGGGAGCGGCCAAAAAGGGATGGAAGGGAAAGGAATGGAAATTCTGCAGCAAAAGTTGATCCTTTCGCCACGAGTCCCCGTAGTTGGATGAAGTGTTTTCCTAGTGCCCGAATAGTTCATAGTTTTGTTCTCAAAAAATTGTCCATTTTATTCCGTTCTTTTTGCTTGCCTTCATCTGCAAAGTTCATCAACGCTTGCCGCTCACTCTTGGCCCATGCCAGTCTGTTATTCTGTCTCCCTCTCAGCCACTTGTTTGCCTCCCCTTTTCTCTCCTTCTACCTCAGTCTGTGTCTATTCCTCCACTCTTCGCTGTTGCTCGCGATTCATTGTCACAATGTTTGCTCTTCTCGCAAATCAACGGCTGGCTGGCATTGTCTATCTATCTCTATCTCTCTCACTTCCTCCTATCACACTCGTTCTTCCCTCAGCTCCCTTCCCCTCTCGATTCTATTCCCTTTCCACACACTCCACTCCATTGACCGGCGCCTCGTCCGGTCGCTCGTCCTTCGGTCACCACTCGTCCTTCTCTTCCCTTCTGTCCAGTGTTGCCGTTGTTCTATAAACAATGCTGCCATATTTAAAATTTACCTCAGCAGCCGGCTTTTCCAACGACAGGTTGGTTGATCCGTCCCTCCAGGTCCAGGCGCCTTCGTCCGTGCCTCGTACTCGACCAACAGAGGCAATTATTATCTCTCGTCCCCTTCACGTGTTTGTTTTTCTGTTTCCTCACTCTAGCGCTGTCTCTCTCTCTCTCTGTGTAGGGAACGTTATCTGCTAGAGAACACGCTTCGTCTCCTCGCCAATAGATGGGGAGGACGAGTCGGGGCTGGAAAAAGTGTTCGTATATCAATTTCCACCGCAGCAAGTTCGCTCGGCTCAACAGGACTCAGGCGCTGACATACTTCAATTTCACCCGTCCCTCCAACTGTCCCTCGGTCGGTCCCTCTGTCCACCAATTCGTCCTTCCATCCATCGCCATCCACCAATCCTCTGTCACGTGGCCCACTCGTCCGTCCGTTGTTCGAAACTCTGTCGGTCTGTCGGCCCCTATGAGATGGCATGGCCGACGACCACATACAGGGCCAGAGCAGTCCAAGAGCCGGACTGCCAAATGCACAAGTGTCCCGAGTGAAGGGTGGACTCAGCAATGGCCATCATGTCCGGATCATTCGTTGTGTGGCGAAGTGCTTTTTGAATAAAGTACTGAAGTATTAAGTACCAGCAGCTGCCATTTTCGTATATTCCACGAGGATGCAGAAGAAGAACTCTCCTGATGGAATGCGGAAGTAGTTTTCATATTTCCGGGACAACAAATTGAATAATTCATTTATTTTGGTTTTCGTATATACATTTGGTTTTTTTATTTCGTTATAAAATGATAGTTTACATTTATATCTTAGTTGTTCGGTTTGAAAGTTTGCAAATTTATTTTTCACCAATGCCGGTACCATGCATGCCTTCTGCAATTCTTGAGCTTAGGATATTCTAAAAAGTTTTAATCAATTTCAAATTTTGCTATTTGTCTCCCCTTTAAACCTTTTGATAAATTACACTTCTTTGTATATTTTTTTAAAACATATCCTTTCCTTCCTTGATATTTCTCTACCCAGCTTTTCCGTTCACTGAACTCTCTACTATATTATTTAAAGAAATCTACTAAAATTGTCCTTTTCTCGTTACTGCGTTCCACTATTTTTACTATTTGTTTTTATTTTTTAAAAACTTTCCACTTCGTGTCAACGAATTTCACCCCATTCGCATGTCAACAGCACCTCGATTTGCGGTGTGAAAGGCGGAGGGGCAGAGGTAGAGAGAGGGGGAAATGTATTTTTAATGTGAGGAGAAAAAACAAAAATAAAATTTTCGCCATTCCTGACGGTACGACGAGCCACGGATTTAAGGATCATGTTTTTGCGAGAACTGCTTTCATGTTTCATGGTTGAGGGCGGTCGGATCGTCGGACGGACAGTGGGACGGACCGACGGAGGGACGACGATGGTCGGTCGGTGGGTCGGTGTGTTCGATGGTAAAAGTTAAGCTGGCATTTATAGACTTCGCACATCATTTCCTCATGGCAAAGCTCTTCCATCACTGGCGTCTCCTCCGCCCCCTGCCCCAACTTCTCGTTCGCTTCATCTCCAGCGTCCACCAGGGAGCCTCGCGCTTTGCGAAGGGGAAGTGAGTCTGGAAGCTGTTCATTGTTGCATGTTCGAGGAGAGGATGCAGGGAGAGGAGGAGGAGCAGAGGGAGGAGGAGGGAAGTTCTCTTAAGCTGACACCTTGATAGACATGCTGCTGGAGCAACACTGAGCACATCTCTCCGTGGAGCAGCAACGGAAGTACAACAACAACAACGTCTGAGTACAACGAAGTAACTGGGTTCAAAAAAATAACTGAATACAGCTGGGAACAACAAAAATCGTTACGGACGTCGGACGCGATTCTGGAAACTTCAACAAGATTTTTTTTCCAACTTCCAATGGTCAAAGTTTACCATTGAACATAAAAAATCATGCAGTTTTTTTTTTAATTTTTTCAATACTTTTTTTATTTTATTTTTAAAATTTGTACGAACTTTTGGTTTGGAAGGTTTTCTTTAAATCTCATTTCCGATGTTCTTTTTCTCTGGCCTCCTCTCCGTGTGCGGCAACCCAAAGGCTTTCGCAGGCCGCTGGATTGAATGAGCAACATGCGTCAGTGTTGCCACATGTTTCACGAAAGAACCAAGTAAAAAAACGAATTAAATAATTGGAAATCCCATGTTTTTTCACGGGATTTCACGTCAGTCGACGGGGAAATTTTTAGTGTTTTTTGCTTTTATTTATTTTTGATGATATTTTCTTTTCTGGCAAATATTTTTCTGATGTTTACTTTTGCTGAAATGTATTTTTTACTTTAATTTTTTGTTATTTCTTTTTTCTGGCGCAATTATTCTGACATTTATTTTTTCAGTTGCTGTTTTTCATTTTTTATTGTATTGTTTTTTGTGATTTTTTTATTTTTTTCTGGAAACAGTCACTTTATGTTATTCTTGCCTGGAATTTGTTTGATTTATTTTTTTCAATCAGTTCGTTTTTGTCTCCCCGGATTCCGCCGGTTCAACGGAATTCCATTTGCGCAGCCGGATTACGAGGTTTTAAACATGGCGCACTTCCGGCGATAACAAATGAGAGTGACTGGACAGAGCTCGCTCTGTGTGTGTGTGTGTGTGTAAATCCCCTACCATTGTAGTGTTGTTGTTGTGGGTCTGTGTGCGTGTCAGCGGCTCTGTCGCTGTGGTCGTCGCCGATCGCGGCTCTGTTTAATAGCGTTCTTTTGGCGAATCCTCCCTCCAGAGTAATTACATTGCAATCTCACTAAACGCGAGGTTCGACGAGGAGATTTTCTCCTGTCTCCTCTCCCCCTCTCTCTCTCTCTCTCTCTCTCTCTCTCTCTGTCCCTCTATCATTTTACAGCTCTCTCCGTCTCTCATGCCTCTGGCTGCCTCCTCGCGACTTAGTTACAACATCATCAATTTCAATTATTTGCAAACAATGATAATTAATCATGGGCGCCAGTTGTTGTAGTGGACGTAGTTGTTGTTACTATTGTTGTTGTTGTAATTGCTAGGATACCCACCATTGCTCTGACGTGAAGCTACTCAATTACGTTCGGTTCTGTCCGGCCGCCACGGTTGCCGGGATTCGCAAATTATAACCGCAGCCTGGATTTAATGCCAGTAGTAGTTGTTGCCATGATATTCGGCAACGCTGCTGCTGTTGTTGTTGTTGTTGATGTCTCGTTGTTTCCGCTGCTGTCCCTGCGGTCGGCGAGGAAGCGGATGCGGATGCGGATGCGTGTGGCAGCGGAAGCATTCGCTGTCTCCCTCACACGGCCGCTGCGTGTGGCAATCGTAATGGATTTAATGTGGATTTGACACTAATCTGGCCACTCGGTGTTGCCGTGGCATCGCGAACAATTCAAATTTAATACTTGTTCTTGTTCCGTTTATTCTTATTCTCCTGCTCTGTTTATTCTTCGGTTTTTGTTTGTTTTTGCGTAGTTCTGTTCGATTTCGATGAGATCAGAAAACGTGTTTTAAATTTCTGTTTGTTCTTTGGTTTTTTGTTTTTGCTTAGTTCTGTCTGATTTCGTTCAGATAAAATTTAAGGCTTAAACTTGTTCAAGACTTGTGGAAATTCTCATTTTTCGATTTTTTAGTTTAGTTCTGTTCGTTTTCATGGCGTGTCCTTTCACCACGATGTCCTTTGTAACACGATTACGGCTATTAAAACGGCTTGTTCGCCGCTCTCTATCGGCCGCCGCTTCTTTCTCAGTCGCCCACTCTCGTCGCAGCCCTCGGCGCTGGCGTCTGGCCTCGGATGTCGCTGCGGCAACGCTTGGGTTTTGTTTCTGTAGCTCTGTTCGCTTTCCAAGAACGAGCGCCTCGCGCACCGGAAGCGGAAGCGACGAGAACAAGCGACAATGTCGACAAAATGTTGCACTGCGATCTGTGGGAGTTGTTACAAAAACATCGACCATCGGAGAAAAAGAAATAATAAAATAAAAATTTAGAAAAAACGGCTGTAATAAAAACAACAACAGCATTACAGCAATGACTGCAACATTTCTGTAATTACTTGGGGAAAACTGGAAAAAATGCAATAAATCCGAAGCAGAAATAAGAGAATAGATGAGATGTAGGAGAATATGTTTGTGTGTGTGGGCATTTTTATTATATGAAATAATTGCATTTTCACAGCTGCATCACAAAAACAACAACAACGACAACCACTTTGGGTTGTGTGTGAGAGAAAATTAATTACATGTATGTGTAAAGTTTTATGGACATAACATAACAACAACAAGAACAATAGCTATTGCTATTAAATAACGCCAAAATAACGAGTGCTATAAAAAGAACAACAACAACAAAAATAATAAGACTACAAAAGGACGATAACAATAACAACATAGCGGGCGAACAAACAAAATGGACGTCAGCGGTCTGATGCTGCGTGTTGTTGTTGTTGTTGTTGTTGTTGTTGTTGTTCTAGTCTCTTGCGTTTTTTATGGCACAAATTCCTCTTGAATTATTACAACAAAAAGCAAGAGCAACATAATTTATTAACTGCCATAATTAAAGAGCAGAGGAGAAGGAAAAGAAGTTGGGAAGGGAGAGAAAGGAATGCGTTAAGAAGGGGAAAATAATGAGGGATGGGCTTCAGACGAGGGGCAAAAGATAAAAGAAGAGAAAATTGTGTGATAAAATTTTAATACAAGGTTCCGAATTGCCCATGGGACGACGAGGAGGAGGCGGGAGGCCGTTGGGGGAACGAGACAGACAGAGAGAAGGGCGCGTGTGATGTTTATGGCAGGTTTGCGATGATGGATGGGAAATTGTGATTGAGAGAATTATGTGTATTATTAAACATTAGCCAGAAAAATTTGCATTTCGATTAATTTACGATTAATTATTCAGAAATTAGTAAGAAATTCAAAATTAAAATATATAAAGCATTCGAATGTAAGGAAATGACAGTAAATATTATTTTTAAACATCTAAAATTTTTCCGTCACAAATGTCGAAATTCGTCCGAAGTTCTTTTCAATTTCAATATTTTCTCTAATTCCTTGAATAAACAACAATCTGTTGATGTTGTTGAAAGCACGCGATTTTCCTCAATGGGAAAAGTTTTCCAAGCGACGGCGAAAATTCCAACAATTTCTAACAAACAAAAGGAGCAAATACGAGGGAGAGGGAGGGAGAGAGAGAGAGAGGAAGAGAAATTTCCAGAGACTTTCGCAAGATGTGAAGAAAGAAAATTCCTCTCAGACGAATCTCCTTGTCATCGTCAACAACAACAACATCAACAACAAACACATCGCCTGGAGCTGCAACTGCGACTTTTTATGCAACAAAAACAACAACAACATTGTCAACAACTCCAACATCGTCATCAACAACAGCAATTTCGTCATCAGCAATAAGAAAATCCTCTTTAGCATATTTATCATTATTTTTCTGGCTCCGTCATTGTCTTGTCGCAAACGTGGTGCTGCCAGATCCATGCGATTCCCTGCAGCGCGGCGAGCGTCAACAGTTCCTGGTAAAAAATTCAAATTAATGCCTTAATTGTAGTCGTTGTTTTTGTTGCTCTTTCTGTTCTCGTTTTTGTTCCCGTTGTCGTTTTTCCGCCATTCATCATAAGTGCATAAGTGTATCGGTGTGCTTGTGTGTGTGTGGGAAAACTTTGTGCTCTTCCTCGTTGCCTTCTTCCTTTTTAATTGGTGGGTCTTTGTTGTTTCTGTTGTTGTTGTTGTTGCCTTTGTTCCCCTCATAATTGAGTTTGCGCTCAATTGAGCAACAAATTCAACATGTCTGCCTGATGATGATCGCGACGGGATGATGATGGGGCTTCGAGCCACGCCCACCGCCCCTCGTCCCGCCGCCCACTTCTCTCAATACCCATCGTCAACTCGCCCTCCCTCCCTCGTCGTTGCCATCGCCCTCCTCGTCGTCGTTCGCCATGCCGAAGCATAAATTAATGAGCTTTAGTTGGTTACCGCATTGTTGTTGTTGTCGTTATTTGTTGTTGTTGTTGTTATTATTACTTGCTGGTTGGTGCTCTTGTTGTTGTTGTTGTTCTCCCCTCCATCCCACCTTCTCCCTGGTACATCGGCTGCAGCCTCTGGAATATTCATTAGGCTAATGAAATATTTGTTGGCCACAGGGTGGGGCAGAGGCTAAACGTTGGTGTGTGTGTGTGTGTGCCTGCATTATTACAGTTTTTTTCAATTCCGCAGATTATTTTATTCATCACCGCGATTCTAATCTCTATGAATGTTTTATTACTTCTATTTATAATTATTTATTTATTATGATAAGGTTTTTTTTGAATTAAGAGTTAACATCCAATGTAAATTGAGATTTAATCTTTTTGCATGAAATGCAAATATTTCTGATAAATTAAAATTTCTCAGTCGATCATTATGATTTTCGTGAAGTTTTAATTAAATTGTCTAATTTGATATTATTTCTTTAAATGCTTGTTTTATTTGAAATCGATCGATGAAATGAAATTCAGAGTTTATTTTGAATTGCAAACAATTTATTTTTTTCAATATCGTGGGTTGATTTTTGTTAAATTAGTTAATCGATTAAGAGTTGATTTAATTAAATTTCTTCTGTAATTCATATATTTGTCAATTATTTTGACATTGAACTTCGAGGACTTTCCAATTAATTGTACATTGATTTTCTATTGCAATTTCGGTTCCTCACTCTCGAGTCCTCGTCCCGGAATATTCGCCACCCTCTGTCTAATCGGCTTATATTGGAGCGCCTGATATAATTCCTCTCAGGGAATGGCTCTCGCTCTCTTCCCGATGGGCGAACAACAAATCGAATTAAAAACAGTAAATACGACACGGTTGAATTCGGAGGGGGAGCGCGAATGAAGCAAAAAACTAGGGCGGGAAGTGAGAAGGAGAGAAAATGAACCCAGCAACAAGTGATTTCTCTGCCCACGATGTTGGCAACGCCTCGAAGGCGACGCGAAGAATCGACGACGGCGACGGCGACGCCGACGGCGAGCCGTGGGAAGCGGAAGGAAAAATCAGAAAATCCCCAAAGCCAAACAAATTAGCGAAATGACAGAGACGGCGTCTGCCAATTAGCGAGAAAGTGTTGCGAAAATGCTGCGAATTAACGAGCGCAAAAATAAAGAGTTTCATCTTCGTTCTCCCTCTTCCTCTCTCTTCTTGGACTCCTCCATGTTTCCCGAGCTTTCCATTCATCTCGCTGGCGCTTCTGACATGACGGAAATTAATTGCGAAAAATTATGATAAAATTCGCACTGCACTTTGCACAAAACGACGCCGCACATTCGCAACTTTCAACACAATTTGGAGCTGTCAGGGGAGCCGTTTGCATACTTTTCCAATATTATTCTTAATTTCCCCCTGTTTATTTTTATTTTTCAGGCTTCCTTTGCCGTTGCAGCTGAAGGAAGTTCCCGTTTAATTAATCAACTTCCAGACGCTCTTTCTCCGTGAAAGTTTCGCATAAATTACCTCAAACTTATCGTACTCCTCCCTACTCTCCTGTGCAGTCTTCTCTTTCCGCCACCTGCTGTTTCTCTCTCTGCCTCCGAGACTTTGAGTCGTCCCGCATCGAGTTGAGACGAGCTCCGCCGACCCTAACTTGATTAAACTCATTGCTACGTGCACCGAGCTTCATTAGGCACGTGAATATATTATTTTCCCCAAGGTACCAGGGCACCAGGGTGCCTGGTACGATCAAACTTTGTATGAATACGGCGATAATTGCCATTGCCCGATCTGCTGATAATTTGTTGTCTTCTCGGTGAAAAACCCCCCATACATTTCACTATATCCAGAAATGAGCAACGCATTCGCTCGATAATGTGGTTCTAATGCAAATCGCTTGATGTGATTTCAATTTCCATAGGAAAATATGAATGCTATTATATTTCCATTGGGCCGAAGTAGCCCTGGATCAAGTCTATTATTCAAAGGTTTATAAATCGAGCCTTACTCTAAATGATGCCTGAACTGGCCCCACCTTGACCTTGCCCGGTGCTATTTGCCTATCGTGTTCCCCTCTCCCGTTTCGCATCAATCGGAAACCATTTCCTCGCCACCACGACCTTCGTCTCTTCGCCCCGGCCTCCGTCCCTTTCAACCACTTGCCACATTGTCTCCGCCATCCGGTCCGGTCTTTACCGCCACATTGTGTTCTCCACACCTTCTCGCGTCGCCACCCGTCTTCTCTCCCTCTGCCTTCTCCGCTCTATTCACCGATTCAAATTGATTTCTGTTGTACCACTCGAAACCTCTTCAAACCGCTGGCTGTTTCCGTGTTCCCATGTTTGCCCAGCATGGCAAACAGACCGAGGGGCCGACAGACAGACAGACAGACAGACAGACAGTAGTCGAGGTGGCCTCGGCCAAGTGTGACCACGACCAGGAAGCCCAGCGATTCACTAAATATTTGCTGTGCTGATTGGGGTTTCTCGATGTTGGGCGGTGATTAAAGAATTTCCATCTCCCCGACTTCTAATGAAAGTCGGCACCGCCGCGAGGGAGAGAACATTAAAGTTGGCCTCTTCTTGGTAAGTAAATTGAAGCCGAATCCCCGTTAGGGAAGACATTGAAGTTGGCACCTCGATCAGTTGAGGTCTCTCCGCTTGTTTATGGCGTTGGTTCGAGGGAAGTCGGGAGTCGGCGCTTCGCTTGAAAGTGGCCCCAGCTCCTCCTGCTCCTCCTCCTCCATCGCCCAGGCAGAGCCAGGCGTGCGGCTTTCAACACTTTGTTGCCTCGCTCGGCTGCTTCCGACCAGCTCGGCTCGGCTCCTTCCTTCCTTCCGCCTCGTCCTCTCGTCCTGCCGCCAAGTTTATCCGAAACTAATTCAGTTCCCATTTTATGCGTTCTCGTGGAACCTTTCAACTTGCTTCCTCCACCGTTGTCGTCACCCCGTCTGCGCCTCCTCCCCTCGAGAGAGATGGCGTTCCTTTGTAAAGTTTCGCAACATCGATTTCGGCTCCACGTGCTGTTTGCGTGGCTGTTGCGTCGTTGGCAACGCGGCAGGTGCCCGTCGGAGCCGCCTCCGCCGGTCCTGCGGTGTTTGTGCGGTTCCCATGTGTGTGAGCAGGGGAGGGAGGTAGGTAGCTAAAGAGTGAGAGGGAGTTGGTTGCGTGTTCGCTTCGTGTGGGTGTGAGTGGGACGGAAGGCTTTCAGGGGACTTTTATGGTCCTCGAGCCTCGAATGCATCCTAAGTTAGGCCCAGTTTCCGTTTCGCCTTCCAACTTTCTTGTAATAGCAACAATAGCAACAACAGCACAACCATTGCCGCAACTTTTGTAACAATGGTGCACACAGCAACAAGAATTACAGCAACAACAAGAAGAACAATAACAACAACATGTAACTTACGGCCTGCATGCCTGCGATGTTCTAAATCTCTGCTAACCCAGATTTTCGTTCCAGTTCTTTTGATAAACCTCATGCGATTTCTTCTCTCCATCTCTCTCTCTCCTCTCCTCTCATCCCACTTTCCTCTTCCTCTCTCCTCCCTCCCTTTCGTGCACCTTGTCCACTGCACTTTCTTTGGAAACTTCTGCGGAAAATAAATTTCATAAATACCTTTTGAGTTCTGACCTTTTCCTTCCCGCACCACTGCCCACTGACGACCTGTTTAGTTCAATCCACTGAGGCTCCTCGTCCTGCAGCCGATCGCCAGTGGTTTAGGCCTCGTTGTCTCGGTCTCTTGGAGGTCTTGTTGTGAATTCCCAACATAGGCTTCATTCAATAAGGTTCATCGGTTTCTTTCATGACGCTGACGGTCTCGTGGTTTTGTGTTCTTCATCTCCAAAGTCGATGGCAAGAGAAGACGAGCTCGTGGACACGTTTCGTTATCTGCGATCCAATTAACTTGTTTTACCTTTGAGTGCTTTTGTCAATTTGTCAAATTGCTGATTACAATTAGCACTTGGCTAAAAATGTTGTTTAGCGGAATTTTCTCAAAATTCTTTCGTTTCCTGATTAGTCTTCTTTGCCTTTACTGCATTAAATTTGGGTTTCACTTTAATTTACCTTTGAATTTCCATAGTTTGAGCGATCTGTAGAGCATGGCAATGAGCATGGCCTTCTAGTTCTGATTCTACTTCTAGAACAAAGTTCGGCTTCTCATTTCGTGAACTCCTAAAATCACCGTAACAAATCGAAAACTTGATTTCCTTCCACTCCACAACTGCACGACTCGAGTCGACTGGAGTCGACTCTTGATTGCGAAACTTGATAATAATCCACAAGACACTTGGGTCTCCAAATGATCCTCTTCATCAAAACTTCTCTCGTTTCTTCAGCGAAATTTCCTGCTCCCGATCCCTGCCGCCCTCTCCCCAGATCCCTCTTAATATATAGGTGTGTGCTTCGATATATTAAATAGATTTATGTGCCGGAGAATGAAAATGATAAAACATTTCCATGCATCAGGATGTGCGCGTGGGTGTGTGCGTGTGTGTGCGAACTTTATCCTAGTTGAGACGGACATAAAATATCGGCGAAGAGCGAGCGAGAGGAGGGAGAGTGGAAAAAATCGAAACTTTACAAAAAGCGTTGTTAAAAGAAGCTTTTGAATAATGCAGGACGTGTAAAAGGGTTTTTTATGGCATCCATCTCGCCGTCTCCCTCCCACGCCCACCTCGCCTGCGGTCGGCCAACGCTTCGTCACGCGGTCGCCCCTCGCCCTCTCTCTTTCGCCATTGTCCTCGGGGCCCCGAGATCGTCAGCCCCGTTTGGCTCCTTCTTCCGTCGTCGTCGTCGTCGTGGGTCCGCCACCGCCCTCGCCTAAGTGATGCAATTTATCTTAGCAAACAGGTGAATACATTAGCTCGGATGACACAGCCGGGTGGCAACGCTTTGCACCAGCGCATCACGAGAGGAGCGGGGGAAAGAAGGAGGATTTAAAACCAGCAGCAAATTTCGCCGGTCGGGTCGTCGAGGGTGAGAGAGAGGGAGCGAGAGAGAGGGAGCGAGAGAGAGGGAGAGGTAGATAGAGCGGCAGAGCGCGAAGGATTAAGTGCGAAAGCCTTTCTCGTCGAAGTTCACAAAACTCGCAGCATACTTTTGGGCGCTCCCGAATTCGCTCGCTTGATGCATTTCTTATGCGAGTTCTTTTTCGGAAAGAGATGGAAGTAGGGAAGAAATCCAAGAAAAATCTAAGGAAACAATTCAATAAAAAAGGGAAAAATCAACTAAAAAAAAGTAGATCAAATAAAAATCAAATTGTGCGAAGATTTTTATCGAGAGAAACCCAAATTGAGAGAAAACCCCAAATTGAGAGAAAACCCAAATTGAGAAAATGTGTGAAAAGTGAGAGAAAAAGAGGGGGGAAAATACAAATTGGGCGAAAAAACGAAATGAATGAAAAATAAATGGAACTCAAATCGCGAATTTAAAGCGATTTTTTGCTCCTCGCCCTTGGTCTCGGCTTCGGTCCCTTCCCCGCCCTCCTCCCGCCACCCCTCGTCGCGCTCCGGTCGTCAGCAAACTTTTCCAATTTTCTTGCATTTGCCCGCAGGTGCAGCGGCAGCGGCAGCACCAGCAACAACAATAACAACAAGATAATAACAACAAATGGCATTTTTAGCCATGGAAATTTCGTTGTGAAAATTTGAAACAAGCGTGGGAACGGAATCGAGGAAGAGAGGGCGGCATCACGAAAGACGGGTCCGAATAGTGGTAGAGACAGAGAGAGAGAGAGAGAGGGAGATGGGATCAAAATCGTCTCGAAAATTGCATTTGTTGAAGTAAACAACGGCGAGGCGTTTGACTGACGGCGGAGGGATTCCGAGAGCTTCCCAAAAGCTTCCCTTCCTTTTCCCCCTCTTCACCTTTCCCCCATCTCCTCTGTCCCTCACTGTCTATCTCTGTCTCTCTCTCTTGATCCCACTAACTGTCGATGTCTTAATCCTGGAGCTTTCGCTGTCTGTCTGCATCGGTCTCGCTGTCTGTCAATCGTTTCGTTTGCCCTTCCATTCATCGCTTACTTCGATTTCTCTGATCTCGATTCTTTAGTTTTTTCCTCTATTTTTCTCTATTGTTTTTTCTATTTTCCCTTTTTTCTCTTTTTTCATTTCTGTTTTTCTCTTTCTTCCTTTTGTTCCCCGGCTGATCCGTCTCTTTCACGCTCTGTTTGCTTCCACGTCTATCGATGAGCACGAACTTTCGACCGAGGACTCAGACAGGAAAACAAAGATGTCTTCCCTCTCCCCCCCCTCGCTCACCTTCACCCCCTGGCCTCCCATTCTACCGTTCTCGTTCTCATCCCGTTTGCACTCATGTCGGAATCGGCTTTTCGAGGAGCTCGAGTGGAGTTCCGGGAATCCTTTTCGATCGGTAAAATTGATTTCTTTGTCAAGAAAGTTTCAATTTTCTATTTATTTCACATGGAGAGATTTGGCTTCCAATATACGAGAAATAAATAACAGATACTGTGGCCTTGAAACAATATTTGGACATGTTTTGCTCAAATTTTTCCCCTAAGAAAATATTTGAATATTTATGTCAGTGGAATTTTTGTATTTCAAGACTCTTTGAACGAAGGCAGGGAAATTCTGAAAATTGTGTTCTTCTCGTTCTTCCTGTTTCTCTCTCTCTCTGTTTGAAAACTCATTTCATCTGACAAAAGCTCGGCAGGGAGTTTTGAAACTCATTTTTTAATTTACATCCAATTAAATCGGAAATCTCCGCGTGCCGAAGCATGTAAAGCCATCAAGCGTGACGACGTATGGGTGTGTGTATGTGTGACCGTGTGTGTGTGTGTGTGCCTCCGTGTCCTGTGTAAAATCGGCCACAAATTTGTCCCTTGCGCCGGATGTGCCGAGCTGGCCAAACCGAAACAAATAAAAGAGAAAGGAAGACAAACCACAAATGGAAATTTAAAAAAGCGGTCGCAAAAAATTAATGAAAATTCATGAACGTTTTTTGAAGTTGTCGGAAGCAGGATGACATGACGCAAGCACACACACACACACACACACCGGCACACACACATGGACAGACTCGCGCACCTATACACACGTATTGTCGAAGCCATAAATATTCCGGATCTCTCGTTTTTCCCAACCTTTTTGTCTTCGCTTCGCTCCAAATGCCTTTTTGAATGCCTTTTTACGTCCAGCTCTGGCGGGACGGCTTTTGAAGACGAGGTGGAAATTTAATGCCGGGATTTTTATGGATTATTCTCCGTGAAATTGGGAGCGAAATTTCAACGACTTAATACTTAATGCTGGAATTGGAGGTTCCTCCATCCTTTCGCCGTCTTTTAGCAGACTTTAAGGCAGCTTAATTTATTTTACTGCACTTCCCCCTGGGAGAACTCCAATTAATAACACTATAAAAACTATAATTAATTGCTCTTACGGGAGCTGGGAGCGAGAAAGAGAGAGAGCGAAGGTGGAAAAACGAGAGAGGAGGATCGTGAAAGTGGCTTCAGGGACTGCTTTTTGTTGCCTCGGACGGGGGAGGCGGCGTGAGGAAGCCGGCGAAGGTGGGACGAAGGTGGGAAGAAATTGCAACACTTTTCAAAATGAACGCAATTACAACCACACGCACGCACGCACACACACGGCTTCCTTCCCGCACACACACACACACGACTTCCTTCCCGCACACACACCCACGCGCATTCGCTTTTAACAGACGGACCAGAGTCCGCTTCGCACACACGACCCGGGCTCAGGCATATCGACGTCTTGCGGTGGAAAGAAGAAGTGGAAGAAGGAGAGAACGAGAGATGTGACATGAGTGTGAGTGAGAGAGGGAGACAGTGAGTTACGGACACTGGAAAAGCAGGGTTTCGGTGAATTCTGCGAATTTTAAATTCAAAGCAACTTTTTGGATGACTTTCCAGCCTCTTGTTTTAAATATTTCATTCAATCCAATTACATCGTATTTTTCTCAATCAATCGTTTTGAAATTCAAGCTCGGCTGCTCTTTTTCTGCTACAATTATGCGGAGAATTTCTCTGTACCTTTTTCAATGTTTTCAAATCGGTTTCCCAATTATAAATTCTCCAGGTTTTTCCATTTTTGGTCCAATTTCTGTCCAATTTTTGTCCAATTTTTGTCCCTTTTTTGTCCAATTTTTGTTTTTATTTTTATAGTATTTTTTCCATTTCCAGTTGCGTTATTGGCCCCGTGTAAATAATCAAATATTTTCACTCCTCCACTGCCATTTCGGGCCAATTGCACCGCTTCAGCTGCACATGTCCGGCTCCCATCCGTCACCGGTCGTCTTCCTTATTTCCGTGTTTTCCTTACTTATTTTGTTTCCCCATCAGCCCCCGCTGGCTTTTCGTGCCCTCGTGCTCGTTCTTCCACTACGTTCTATGGTACTTTTTATGGCCTTTTTTAACATTTTTTTAGCCATTCTGGCGTTTTCCATTCCGTTTTTCGTTCACTGTTTTTGTGCTCTTTGTGGAAGTGGAGTAATTTTGAAATTCAACACCAGCAACACATGTTGGGCCTGAGAGAGAGTGAGAAAGAGTGAGAGAGCAAGGGTGGAGTGGGTGTGGGAAAGAGACGGAGTTCAGGTCGCCGCTCGCAAAGAGTTAAATTCCATTTAATGATGCAGAAAATTACTATTATTTTCTATTTTTTGTTTTTTAAAGAAACCCATAGAGTGGCGGAGAGAGAGTGGGGAATGAGTCCGAGAGAGAGGGCTGTATGTGAAATATGATAGGAACACGAAGGCGACTGCGAAACGAATGACTTCCACCAGGAAGTCCTGGGTCCGGGTCAAGGATCGGAGTCGAGGACGATCCTTATGGGAAAATACAAAAGGAGAGTTGAGGGAAAAGCGACAGAGGGAGAAGGGAGGGAAGGAGAGAGTGAGAAACCTCAAGGGATTCCGGTTGGAAATGGCCGAAATTTGCAGGGAAATTGCTTCATATTTCTGTAAATAAATCTCTCCCATTCGAGACGATTCTCTCTTTCCTTCCCTTCCCTTGGATTCAACATAATAATTGATTGTGAAGTTGCTGCTGTTGCGGGTTGGGGAGGAGGAAAAGTGAAGGCAGTGAGGGGGAGAGAGTGAGACAGAGACGGTGAGGGAGGGCGGGAGGTAGGTAGGGGAATGAGGACAAGATTTGATTATGTTAATAACTGTAGTAACAATTGCAAATGTGTGTGAGAGACAGGCACAAGGACGACGTTAATTAAAACAACTGTCGAGCCTAATGCAATAAGCAGAGCAAAACAACAACAACAACAACAACTTCCCCAGCACCAACAACAACTCCGACAACAAATAACTCGCAATTCATTATGCATAATTTTCAATCAGAATTTAATGTCAGTTGACAGTCGAAAATATGTGAATGGCTGGTGTAATGGTGTGCGTGTGGGGGTGTGGAATGTGTGTGTGTGTGTGAATGAGACTGCGTTAATGAGTTAATGCGTGATGTGCAAATGTGAGTGTGTGTGTGCTGGTGACACGAGAACCCCATTACAACAACACGAATAGGCTTTTGGTCTTAATTGCAAAAAAGCAAGAAAACAAAAAATCGATGTTAATTGTTGAGTTTCATCATTTTTTTTTTTTTTGGTTTTTTGTTCAATCTGGCAGCACTTTCTATCAAAGCAAAAAACAGCATCAAACTTCACTCATTAATTTCAATTTGCGAAATTGAATCATCTCCACGGCACGAATTAAAAACCACTTTTTTGCGGTCAATCAACGACTTTCATTAAATTTCCATTGTAACGAATTTAATTGCGTTTCGGACCGAGCAGAAAAAGTACTGCATTTTCGCTCTCTTTCTCGCCTCTCGAAGGCCATCGCATTCGCCTCTTCCTCGTCCTTCCTGCCTCAGCTCGTCCTTCCCGCTCCTGTTGGACGAAACTTCAGATCTCCATCGCTGGAACTCGTTGAAAGCCTTCGAGGAAGTCTTGTCGATGCACTTGAGGGCGTTGCCACATATTTCCACCACACCGAAGCGAGAAGTTTCCCCTTGTATTATGTGCGGGAAAATATTTCCTTTTTATTTTCGCCGCTCTTCAAAATTTCCCCGTTGTCTCTGTTCATCGAGAGCTTTATCGAAGCCGCAAGTTTACTTAACGTCTACTTGAGTGCAGCTCGGCGTGAGGAGAGGGAGGAGGCAGGAGGCAGGAGGCAGACGGTGTGAGGGAGGGGGACGTGAGCGGGGGACAGAGTGCGATAGGGCGGTGTGGCGGGCTGGATCGACAGATTCGAATACAAACTAAGATTTAGATCCTTCGCAGCGCACGAAGCAACTCGATCTGGCATCGACGATGATTTGCACGAGTGCCGCAGGGCGGTGGCGGTGGGCGGTACTGAAGGGTGGGCGGGACTGCCGAAGGTGGGCGGGGTCGTCGATGGAGCTGAGCGATTGAGAAGGAAGGAAAAGTGGAGCTTGAGGCTTTTGTACGCGACGAAGACGTCGTGCAAGGGCATCGACGATGAGTGGCTTGAGTGGCGAACGAGGCGAGAGAGAGATAGAGAGAGAGAGGTAGTCATATCGAAGAAGGAGGAGGGCGGGGGGAAGAGCCTGTCGATGAGAGTGAGGGAGGGAGCCAGCATGAAATATCACCGAGCATCATCCAATTTATAAGCTCCAGAACTAACACAGAACCCACGCACTAAAACAAACACAAACACTCACGCATACTCAGAGCCAGCTCATCACAAGCCCCAAGAGGGAGGGGGCAGAGTGAGGGAGGGAGACGGGAACAAAGCTTTGCATATGGAGTCGTCTTGAATCCTTTCAGCTGCAGCAAGTGTCGAGTAAACGGAGTAGGGAGGGAAGGGAAGGGGGCGAGGGAGTGAGGGAGAGATTGCCGGAGAAGGGAGGGCGTGAGGGAGACGAACGGAGGGAGATAGTGACAGAGCGCAATGGAGTTCGAACGTGAGAGGGAGACGGCGAACGTCGGTGATTTGTTGTGAGCCAAATGGATTGTGATTTAATACGAACGAAATGTGCAGTTTATGGCAGCGAGTGAATGGGATTCCACGTTGTTGTTGTTGTTGTTTTTGTTGCTCTTTTTGTTGTCTTCCAAGCGTCAGAGATTTTCAAGTTTTAGCTAAATTTACAAATAAAAAAAGAATTTTTTTAAATAAAGCGAAAATTAAAAAAGTCAATGAACTTTGCGATTCAAGTCGAGGATTTCGGTGAACTTTCGCAGAACTTCCTCGCAGTTTCGCGAACGAGATCGAAGAAAGAGGTGAATTCGAAGGTCCCCGAAACAGGTCAACCGGAAAACTTCGACCCAAGTGAAAAAAACACCATCCTCCGATGGTCTGAGAGGAGCTGAAAAGGCTGAAATTCCGAGAACTCGTGAACTGAAAAGTTCGAGATGCGAAAACACTCACTTTTATTAAAATATGAAGCGAGTGCATCTGAATTTTTTCCTCCTTCTCCCCGCACTTGAGAAGCGCTCGCATCCGATTGCGTTGCCATCTCGCAATCTCGCCATCTCCGAGTGCAGCGAGGTGGCAACGCCGCTAAGTGCGCTCCGTGTATAATTGCACAAGTTCGACGAGTTGGATCCGTGGCTTGCATGATTGAGCCGGAACCCGACGCCAGATGCTCGCTCTTGCTCTCTCCTTCTCGCTCACACTCCCTTACCGTGCTCAACCGCCTTCTCGCTCTCTCCCTCTCCCTCTCCCTCTCTCTCTCTCGCCCTCATCTCCTTGGCTCCTCTTCGCACTGACCTCGTCCGTTGCGGGCGAAGCCATCGCCGTCTCCCGCCGCCTCCATCTCCCTCTCACTCTGCCACATTTCGGCCCTTCGCTGGCCGCTGGCTCGGCATCTGTTGCCATCGTTCCGTCGCCTCCCTCTCCCTCTCTCTTAGCCATGGTTTATCGCTTGGTCGTCGCCATTGTCTGGAGTCGGTCGTTGGTCGTCGGTCGTTGGTCCTCGTGCTTTTCGTTTCGCCTCCTCCTCCGCGTCGGGCCCTCGACACCACCCTGTGGTCGGCGCTTCTCCGTCGATCGTTCCCGATTTCCTCTTTACTCGCTCTCTCCCTCTCTCTCTCTCTCTGTCTGTCTGTCTGTTTGTCTGTGTCGCTCGCCCCTCGCCTCGTCCCTGGTAATTTCGTTCACAGCACTGGGCGATTTCGCCTTTTTGCATCGTTAGACATCCTTGTTCTCCTTCTACTCTGGGTTGTTGTCAGTGTTGTTTTTGTCTTTGTTGCTTTGGTGGCTGGGCGAAAAATGTGGCAACGTCGTGCGGCGCCGCCGAAAAAGCCCTTCGAGTGGAAAGTGTGAAAATCGAGCATCGACAGTTGGAAATTCGTAATCGTAATTTCCCTACACGCGATTGCAGTTGGCCGAATGGGGTCTTGTTGTTGTTGTTCTTGTTCTTCTTCTTGTTGTTTTTGTTCTCCTGGTTGTTGTTGTTGTTTCTGTTGTTGTCCCTGTCCATGTGCGTTGCCAATTGTCTCTGTGTGCGGTCGTCCGCTCGTCGATAACCGTTGCTTCAATGGAGAACTCGTGCCTTACCGAGGGTGTTGCCATCTGCCTCTCTCTCTCCCTCATCCTCACCCTCTCCCTGTCCCTCTCACTCCCCGCAGCCCCATCTGGCAATTTGGTGCATTTGTTACCGGAGCCAGGCCCGAGAACGAGAACGTTTAACTATTGCAAGCTCACAAAAGACCTCGGGCAAAGGAAGAAAAAAATTGGGAAAACCTAGGAAAGTTAAAATGAAACACTTTCGAACATCGTGTTCTCTCACTCCCTCAATCCCATCCCTCACTCTCCCCCCTTCTCTGTCGTCGCCCTCCTTCTCTGTCTCCCCTCAGGGCCGATGACCTGAAACTTTCTCTGGAATTAGCCTTAGAAGCCCTTCCCACGTTTCGCACGTTATTTTCCTCCAATTCGTCCACCTGGGTTTCGCTCTATTTCTTCACCTCCCCACCCCCTCTCTCGCTCTCCGTCTGTTCCCCCCGCTTGGTGTTTCCTGAAGCCATTTTGCAATTTTATCAACATTTCATTTTCCCATTTCCAACGCCTTCCTCGTTCTCCAGGGACTTCTCTCGGTAGTTTTTCCATTTCTAATGGGGGTACGAAGTTGTTGTTGTTGTTGTTGTTTCTGCTGCAGTTAGCCTTGTTCTCGTTGCACTGCCCGTGACGCCGGTCATTTCCGTTTCCGACACGGCACTGCAATTGAATCATTCGCTCCACCTGTCGCCGGCACCACCACCTCCAGCGGCCCGAACTCCCTCGGCTGCTCGCCGTGGCCGGGGTCACCAGGAGCTCCTCTCAACCTCCCTTCTCTTCCTCTTCCTCCTTCTTCTCTTCCCCCTCTCCCTCGCTTCGTCTGCTCCTCGCGCCCTGCCCTTCGCGTGGCTTGCAGGCCAGTTAATCCGATTTGAATTTCGGTTTTTAGTTCTGTTCTCGTTTTGGCTTTAGTTTCATTCCCGATTTTCCACTCCATATTTTCGTTCCCATTTCCTCTCTCCCTCTCTCTCTCTTTCCCACTCCCTCTCTTCCTCTCACTCCCACCTCTCACTCTGGTCCTGCTGTTTCCGTCGTTCCCCATCTACTTCAAGCCTTTCACTCCCATTTTTCCTGCAATTTTCACCTCTTCCTTTTTTCTAGATCTCCCTTCCTCCTCCTCCTCTCCTTCTCCCTCTTTCACTCTTCCTCCGACTCACTTCTCTCCGACTCGCTCGCTCTGTTTTCGGTCCCGCTCCGGATTCGAGTTGAAGTCGGTGCCTGAGTCGGAGCCGGAGTTTGGCTCGCAGTTAAAATGCGATTAGTTTCCAACTTTTGTGTACAGCTGCGGAAGGGGGAATTTTCCCTCTCCCCCCAGAGTTTCGGGTGTTACGTTTCTATTATTTTTCCTTTTATTATTTTCGGGACACAACGGCAATTATAGTTTAAGAACTTCTCCACAATTTCTTCTTACATTTTTCATTTAACATGTTCTAATTCTTTAACTAATTTAGAATTGAGGAATTCTTGTAATTTTTATTTTTATTTATTTATTTTTGTTTTTTATGCTTTACCTTTTTTCAATTTTAGTCTGAATTGTGGGCGATTTATAATAATTTTTTAAATTATTTTTTAATTTTTTAGTGCATTGTTTTTCTTCTTAGATCTTGTTGAAAGTCTGTTTTTATCATTTTCTGAGAAATTTGATTTATTTATTTTTTGATTTTTCATATTTCCTTCCTTCTTCTGTTTTGATCTCACCTCGACCTCCGTCCCTTTCATTCCCTCCTTCTCCTGGACTCCTCGCTTCCTGGAATCCTTTCAATTCGAGAACATTTTCACATCGTTCATCATTTTCTTTCACACTTTTCCCATTTCCCCTTCGTCGCCCTCGGTTCCTCGGTCGCTCCTGTTCCCGAATATATTTCATAATTTTCTTCCGCTCTCTTTCCTTCACCTTCGTTTCCCCTTGTCTCGCTCTTAGCAAAAAACTCCTTTTCAATTCGTTTATTTTGCTCGTTTCGAAACGAACTTTTGGCCGCAAATTTTGTCTCCCGATGGGCGGCGACTCTAAAATGCCGGGGACAACAGCAAAAGCAACAGCACTCGACAGAAGACATTATGTGATAGTGTGGCAACGCCGCAACGGCCGGCGAGCCACTCAGTGCAAATTATGGCAACCATTTAACTATCATCAATAAATCGCATTAAAACGAGCGTCCACGAAATGGCGCCGGCAGACGAAGGCAACAACAGGGACGACAACAATGTCATGATCATGGTCATAATTGTTGTTGCCATGGTCATCATTGCTGCCGTCATCATCACCATCATCGTCATCAGTATCCTCGTCATCGACTAGAACAGCAACTGGCGAAAGCTTCCAGCTTTGATGCACATTAAGGTTGCCAAAACGATGTTAATAGAGAGGAGCCAAGCGAGTGAGAGAGACCCAGAGAGAAAGGGAGAAGGAAACAGGATGCTCAAAGGAGTAGAACGGTGTGCGAAAGAGACAGGCAACTGGAGACACACACAAACCCACGTACGACGAACGCTGGTCGCTCGCTCGGAAAACCATGTTTGAGTCACCGAAACCGAAAAGTGTCGAAGCGAATGACGCCGATGGAGCGAGGAAGGAGGAAAACCAGAGAGGGAGAGAGGCAGAGAGGGACAGCGAGAGGGAGAGAGGGGGGGGGGGGGGGGCGATGGGTATGGGTAGGAGTCGTAGCGAATGCGGGAACTCGAGTGGCCGCATCCGAGCATTCGACAACGAGCAGCGGGTCGAGAGATCGGGGCAGGAGAGATAGAGAAGACATGATTGGCAGGACAAAGGGGAGGCAACGAGGGGAGAGAGGGGGGGAGAAAGCGGTGGAAAAGGGGGAGCAAGGCAGGAGGAAGCGGGAACATGAAGGTGAGGAGCTGAAAGGATGACATTTTGAAAAGGTAGCAAAGGAAACGGCGGAGGGCCAGCGGACGGCGACGTGAGCGCAGACGAAACAGGACAGGCAGGACTCGAAGCGAGGGAAGCGAAAGGACATCGTGGCGGTGGGGGCGGACGTGGACGGGTCGAGCGAGGGGACGACGAGGATGGAGCGAGGTAATGACCAGCACGGACGGGACGGGATGCAGATGTCCGGGTCCAGGGAGCTGAAAAGACGAGGGAGGGGAGATCGGGAGGACGAAGGAGGGCCTCGTGACGATGGTGGACGGCATCGTGATGATGACGGAGGGCTTCGCGATGATGATGGATGGCATTACGATGACGATGGAGGACGGACGATTCCGGCATCATGATGACCCCGATGACTCCGAGGCCCCGACGGTTCGGGCTCATTAAAAACACTTCAGCCAGGCCATTTCGGTCGACTTTTGCCAACGAGCTCAATTGAGAGCTTAGGCAACCGATTCGCTGCCCAGAAAGCTTCTTTAAATGTTCTCTTTCTCGCGCTCTTTCCTCACTCGCCCACCTCCACTCCAGCACTCACTTAGATTTTCATCGAAATTTAGGGGAGAAAAATTCTCCGCCGAGTGAAATCTGGCCACCTGGAGCCGGAAGTCGACGCCACGAACGGATTGTCGTATTTCCGTTACAAGCGATTTCCGGCTTCCGGTGGTGAGGGAGAATGGGAAACGAGTGAGTGGGAAGGGAGAGTATAAAAGAGTGAGGAAGGCGCTGAGGCAGTTGAAGGAAACTGTGAGAGCGCAGAGCGACAAGAAAGGGATATTTTCGTGTTCCTTCCCCTTTTCCCGCTCATTGCCGACTTCCTCCTTCCACTACTGCATCCTCCGGCTTCCTGTGGCTTTATCGGCTGCTCCAGATCTGATGCGGATGCTGAGCGATGGTTGGAGAGACGAGGAAATACCATTGGAGAGGAAGAGGGTGACGTTGCGATAATGGGAGGAAATCCTTTTCATGGTCTTTCTAATTAATTCACCTCGCTTCCTCGAGTAGCGCGGTGAGGGAAACCTGGGGAGAGATTCGGGTTCTTGTGGTCGGAGGGGTGCGAGAGTCAACGAATGGAGGGAAGGGAGTGAGGACAGGTTCCAGTTCAATGTGTTTTCATCCCCTCGTCATTTCCTTCGTCCTCCGACCAAGTTCTCATGCTTAACCTCAGCTGCAAGCAGTTCTTTAAAGGTTTAACTAATTTTCCCCCTGCACCTTCGAAACTCTCACAGCTGCTGGACTCCGAAAATCGCGGAAAATCGAAAAATCGGCGACGATGGAAGGGAAAAAAGAGAAGAAAGGGACAGGGAGCAAGTAAGGATGGTGCGAACGAATGTCCACGATAATCAGTGAAAAAGTTTCTCTCGCTCCTGCCGAACTTTTGCACAACTTTCTCGTGCTACCGCAGTTTTTCCCTCCTCTCCTGGTTTTGGATTTTATTTTTCATTTTTTGTTCTTTTGGTTCCCTTGATTTCGCTTTATCTCTACTCACTTTTGTCTCTAGTTTCTTCTTCCCTCCGACTCTCTTCCCTTTTCATTCTTCATTTAAGTTTTACATTTAGTTTCTTCTCCCTCTGCCTCACACTTGAACGCCTTCGTCGTCGACTTTTTTAAAATAATTTTTGCCACTTGGTTTTTCTAGGAAAATTTGTTCGTCCCTTATTATTATTATTCACTAGCTCGTTTAGGTTTTTGTTGTTTTCATTGGTAGGTTTTTCCCATTTATTTTTAATGCATTTTTTTATTATTTGTTTTGGTTAGTTCTTTTATTTTGATGACCAGTTTCGCTTAAATATTTGGTTTATTTTTATTACTTGTCATCTTTTTTGTCCAATATTTTGTTTGTAAATTTTTGAAACTATGCATATGTTTTTATTTGTTTTTTATTTGTTTGTTAATTCACATGTTTTGGGCGTGAGTGTGAGGAATTTTGGAAGGAGGGAGAGCGAGAGAGAGAGAGAGAGGGGGGACCCAGGAAAACAGCGATCAAAATCGGGAAGCGAAAGTTTCTGATTTCATTCTGTCAATATTTGCATTTTTGGTTATCTAAAATTGTCTGTTATTCTTTCGTTTGTTTGTTTGCTTGTGTCTGTGAATATTACCTCAAATTCCGACGTTGCCACCACGCTGAGAAACAGTGAAGTGCCTTTGTAAATATTGAATAATTCAATATTTAATTAGAACTGCAAATAATTGAACATTGTCCGACTGGTTTTCGCTTTACATTATCAGCTTCGGCATCGACGCTTTCGGCTCCTCTCCCTAAAATTCTGCTAAAATTGTTATTTTTTATATTTCCATAATTTTCGTCGCCCGCTGCGCCTCACGCCTCTATTTTTATTATTTTTTCTTCTCGCTTCAATGGTCACTGCACACGTCATCGCGTCTTGCGTCGCGCCGCGTCGCATCGCGTTCATTCGCCATCTCCCTCTCTCGCTCGCCCAGTCCTCGGTCGTTCCGAGCTCTCGCTTCATCTGTCTGTTCGTTGAACTTGACCCTTGGGGACATTTGGCGAGCAACAGGGGAGACAGCAACAACAACATCAACACCCGTCGCTCTGGCAACACCGATAAGAACCGATAAAAGAACAATTGAAAGCAAACAGACAGATAAGAATAAAAATATAAGTTCAAGTAAAATAAAAACAAAGACAAAAACAAACAAAAAATTAATTAATAAAACCAAAACAAAATTACGACACAAACGTCAATGGAGTCGTCGTAAAAGCTGAAGCAAAAGTCTGGCAACGCCAACAACAGCAACGCCGAGATGCGTGCGTGCGTTAATTTCGTCTCTTCTTCTTGTTCTGCTTTTATGCGTCTGCTCCCATCCCTTCCCACCCTCACCCTCTCTGTCACTACCGTTGAATCGCCCAGAAAACTTTTTTTTTTTTCTCTGCTTCCCTTTGATTATTTCTTCCCCTCCTTAATGTTTTTTTCTCCTCTTTTGTAGGTCTATTTGTTCTCCTCTGTTTTATTTTTGTTTTCTCCTGCTTCGTAGTTATCTTTTTGTAATTTTCCCCTTTTTACAGTTTTTGTTTCTGTTTTGTCATGTTTCGAGACCGCCTTCAGCAATTCTGAGAGCGTTGAGAGAATAATAGGGAGAGACATAAAGAGGCAGAGAGAGTTTCGTTCACCAAAGCAATTCCTCTCTCTCGCTCCCTCTCTCCGCGGGATCATACGATCGTTTGTGCTCTCGCTCGCGCCCTCATTTTTGCCGCTCTCGGTCGTGACATACATTTGTAAAGAGAGCTGTCAATAAGTGTGTTGTTGTTGTTGTTGCTGTCGTTCTTGAGAGCGCTTTGTTGTTGCGGAGAACATTTTTATTGTTGTGGGGAATGTGTTTGTTGTGCATGTTTTTATTGCTTTCGCCTACTTATTTGAATATAATTTGCTCATTGATTTAATTCTGTAAACGTGTTCAATGGCGTTTCGCTCCCTTATCTCGCTCTCTCTCTCTCTCTCTCTCTCTCTCCCTTTCTGACCGATTCCCCTATCGTTTCATTGGAATTTACTCCCTCTCTCTCTCTCTCTGCCTCGCCGCTGGAACGGAGCTTCTTTCGGATCTCGATCAGTCGAAGTCTCGCGCTCGAGTTGGCGAAGGCGACGCCGCGTTTCGAGCCCAGCTTGCGTCGATCGTTTTTTCTCGAAAGCCAAAAATGTAAAAAGTATTTATTATTGTTATTAAGTCGCTATATTTCGCTGCCAGTTGTTGTAGTTGTTGTTGTTGATATTTTCGTCGTCGTTTGTGTGAATTGAAAGATTAAACATGGAGTGAATGAAAGTGATCGAATGTTCAAATAAACCGCCCGAAACAAACGCAAACAGAAACAAATCGGAATAAATAAAATTCAAATAAAACAATAAATAAGTGAATAAAATATTGATATATGCAACATAAAACTTATATGTGATATAAAAATGTATATAAATTATTGAATTTTTGAAATATTTTCCCCTCTACTGAAACGAGATTCAGTTCATTGCAACGAAATAATTAAAGTTGAGACAATTAAAAATAACAACTTGTAAAAAGTGACAAAAAGTGTTGTTGCTGGACCCGCGTTGCAGCCACGTTTACAAAGTACGATTTATTTAATTTGATTTATGTCTTGCGGCGTTTGATTTTTTCATGTTTTTTTCTCATTTTTCCCGTCTTTGTCCGGTTTCTTTAAAAGCATGACAGCAACAGCAAAACATTAAAAATCCATGCCAACAAAATTCTTGAGATTCCCGCGCTCGCGATCGCCTCTCTCTCTCTCTCTCTTTCTCTCTTAGTAATTTTCGCTCTCTTCACGTGCTCCTCGAGTTCTTCGCGATCTTTTCCTTTCCTTTTTAATTTGATCACCATCGCATTTTTGTTTTATTTCTGGCAGACGCTTTGGACGCGTGTTTTTTACACGTCACACATCCGTCTGGCTCTCCTCTTCCCTTCTCTTTCTGGCCCCTTTCGCTCTGGCTGCCTCCCTTTCTCCAGCTCTGCGCTTCGTCGGCCCGTTGTGACGTCAGACCCTCAATTGCTCGGGATCTCGCGCCGGCTGCAGCCGTCCTGCTCTTCCTCCTTCGTTCCCTTTCCATCTTTCTCTGTCTTATCAGCTGACGCAGGCGCTGGAATGCCGCGAACCCACTTCGCCCTCTCTCTTTCCCTCTTGTCTATCATTTTTATTTTACTCTTTTACTTAACTCTCTAGATCCTGTTCGGTATTTTCTAGTCTATTCATCTGTTTTTATATAATACAAATTTTTTTATGATTTCAAACATTTTTTGTTTGTTTTGCCGATTCTTATATTTTCCCCATTTTCAAAAATATTTTTTTTATATATTGTTTGCAAGTCTATTTTTTTTCATACTTTCATATATTTGTCCATTTTGTCTCTTCCCTTAATTTCTTTATTCCCGTGGTTTTTAATGTTTTGTTGTTGTCGTCATTTTCGTTTTGCATGTTTGTTCTTTGTTGTACTTTTTTTAATCTACTTTTTTATCTATTTATTTCGTTTTTCTTAATCTCTCCTCAAACGTGCCTTGTAATCGATTTTTATACTTTTTCCGGCATTTTTCGTTTATTGTTATCTTCGTTGTTGTTGTTGCTCTTTCGTTGTCGCCACCGTCACTTGTGCTTTTTGTCGTTCGAAATCTCAGATTCTATTTACTTTGACGAATCGAATAAATCAATTTCTAATCGTATTTCTATCGCGACCGCAACATGATCGTCATCGAGGCAGCTGATGTAAGTTTCATTTGTAGTACTTAAAAAAATGTTTTTTTCGAATAATATTTTTACTTTTGTTAACTAAACTATGCAAAAATTCCCAAAATTAGTTACTTATTTTTTTTTGTTTTTACTTAAAATTCGTTAAGTTTTAAATTTTTAAAAATTGTTATTGTTTCTTTCTTGTTTTTCTTGCTTTGTATTTTATCTTTCTTTTTATTTTTGTTTAATTTTATTTCTATGTAATTTTATTTATATGTATTTTTATTTTATGTAATTTCAGTTTTTACTTTATGTATTTTTCCTTCAAATATTTTGTAATTTATGTCACTCCCTGCTGAATAATTAAATCTTATCTAATTTATAGTTTTGCCCCATCTTTTTCGTGCGTCACTCGAGTTCTTCGATTTTAGATTATTTTAATTTTGCCTTAGTTTTATCTATTTTGCCTGCTCTCCTTCACCACCTCGTTCTGCAGAGCGTTGAACCCCATTCGTTTCAGTTTCGACCCTCAACTGCCTTCAGCACAGTGGTGGCCCTCAAATTAGTCCTTAGTTAATTTGGGTCTCGCCCCGGTCTCTTTGCAATTAATTCTGGCCACGAGTTTCAGACGTCGGGTTTCGCGTTGTTGGAGTTGTTGCAGTCGATCTTTGTTCGTGTTTGGTTTTTAATTGTTGCTGTATGGGTGTGTTGTGTTGTTGTTGTTGTTGCCTCCACTGCAGTTGACATTGAGTCGCCGCTTATTTGCTCAGGTTGCCTACGAAAATGGGTCGTAGACATCTGTTCATGCGAAAATGGCAAAAAGGTTGAATATTTTGCAGAACGAAAAAAAGTGAAGTTTTGCAGCAATTTGCATTATTTTTGCATTCAGTTTTGTATTCATTCAGAAAATAATCTATATTAATTACCTTTCAAACATTCCTTCTCATGCTTAGGGTTTTCTCATATTTATTTTATTGTTTTCATGAGAATATGGGACTAAAATTTTGTATTTTTATACTGTAGTATTTTTCTTCTATTTTCTGCATTAGAATTTTAGTGTATTTTTATTTCAGTTATTTTGTTTTTTCATTTTACTTCTGCTATAACTTCGATTCAATGTGGACCCATTAGTTTTCCATTTAGACAATAAGAGAGAGGGAGAGAGAGAGAGAGAGAGAGAGAGAGAGAGAGATATGGGAGGAAGGGGGAAAGATAGAGGGAGATCAACGCCCTTTGCTTGTGCAATTGCTACGAGTATTTAATTAATTGTCGTCGCTAGCTGTTTGCTCACATTTTCCTCAGACGCACACGCTTTCGCTCTCTCTTTCGCTCCTTCCCACACATTGTCAACCCTCGGCCTTATCTCCCCGTCGCCTTCACACACTCTCTCTCTCTCCCTCTCTCCGGTACCACCACTGTATTCTCCCTCTCCTTCCCACGTTCTCCTTCCCCCGGCATCTCGATGCCATCGTCCGGCTGCGTCGTTTGAAAGATCCGGGCTCTTGAAGGAAAAATGTCCAGGGGAATTTGTGTGACAGAGAGCGGGAGTGGGTGTGGGAGTGGGAGGGAGATAATACTGTTGTGGGTTTGTCGTCATATGGTTTCCGGCTCTCTTCCTCTACCTGTGGTAACTTTCCCATGATCCGGATTCATAATTTAATACAACGTCAACAAATTTAATTACACATTGTTTTGTTTGGCGAAGTTCTTTCGTCGTCTCCGTGCTCAGTGCTCAATTCCTGGAACCGCCCCTCGGTGCCGCCTCCCCCCGCTGGCTCCTCCCACCTCCTTCCGTCGTCCTCTGCCTTCGGAAGTTTCCTGACCTCGATTGTTTATTTATGTCTGGCACAATTATTGTGTTTTGAGCACAACGGCCACATCGAGGGGATCTCGCAGAACGTGATGCTGTGGGTTCGAGTGCAGGGGATCCTTCGGCCGAAGGTCCTTTGTTGTAATAACTAAAAACTAGTTGAAACTTTTGCTCCTCATTTGCATGCGGGGCGACTTCGTGGAGTGGGGAAGGGAGGACAATGTTCGGGCTCAACTCCTTCCCGCTTCGCAAATTGCAAACTAAACACACGAGGAAAAACAAACCGAATGCAGAAATTCCACCCCGAACCCCACACCCTTCCTACCCTTATCCTGCGGGCCCTGTAGCTTCCCACACTCCTGGAAGCCACTGAAAGGCTCCACTGCCGCCTGCCTCTCCCGCCCTCTACGGTCGCCTCCGCCGCTCCACGCATCCTAATTACTCTGGCCACCGACTCCGCCCGGCTCTGGCGTGCCGGCGTTGCCAACCGTAGCTAATTTATGTGCTGATAAGAATGCCGGAAATAGTTGCGAAAACCAAAAACCAACCGCCGGACCAATTGAAAAAACACGGGTCGCTCGAGTTCGCGTCCCGGGGGCGAGGGTGCGAGGGAAGGAGGGGCGAAGGAGGTTCGAGGGACGGCTGCGATGGGAGCTGATTTGTGAATCGTCAACCAAGTGATTTGCCCCCCGTTTCCTTCCACCACACGATATCGGTATTCCAGACTATCGCCATTATCGTCATTATGCTCTTCCCTCAGGTGGTCTGGTTGCCGTTCTCTATTTCAACCGCGCTCATTTCACCATGGCAACAGCTCCTCTAGCGTCATCAGCAACCCTTAGTTCCCTTTCTTCCCTTTTCATCCGCCTCCCTCGTCAGTCTTCTCATGTCTCTTTCCTTTTTTACTTCCATCATTCACTCCCTGCCTTCATTTACCTCCTTCGATGCCCTCCTCCGTCTTCCCCATCGTCATCTTCCCTCGCCTGCACCTTCTCATCCATCATCAGTCTCATCATCCTGCTTTTCGTCACTCTTCCGTCACTCTTCCGTCACTTTCTTCGTCGTCGTCCTTCTCATTCACTGAATCTCTTTCTGATTTCCTCCATTAGTCTTCTCCCCTTTCTCTCCCTCCTTCTCTCCCTCTCCTTTCCCAACCTTTCCCTGGCTGTGTTTTGCTCTCTCCCCCACTACTTGCCCAGCTCAGCGATTCCTGCTCATGGCGTGGTCGGGAGTTTGTCTGTGTCCGAGTCTGGGTTGTCCGAGACAGACTTGAAGGGATTTCGCTGACAACGACAATGACAATATCAACATGGGCAACAACAACAACAACAGCAAGTGGAAAAAGTCCTCCGACCTGACCACACACAGAAACGTGACCAACTCGGCTCATCTTCCGGCTGACCAAAATTTAATTAATTCCTATGCGAAATCGGGATCTCCGAGGCGGGCGGATGGTTATGGAAATTAAATGTCATCGAGTTCAGCAGCTACGGTCATTTCTCATCGCCCCCAGCCCCAGCTCCAGTCCGGCTGGCGGCTTCCGAGGCCTGGGCGTGGCGCAGAGACGGGGACGTGCTGGGGAAACATTTAATTATTCATTCAACATGCATTTGAGGATTCGAACGGACGCTCGTTCCCCTAACAGGCGGCTCCCTCCAGTCAAATCAAAGAAATTCAAGATTGTAGATTGATTTGAGATTGGTCAGAGGGTGTTTGGGAATCCTACAGAATGCTCTAAATATGACTTCGTTCCCTTTAAACCCAATGGAATTTCGCAAGATCCCCATTTGGAATCCCCTTTGAACCCCGCGAATTGATAGTTTTTCTCTCTTTTCAGACTGGTTCCACCCTCACCACCGAGATGTTGCTCACGACCGCCGAGTCCTCGACGTTCAGCGCCTCGGAGGTGGCCGGACGCCTCCAGGTCGACGTCCGCACCGGCCTCAAGTGGACCGAGGCCAAGTACCGGGCGAAGATCATCGGCCACAACGAGCTCAATGTGATCGAGGAGGAGCCGACATGGAAGAAGTACATCGAGCAGTTCAAGAATCCCCTCATCCTGCTCCTGCTCGGCTCGGCCGCCGTCTCGATCTTCATGCGGCAGTTCGACGACGCCGTCAGCATAACGATCGCCATCATCATCGTCGTCACCGTGGCCTTCATCCAGGAGTATCGCTCCGAGAAGAGCCTCGAGGAGCTGAAGAAGCTGGTGCCGCCCGAATGCCACTGTCTGCGCGAGGGCCGGCTCGAGACGTTCCTCGCCCGTGAGCTGGTGCCCGGCGACGTCGTCTACCTGAACGTCGGCGACCGGGTCCCGGCCGACGTGCGGCTGTTCGACGCCATCGACCTGTCCATCGACGAGTCGAGCTTCACCGGCGAGACGGAGCCGGCCCGCAAGAGCACCGACCTGCTGCTGGGCAACGGCGCCAACAAGGACCACTCGAACATGAAGAACATCGCCTTCATGGGCACCCTGGTGCGGTGCGGCAACGGCAAGGGCATCGTCGTCAGCACCGGCGAGCGCAGCGAGTTCGGCGAGGTCTTCAAGATGATGCAGGCCGAGGAGGCCCCCAAGACGCCGCTCCAGAAGTCGATGGACATCCTCGGCGCCCAGCTGAGCTTCTACTCGTTCATCATCATCGGCGTGATCATGCTGCTGGGCTGGCTGCAGGGCAAGCCGCTCACCGAGATGTTCAACATCAGCGTCTCGCTGGCCGTGGCCGCCATCCCCGAGGGCCTGCCGATCGTGGTCACTGTCACGCTGGCCCTGGGCGTTATGCGGATGGCCAAGCGCAACGCGATCGTCAAGAAGCTGCCCACCGTCGAGACCCTGGGCTGTGTGAACGTCATCTGCTCGGACAAGACCGGCACGCTGACCAAGAACGAGATGACGGCGACGGTGATCATCACCTCCGACGGCTACATGGCCGACGTGACGGGCGCCGGCTACAACGACCAGGGCGAGATCCACATACGGAACTGCAACAACGTCGAGATGGCCAAGCAGAACATCCACAACCTGCTCGAGATCGGCGCCGTCTGCAACAACGCCTACATTCAGAACGGCACGCTCCTGGGCCAGCCCACCGAGGGCGCCCTCATCGCCGTGGCCATGAAGAACGGCATGTACGCGACGGCCGAGAACTACGTCCGCATCCAGGAGTATCCGTTCTCCTCCGAGCAGAAGATGATGGCCGTCAAGTGTATTCACAAGTACAACAACAACAAGGAGGAGCTCTTCTTCGCCAAGGGCGCGCTCGAGATGCTCCTGCCGCAGTGCACCAAGTACCAGTACGGCACGCAGTCGATGCCGCTGACGAAGCAGAACGAGGCCGAGTTCCTGGCCGAGGCCTACGAGATCGGCCGCAAGGGGCTGCGCGTGCTGGCCCTGGCCAAGGGCCGCTCGCTGCAGGACCTCGTCTACTGCGGCCTGGTGGGCATCACGGACCCGCCGCGGCCCCTGGTGCGCGAGTCGATCGAGATGCTGATGCAGAGCGGCGTCCGGGTGAAGATGGTCACGGGCGATGCGCAGGAGACGGCCATGGCAATAGGTGAGTGCTGACTTTTCATTTATCCCACATTACCCGCCATTATCGGGAGTTATTCGGTGTTAGCCGGTATTAATCGCAATTATCCGAAGTTATCCGGAGTTATCCGGTGTTATCCAGAGTCATTTAGAATTATCCGGTGTTATCCGGAGTCATCTAGAAGTATCCGGTGTTATCCGGAGTCATGTAGAATTATCCGGTGTTATCCGGAGTCATCTAGAATTATCCGGTGTTATCCGGAGTCATCTAGAATTATCCGGTGTTATCCGGAATTATCCGAACTTATCCGGAGGTGTTTAGATCCTTGTTATTTTAATAATTTTATTATTTTTGAATTTTATCCATTTATCAGTAACTTTCTCTTTATATTATTACATCGAAACCCCATTTGCTTGAATTCCCTCCGATAGTTTACAACCCATGATTAATAATTTTATCCGACCCCACATTTATATTTTTAAAAGTTTATCCGGATTATCAATTGTGTTTTTAAACATATTCGAATTTTCATGTATATTTTCAAATGTTTTTCCTGAATCTCATTTATATTTTGTAAAGTTTATCCGACGTCTCATTTGCATTTTGCATCCAGATTCTTGTTGGGATGAGAAATGCCTATTTGCATCTTATGGAATCTGCTCCCATCCTTGTTTGAGCTCGTTCATGTTCGAATAATTTTCGTTCGGCCCCGTCTCGGTGATATTTTTTTCTCCACAATACACTCAACCCACTCCTTTGATCTTCTCCTCCCAATCAATCAATAGCTCGATTTTAATAAAATGTTCGGCAGTCCTTAAAGGACTCGAAGCAAATTGACTCGATCGAATCCACCGCCGTCGTCCCTGTTGACTCAGACATCAAAGAGAAAGGGCGATCTGGATGTCTCGTTTTCTCTGTTCTGTTCTGTTCTGTTTTTTACCTTTTTCGCCGACAGGGAGACGAAACGAGTGCCGCCCACTATCTCCTTCCCCCTCGCTCAGCTCACTCTATCTCGCCCGTCGGCCATGTTTTTAATTTGAGACGACGGGGCCAAAGTTGAAGGGTTGCCGTTTAATTCACTTTGTCTGGAGCTCCGTCGTCTCTCCTGCACCCAGACCGGGCCGGGCGGGGCCAGGGTTGCCGCCGCCCTCTGAGCTGCGGTTAATTATTTTTTTTCCTCCTTTTCTTCTTTTTCTTTACTTGTTCCTTGACTGCTCCCTGTAGTTATTTTTCTCTTGCTTGCTTCTCTCCCCTCCTGTCTTGCTCCTGTTGACGGCGGCGACGCCGGCTCCTCCGTTCGACTCGATTACCTCGACTTAAGCACACACACAGCCACAGACACAGCCACATAGACAGGTCCTTGTTTGCCCAGGGATCGGCTGAACGAGTCGGGGAGTTCACGAGTTGCCGCTCGAACACTACGAAATGGGTGTGACGGACGGATGGACGGACGGGGGACAAACAAATAAACTACCATAATGCGAACAAGGACGAGAGCAATAAGAAGTAACAGAAATATAATAGCGAAACGCAATCGCAATCGCAACATCGAGGGCTCAATGAGCTGGAATGAAACGACATGAAAAATGGCGCCGGACCCCGCCGATGCGACTCCAGATTCTGCGTCCTGTGCATGAGCTCGCGTATGTGTGTGCCTGTGGCTGTGGCTGTGTGTGTGTGCGATTGTAATTCCCTGCAGCCACACTGGAGAAAATTGAATTGACGTCCGCTGCTCTGTGGCGAAATGTGTCGAGAGAAATTTATGTTGCGTACTTCGGGGCGTCGGGGAAGCGATTTTTCATCGACAGAAATTAAATAGACTATGAACGTTTCGCTTGTTCCGTGAACTTAATCTCGCTTCATCTCCTCCTCCTCCACCTCCTCGTTCTTCTCGCGCCCCTCCGAGTGACTTTCATTAGGAAAACCTCACTTGGCTCGCGCGAAATTGTTGCATACTTCGCGGCACTCTTGCATCTTTAATAGCCTGCCGGTTATTGTCATTGTATGGTTGTTGTTGTCTCAGTCCCACTGGTGATCCAAGCTTCAGCTGCCGTCGCTACATATCTCCTACTCGAATCGGTCCTTCATTATCCACTTCCACTTTGGCGAAAGTTCAGTCGAACTTTTGTCGCGTGCGCCGAAAAGTATGCAGCACCGTCGTGTGTGTCTCCGTCGTCGCTCGCAGTCACTTGTAGTCGAAGTTTCCAGTTGACGCTGACGGTCGCCTCCCTCAGCCTTGGTCAAACAATGGCCTTCCACTGGGCTGGGCCGAGGATCAGAGTCTCGGCGGAGCCAGGACAAGGACGAGAGTCGAGGCGAGGCCGAGGCCGAGGAGCGACGGCGAGAGCAAGGAAGACGACGACGACGACGGCTCACCTTCGACGCAACATATCATGGCTAATTAATTCATGGCTGAAGTTCCAAAGGGTGGCGAAGAGGGGAAGTCGGCGGTCGGAAGGACCGAGAGACCGAAAGACGACGTCGACCGAGCACCGAGGCGATGGAGGAGGAGCGAAAAGAGGCCGGTGACAAGACCCAAGGGCTCGAGGAGCGAGCGAGGACAAGGTTGAGTGCGAGTCGCTCCGCTCGGTGCACTGCTGCATTTAATCCACTTATCTCGGGCCCACACCTGGCCTTCCAATCCCACCCTCAATGGTCCCTGGCTGCCCCTGGGAGCGACCCGGATGACAACATGGCGGCCGGCTCGTGTCGATAACGGAGCGATGCGAGCTTAAAAGCTTTCGGTTCGTTGTTTAATTTGGCGTCTGTCACGCCCCATTCGGCATCGGCATCGGAGACGGTGCTGGTGCTATCGATGATGGTTTCTCGGAGGGATCTGTGGGCCGTGTCTTCGGGGGATTTAGTCGGCTTTGCGGCCTGCTGTTAGGCGCCCGCGAGCAAGCTCATTAAGAGCTTTGCATTTGCCTTGGAATGGCTGCCGAGAGCTTTAAATCGGCTGTTTAAATGTTTTTATGGGTGGAAGTGAGGGGTTTGAGGAGTCTTTGGGAAATTAAATTCCAAATTCCAACTTTTCGTTTCGAAATGGAAATAATTTTCAATTAAAATGGCACCAATTTATGGCGTCTTTCTGTGTTTCTCCCTCGCTTTCTCCCTCTCCCTCTCTCTCTGCCCAGGCTAATTGTGCGTGAGCGCCGTCGTCTGGCCGCAATTGAGCCAAAAATAGTTTGTTGCATATTTTCGGGCTCGCCCCGAGGAAACTTTTCCACTCACGTCTGTCTCAGTCTGTCGCTCTGTCCTGGGGCGCTTGGCAGAATTTATGGCGGCTGGCTGGCGAAGAAGCGGAGGTCGAGGACGCAAATTTTGACGGGTCCGGGGTAGGCAGGGGGCGGTGGTCGAGGCCGGGTCCAAGGAGGGGTCGTGTTGTGCCCTCAACTTTCGAGGAATTTCTGCGGCTCTCAGTCGAAACTAAACAACAAGAGAAAATGAAGACAACGTAAAAATTCCAGACAAAAAAGAAAAACTGAATAAAGAAATGCTGAGAAAAAATTAAAAACTAGACAGCCAATGATAAGAATGGAATAGTCAGTAAATATGAAATTATGCAGTAAAATTTCAAAATAAAGGGTTGAAAAAAAAAAGAAAAATGAGAAAACATTTGATGTGGAGGAGAAAACATGAGATTCCGGGAAATGGGAAAAATATGCAAATATGCAGAACGAACCAAAAATGAACGGACGAGCAGCGGAACCAAACGGCAGCAAAATAGATGGGAGCGAAATTTGTCAACAAAAGTTTCTGGCAGCCGAAATGAAGTGGATGCATTTGCAGACGAAACCACGTGCTGCGGTTCGTCAGAAGCTCTGTCGATGGCGAGTTATGAGATGGCAACGACGTGCCGGAAGCCGGAGGAGAGAGAGAGCGAGAGAGAAAGGGGCAAAGAGTTAGATAAGCACGGGGAGAAAGCTAGGGATACCGAGCGGTTGGGGATGCTGGGAAAAGTTTGGTGGGACCGAGAATGATGACTGACGAAATGTTGGCTTACGAAAGTTGTTATCAAAGAGGAAACAGGGAGAGGGAGAGAGTGGAGAGTGAGCGCGGAAGCCTGGAGGGCGATAGAGAAAGATGGAGAAACAGAAAAAATGAGACTTCAGAACAGGGCAGGATTAAACATGGAAGAGTTGCTGGGACTTAAAATTTTTATGATAACATTTTTTAAAATTATTTTTCTGATAACACTTTTCATATATTTCCATTTTATTAAAGTACAATTTTTTTAAAGCAAGATATTTTATGAAAAAATAATATTAATTATACATAAAATTCGAAATTATATGGAATTCTTCAACATTAAGTCCTCCACGATCCATTTAAAAAGTAATTTCCCTGCATGTTGGTGACTTTTTCACCTCCTTTTTCTCTCGGCGTGAACCGTGAACTTCCCTCCCACACCCGGCGCAAAGATGAACTTCGTCGTTGACTCAAGTAAATTATAAAAATAACGAGAGCCAGAGGAAATTGTTGGCAAAAAAATCAACTGCAAAAATCTTCTCCTCGACTGCAAAAAAAATCTTCTGTGAAAGCACCAACAACCACCTCTCTGACTACAACAACAACTAAAACAGCCATCGGTACAATAAAAAAATCCACGCCGGCGACAGACCCTGAGATGCGTCTGCGACAAAACGGATGAAAATAATGGAAAAGTCAATTTTAAGTACTTCTTGGTGTTTATATTCACCTGGAGCCACAACAACAATGACAACAACAACAACAATGACAAAGGCAACTATTTAACAAAAACAATATCTAACCAACAACATTTACAACGACAACAACATCTACAACAACACCCCCACACACTCGAGCGAAGAACGAGAACCTGGCAAATGAAAAGTTTGCTCTGGAAACTTCTTCGCGGAAGGTCTGTCGTCTACCAGGAGTTGTTGTTGTTGTTGCTGTTGCCCTGTTGCTGCTTTGTTCGAGAATTCCCAGCAGCAACAGGACCAGCCACGCCCACTTGTAGAGCAGCAGCGGCTGCGATGGCTTTTTCCGTTTCAAATTTTCCCCCGGACTTCTTCCGGACGTTGTCTCTCTCTTGCTCACCCTGTGGGTCTCTCTGTCTTCTGCCACTTTTTTCCTTCTGCTTCGCATTTTGCTCTTCTCCCGTTTCTTTCTCTTCTCTTCCCACCCTCTCGTTGGCGCTCCAACAGTTGTTGTGGCCTTTGTTGAGCCCCGGTCGTTCTTTGTCTCTTGTGCGTCCGTCCGTCCGTCCGTCCGCCTGCTGTCCCTGTCGGCTGCAGTCGCATCCCGTTGTTGACGTCTTCCGCCTCTCCCTCTCCCCTGATTCCCTCCAGCCTACTCTGGCGCTTCTCCCCGTCCCTGTTGTTCCTCCTTTTTCCGTGATTTTCCATCCGTTGCCCTTGGTTTCCCAGCCCATTGCTCCTGACTGGAGTTTAATTTCTCTGCCAACTTCGACTTCGACTCCGGAGCCGAACCCGTGACTCCCACTCCTCGTCTCCTCGTGGCCCGCGACCCCTGCCCTTCTCGCCCATTTCATCCTCCCCCTCGCCTCCTCCATTGCTGTTGCTGTCGTACCTTTCTTATCTGCTCGAGTGCATTTTAATTACTTTTTTGTTCTCCACTGCCTTATCTAGCCAGCTCTATCTTTTTCACTAACCCATGTTCGGATTCTCTGTCGGTCGTTCGCTCTTTCTCTCCTTCCTTTCTTGTTCCTACGGCTCGTTCGCTGGGATTTCTCTCTTCGATAGGTCTTGTGTTTTTCTCTCTTCCGCTCCCCAGCTCGTTATCCGTGCATCCGCTGTTTCGATGCGTTCCACCGGCTACAGGTGAAAATCAACCGAACTTTCCTGCTTCTCTTCTCCCCCTCCCTCTCTCTTCACTCTCTTCCACTACCTTTGGATGTCTTGGGCCTGGGTCGAAGGGTTTCATTACCGGGAATTTTAATTAATCGACGGATAAACGAGGTTTCCTGCAGGGCTTCGGAGCTGAATTTGCATAGAGGTGAAGAAACCTATTTTCGGAGAGAAAAATTTGCATCTGTTATACTGATAAGAATGTGAAAGAGACGGATATTGGCATATGGAACGATCTCAGAACTGCTGAAATATTTAGCCGAGCTCTTTCACAGATTTGCTTCAATGATATCGTCCTGAGATTTTCTCCGAGTCAAGTTAAATTATATATTTTTGTTTTATTTTTTATTAAGAACATTTTGAATGTTTTCAATTTTGTGTATAAAATTTGTTTGTATTTTAATTAATTTCATATTCTTATTTCTTTCAAATTTTTTTTTTTCTTATTTTATTCAAATTTTTTTTGAATTATACTTTTGTTTGAGTTTTTCTCCTTCAAATTTTGTTTCTTTTATTTTTGATTATTAATTATCATTTTTCTCCAAATTTTGTGACTGTTTTTTTTTTGTTTTTATTTGTATCTATTTAAGTTGATTTATTTGTATGTATTTTTATGTATATATTCTGTTATTTTTGATTTTTATATATATTTTTTGTATACCAACATTTTGTTTTTATGTGCTTTTTGGTTGGGAAATTTTATTCCCAATTTATTTCAAATTCAAACCAATCCAACCCGTCCTCGGTGCGTTTCGCCCATTAAATTATACGGATAATCGTGTTCTTTGTCTGCACCCGGGGCATATGAGCGACGTTTAATGAGCAACAATGATTTCCCTCTGTAATTTCCAAAACAATCGCCGCCGATTTCGAATAGAATTGCATTGCACGCGACATCTGCGGACATTTTTGTTGTTTTATTTTATGCACCTTTATTTAGCTGTTTATTTTCGTTGCTGTTGTCCACTGTCGCTTCAACGGACTTCAGTCCCCAAACGTCAGCAACTGTCGCTGGAATCACGTTTTGGCCCATTGTTGTTGCCCGTTGTTGTTGTTGTCTCTGATGTTTTTTAAGTCATAGTTTCCGTTTCTCGCTCCCGAAATGGTTTTCATCACGCATGTAAATTACGAACACAGCCGGCAGCCGGCAGGCGCAGCGAGTGCAACAAAAATTGCAGTGGCAACAAAATAGATGAACAAAAACAACAACAACGACAGCCAGAACAACAACAACAAGAACAGCAACAGAGACGACAACAACAACAGGAGCAATTGCAGCTGCAACATGCGAACTTCGTGGCTCGTTGTTTGCCGTCGGTTGTTCGTGTGCGGAGCACGTGTGGCGTCTGGTGATTAGTTTTCGTGGTCATTATTCGCATTGTTGTTGTTCCAGTTGTTGTTGTTGTTGTTGTTGTCGTGCTATCTCTAGTCATAGTTTTTGTTGCCTTCCCTGTTGTTGTGGCGATTGCTCTGCTGCTGCTGCTGCTGCTGAGAATATTTAATTTCTGCTTGTTTTTCGTTTCTGCTGCTGCTGCCGCTGCGGTCCGTGAAAAATCTGCGGAAACGCAATTAATTTGAAATGAGCCGGAGATGAATGGCAAACATTTCCATAAATATTTCAATTACAAATTGACCCGAACGTTTATCCGCGCGGCTTTTAATTGCTGTAATAGAGCCGACAAATGAGTTGCCCGACCTTGTTAATTGCAAATTGCGCTCAGGATAAAGATAATAATTCCGTGATTGATCCGAACGGAAATCGAAGCCGATCTTAATGTGATTTTGAGAAATTGAATTCATTATCGGAGGCTCTTCAAGTTGCCTTCGGGAATGATATCAAAATTGTCGGTTGTTAAAACGCAGGATATTTGTTCAAATTTGGATTTTAAAAATATTATCTTTAATACTGTTTGAATTAAATTGTGATATATCGTAACTTTTGTGCATTTATAAAATGTTTTATAGCAATTTTTATTTACTTTCCGATTCGCGATTCCCATCATGACTTCGTTTAACTTAATGATATTATTAAGACCAATCCATGCCGAGTTTCAACGCAATTTGTTCAGACTTTTTCCGTTTGAATTTAGTTGTCAATCTGCTTGAAAATCTTTAACTTCTGTTTGTGTTCCATTTCTGAAATATTTCGCTGCAACTCCTGGCTCCCCCCTCTCCTGCACGAACCTCTTTCTATCTGCCTGCTTGTCTTTGTCCGACGTGATTCCAGATCCACCTTCGGGAAATACTCTTTCTCTATTCCTCTCTCTCTCGCTCTCTCTGTCTCTTTTTTATGCACTTCACTCTTGGCGAAATCACGTCGCCGTCGATGTCATTGTCGCCTCTGGTCTCCCGCGCTGCTCGCTGCAAATTTTACACCATTATCCTTTAGCTATTTTATCAGCAGAGGGCGGCGGCGAAGAAGAAGAAGACATTTCCATTGTTGTTGCCACAATCGTTCTGTTTCGCATTTTCTCACTTTTTCCCCTCCTCGCGCGGTTTTTTTTCTCTCTCTCGCTTTGAATTCGTGTCATTCCTCGCGCTTTCTTTATTTCCGCACTCGTTTATTATCTTGTTGGCTTGACAGGCGCGACACGCCACACCCACACACCCACACACACACACACACACACACTGGCACACACTTTCAAGCACTTGCCCGGGTCTCCTGCGCCCGCCTGTCAGAGACTCGTCCTTGCATCCTTGGGAAATTACAACAATCGTCGTGCATTAATTTTATTATGCGCTGCAGTGGATCCCGCTCGCCGCTCCTCCCCCGCCTCCCTTCCGACCTCCCGACCTCCTGCCAGCGTGGCCCCTTGTCCTTGCCCTCGTCCTTCCCTCGTTCCTCCCTCGTGGCTGCCTCGCTTTGTCCGTGTCTAAGTTTCCATCCTTTTAAGTGGCGCTTAAAATGCATCAAAAATTCGCTCCAAACTCCGACGGATGTTTTGTCCTCCTCTTCACTCACTCTCTCTCTCTCAGCCTCTTTTCCCTGCCTGTCGCACTCGCTCACTCAACCATTCACTCACTCACTCATTCACTGACTTCTTCTCTGCCTTCTGAATCCTATCCGCCGTCCTGCTCGTTCGTCCCTTCACGTCCGAGTCCCGGGTCCCGCTTTTCTCTCAATCAACGTTCGCTGCAGCTGAAAATCAACATCGGCAAAACGTTGCAGGAATTCCTTTCCTTCCCTCCTCCTCCCCTTTTCTCCCCCGCCTCCTTGTGCCCGGTCTCGTTGCTCCTGCTGGATTTTCCCGGTCCTCTTTTTTAGTCTCCCTCCTCCTCCTTCCTTGGCCGGTCCCTGCTCTCTCTTCTATTTAGATTTCCCCACGCTTTCTTCCTCAATTGTTTTCCTTCTTTTCCTGTGCACGAGTTTGAAATGCAAGCTGCATGCAAATGTCTGCCTTTGTCGATCTCTGTTTGCGGGTGTCTCTGTGTCTGTGTTTGTGCAGCGTTGGCGGATGTCGAGTTCTGTTTCCGGTCGCATTGTTGTGTTGCTCGAGACGCTCCTTGCACGGCTCTCGGGCCCCGGCTGGCTGTGCTTGTTGTTCTGGTTGTTGGTGGCGACTCCTCTTGTTGTTGGCTGTTATTTCGTAATGCTTCTATTTGGCACGAGTGTCTTTTATTATCCTATTTCATAATAAAGCTCCGTGTGCTTTAAGGCCTCGAGTGCTTCGGTGGCAAGCAGGGAGCGTCCTTTGCCTTTTAATTGTCCTTGCAGAGCAATCCGAAGAAGCCGCTGATTCCAATTCAAAGCCCTTTGTCGATTGGAATTTCATTTCATTTCAATTTCATTCCATTTATTTTTTATTAGTTCATTATATGTTTTTTTCTTTTATTTTGTTTTTCTCTTCGTCCTGGATGTTCCCAAATAAGAATATTGAAATATTTTGCATTTTTTTTTCTGTCTCTTCAACTAATGTATTTTCAATGTTCGCATTGAAAACTGTGTCTTCCTTTCCGCTCCTCCAGCGAACCTGATCGGCATCGACACGATCCACCACCAGACGCTCTCCGGCCAGGAGATGGACCAGATGAACGAGCACCAGCTGGACAAGGTGGCCAACAACGTGAGCGTCTTCTACCGGGTGACGCCGCGCCACAAGCTCGCGATCGTGAAGTCCCTGCAGCGCACCGGCAACATCGTCGGCATGACCGGCGACGGCGTCAACGACGGGGTCGCCCTCAAGAAGGCCGACATCGGCATCGCCATGGGCAAGAACGGGACGGACGTGTGCAAGGAGGCCGCCGACATGATCCTCGTCAACGACGACTTCCACACCATCATGTGAGTCCCAGATTTTCCCCAAGAGTTGGACTCGTTCTCACTGGCGGTTGGGTGTTTGTTTTTTTGTTTTTTTTTTGTTTGTTTTTGTTTTTGTGCTCCCCAGTGCCGCCATCGAGGAGGGAAAGGCGATCTTCTACAACATCCGGAACTTTGTGCGCTTCCAGCTGAGCACCTCGATCGCCGCCCTCTCGCTGATCGCCCTGGCCACGCTGATGGGCATCGCGAACCCCCTGAACGCGATGCAGATCCTCTGGATCAACATCATCATGGACGGCCCGCCGGCCCAGTCCCTGGGCGTGGAGCCCGTCGACCACGACGTGCTCAAGCAGAAGCCGCGGAACGTCAAGCAGCCGATGATCACGAAGGCGGTGATCGTGAACGTCCTGCTGAGCGCGAGCATCATCATCCTGGGCACGCTGTGGGTCTTCCAGCGCGAGATGGCCGACGGGACGCTGGGCAAGACGAAGCGCGACACGACCATGACCTTCACCTGCTTCGTCTTCTTCGACATGTTCAACGCCCTGGCCTGCCGGTCGCAGACGAAGAGCGTCTTCACGATCGGACTCACCTCGAACCGGATGTTCCTGCTGGCCGTCGGCTTCTCGATCATCGGCCAGATGTTGGTAATCTATTTTCCTCCGCTCCAGATGGTCTTTCAGACGGAGGCTCTCTCGGCCTACGACATCCTGTTCCTGCTGTCGCTGACCTCGTCGGTGCTGATCGTGGCCGAGATCAAGAAGTGGTTCGAGCGCACGATGGAGCGAAAGCTCTACAAAACCCGCACCGAGCTGGATTTCGTATGACAAAACGCAAGCGCTGGAAGATTGTTGAACGAAAAAAATGATTAAGCTAAGCCAACCCACACACACACACGGAGAAACTGACAGAAACAGAGGAACGGAGAAAGGAAGGAAAGACGGAGAGACGGAAGGAAGGACACAAGGAACAGAGAGAGCGAGAGAGAAAGAGAGACAAAGTGATAGAGCGAGATATGAAAACTATTTTATTTCCAACAAACAAACAATCGTCTTAAGTTAGATAGTTGAAGTGAATGGAAGGCCGAGAGGGGCAACTGAAGCAGTATAAATCGAATCGTATCATTGGATTGGAAAGAGCTTTTTTCATGTATGTGTCGCGAGGTGTTTTGTGTTTGCAGTTCAAGGACGATTTCTTCCCTCTGTTTAGTTTCCCACCCCTCCTGTTTGTTCGCCTTTCTCTCCTATTGTCACAAACTGGACGGCTCCAGATTTATTTTTGGTTTGTTTTTAGTGTTTTTGTGCTTTTCTGGATTTTTGTCGAAGTTTGCGTTTTGTTTGTTCAGAGTTTGTTTGACATCACAAGCATCACAACTGCAACTACGATTAGGCTAAAAGTAATTACTTTCCTTCTGAATTTCCTTGAATTTCAATTTAGCTTTAGTTCGTTCCTCCAACCTTTGAGGTTTTCTTTGAATCCTTTGATTAAGTTAGAAAAATTGTCGTTGTAACCCGTTATTTATGGAAACATTTGAAACTAATAATTTTATTTGTGATATTAAGTATTAAGGAAGGTTTAATTTAAACACACAAATAGTTTTAGTTTTTAGCTCTTAAGTTTTTGATTTGTCTCTCTCTTTCTAAAGCAATTCTCTTGAAAGTCATTGTTTTTATTGTAATTTTTAACATTTAATAAATAATCTTACTGTCGAAAATATTTCTTTCTTTTTCTTTTTTGTCTTCTCTGTTGGAGCCATTATTATTATTTGTTTCTTTTTTTGAATGTCCTTCGAACATTTTTTAAATGTTCCTGTCCATAATTTTCTGTCTCGCTCTGCTTCTCCTTGCAGCTACTTTGTTTGTGTGAAGTTTTGGAGAGTTGCAGTTTACAACAACAACAACAACAACAACATTTAATGTGTAGCAAGCGATCATTTTTTACGGAAACCCCAACAACAATTGAATCTTCTAGCGCTGTTATTGATTAACAACCTTTTTTGCGTGATCCGCTGGCCACCCTGGTCAACGTTGAAACCCTCTTGGAAATGATTTCCCGAAATTAGAGAGAAACTGCGAGAAGTTAAATTAAATTAAATTAATGCATTGTCGTTAATGGAATTAAGCACTTATGTTTCTCAAATAGTTTTGAAGGACAAAACAAAAAAAAGAAAAGAAAAAGAAAAACTGGACACACCAACATTAGCAGTACCAAATAAGAAAAAACCATTTTTGAATCATGGGAAGAACTGCGGAAAATGTTGCCAGAGTGTTGAATTTCCAAAAATAATGCGGAAAAAATTGATAAAAATTGATAAAAATTGATAAAAATTGCTCCATGTCACGGGGAAATTTCAAACTACAAATTTCGGAAAACTCCAATTGTTGGCAGCATTTTTTGACACGTTTCGACCACCAACTACTTTGAAGCAATAGTTAATCACGTTAACATCAATTTACGGTTTTCAAATGTTAAATAGGAAGAAAAAAACATACATTTAGGAAAAAATTGTCGAACCGAAGCACGTGCGTCGCTTTTACGGTACAAGAGAAGCCAACGAGTCGGTGCTTTAAATCCCAACGGACGAACCAAATTCGAATCGAGGGTTGTCGACCAGTCGAAATTGAAATCGAGAGCTCTCTGAAGCCCGATGCCCTGCCGAGGGCCTTCAACGACAGCCGAAGGCTCTGAGCTCGAATTGAATACAATATAAAAGAAAAAAGAACATTTTAGAAGCCTAACTAGAACATTCTCAATAGAAGTATTTTGAACTAAGTAAGAGAATTTAATGTTTCGTAATTCAGACGAATCCAACTCTGATAAGTATTTATCACACAATAATAGTTATAGAGAACCCAATGTTAAAGTTATATTTCACTCCAATTGGGAGCCACAACTCACGCTAACTAAGGCAAGAACTCACAAAAAAGTCACGTTTTCACAAACCGTCATCAGCACCGATCATATCACCTTTCGAACAAATCCTCGAGTGGATCCGAGGAAGATTCGGGGAATTTCGCTCTTAGGAAATAATCTCAAATCTATCAATGTTACTGGAAGTTCGGAAACTCAAACGTGTCACCAACTCACCAACCATCAGACATATCACGCACACCGAAGGACGACGGCCGCATCGCGCCAGGACTCACCACGGCAGGAGGAGGTACAAATGATCGAAGGCAGGCAGGAGGAGGAGTCGCAGAATCACATTAAGGACCAGCATCCAGCACCAACATCCGGCACCTCTGGGGAACCTCGGAGAAACTTCATACTTTAGTCGAATTTTAGTTAGTTTAGTTCAAATGAAATGATGTGAATCGAATATAGTCAAAGCAGAGAAAATGGGAAAATTGCACTCTTTTGCTCAACACCAAGAAATTGAATTGTTAATTGAGAATTGTGTTTGTGAAACAGGACCAAATAGTTTGCTATGATTTTCTTCTGATTCGTTCTGAGAGCTCTTTTAGCCACGATGTATATCACTAGCACACATACAAATGCCTCATACACACACACACACACACACATACACCCCGAACAATACATATTCAAACGGATACAAAGTTGAGAAACGGAGCAAATTCCCTTTGACTTGAGGAACAAGAAACAACTACATATTTACATGAAAATTTCGTAAAGACGGAAGATAAAAACAGTTAGGGAGAACAAGAAGAAGGGAGAAGTCATACCCACACGTAGACACAAACACAGACACATCTCATCCACTCAATGGTAACAATAACTAGTTTTTTAAGTCAATATTTACAATATTTATATACGAAGCTATAAGAAGTCTTATTATTATTATTATTATAATTATTATAATTATTATGATAGTTGCGCAGAATAATGCGAAACAATAACAAAATCAAATATATTAAGGAATTTATTGGCGTATTAATCGGAGAGACCACCCATGATTGAAGCTCTCTCCCATACACATACAGCAGAACTCACTGAGTCACCTACATTCACATACACTCACACAAATACAGCAACTATATAAGTGTTCGATGTATTTTATACGAAAACCAATTGCATTCCCCACGACTGCGTGGACCGCAAGGAAATTCATTTATTTTCACATTATCAACTGCATCACGTTATTGGAATAGAGAAGCAGAAACCTATGAATAGCGATTAAATCAATTAAAGTAAGCTTCAACCTTATCTTGCTATCTCTTCGGAGGAAAACTATCACTAGCTGTGCTATTAATTTTAAGCTATTCTGCCACTAACTATCGTTACTACTATTCTATTCTATTCGACTACTTTATTTTGTCTAATAGTCGCCTCTGATTTAATGCTATAGATTTGTTCAATTGAAGTCTAGTCTTTATTCGTCATTCGAAACTCATCACAATAATTGCTATAATGGAAATTGAAGCAAGAAAGTATTAATAAAAATATATATTTAACAGGATTCGAACAGTGAATAAATTATTTATGAATAAAAATTTATGTAGAAAAACTACTAAAACCACAAATCTCCTCGTTTTATTTCAACAATTTCAATGGGATTGGGATGGAAACAGGATTTCAGGATTTCATAATTTTTCCCACAGCCTTCGGACCTCCCAGTGAAAACTCAGATCTGAATTTTTTTTATATTACAAGATTCACTTTTATTTTAATTTACCTTTCATTCAATTTCTTGTATAATAATATATAATTTTTATTTTACTTTTTTTTGTGTTTTTTTTTTGCATGAATTTCTGATTCTTCTCGAAATCTTACGGTTTTACTTGCTTAATTTATAATTATAATTTAAAAGTTTTAATTTAGTAATATAGTGGTTTGGTTTTAGTATTAAAGAAAAGACATTCCTTCTTTTTTGCTTATTTTTTAAGAGTTCTTTTGCGACACAAAATTACAAACTTTTTCCAAATATCTCATTTTTGCTTTCGCTTATTTCTGGACAATGGTCGTTTGGTTTTTTCTTTTTCTTCTTCATCTCTTGCTTTTCTTTTCTTTTCTTTTGCTGTTTCTCTTTGTTAGTACAAATTTTAAATGTTTCACTTTATGTTTAAAAATGTTTAAAATTTAAAACTTATGCTTAAAATCTAAACCAAGGGAAGAAACGCGTTTCTTTTTTTTCACTTTTGGAATTTTATTATCAAAATGGAAATTAGTAAATTTTATGTTTGAGGTGATGGGGTGAAAAGTGTTCGGATGTGGTTGTGGAGGACGGGGGTGGGGCTCGAGGGCTGGGGGCGTTGGGTCGGACGGGGGTGGGGCGGGGTTGGTTCGAGGGGTCTGCTGTGAGCGGGCGTTTACAATTGTTACAACAATAAAATTTTGAATTTCTTCAGTTGTTTACTTTTATATTTAAGTTTATGCCATCTTCATGATATTTTCTTTGAATACGAAATGTGTGTTTTTGCATTTATTTTTAGGTTTCTTTTGTATCTGTGGTATACGTTTGATAATTGATAAATGTTGTTTTATTTTTGTTGTATTCCTAAAGTGTTAAAATTCATTATTTTTTTCTTTATTGCTAAAATGTTTTATTTTTCTCTTAAATTGTAATTTATGTAAAAAATCATGAGTTTTATTTCTAAACTTTTTTTTTGTTGCTCCAAAAATTTCAATTTTTTCGTTTTCGTTTCAAGTCGTTCATTTTTTCGCTCTTATAATTTTGTTAAGTCCAGGACACAGTTTTTGTTGAAATTTTGTCTTTAGCCGAGTAGTTTTTCAAAATCCTTGCTTTACCAGCATTCGTTTCTTTTTTGGAAAATTCATGATTTTTTGGTAATGTTTCGAAAGTTATTTTTTTTTTTTGGTTTTTGAGATCAAATAGGATTTTTTCTTCATGATTCTCTTGAAATTTTCGAAAGTCGTTTGGTATTTGAAAGTTTTCGTTTTTGATATTTTTTGCCTTAATACATAATTTTTATTTTTCATTTTCCATTAATACTTGGATTCCTTAAGAATTAAATTAGTAAATTTTAAATACATGATTATTTTTTTTTTTTCGTTTTCATTTTTTTTTGTTTTGTTTAAATATTTTGAGAGTAGTTGTCGAATATGTATTTCCAATAATTTTACTTTTGCCACATACAATTATATCTTTATTTTACTTTTATGTTATGTTTTTATTTTTTAGTGATTTCTTCGTCAAATATTTTTTCAAAAATTCAGCCAGAGCTTTCAATCGTTTTTGGTTTTTCTCTTTTGTTTTTGGGTTGGTTTTTGGTTTATTGTTGTTGTAGTTGTATTTGCTTTGATGTTTTGTTGTTGTTGTTGTTGTTGTTGTTGTGGGTGGAGGAACTAAAAACTTGCACAAACAGAAATCGTAACGAAAATCATTGTGTTGCGAAAACAATTACTTCATGTAACGATTAAGTACTTTTGAAGAACCAAATTATTCCCTTTAGATTTGTCGAAATGGGTTTCTTTCGAAAAGTGGTTGTTGTTGTTGTATTTTTACCAGTAAAGTGAGATATTTTCATTAATTTTTAAACATTTGCTTGCGATCGTCTTCGTGTTCTTTTCTTGCAATTGATTCTTGTAATATAAAATGTTGTTATTGTTATGGTTGTTTTTTTGTTTGTTGTTGTCCTAATTGTTGTAGTTGTTATTGTTGTGATGATAATAATATCGGTTGTTGTAATTGTTGTTGATGCAGTCGATTGCATTAATTAAATAAAAGAATTGCATTTAAAATTTAACTATTTTCTTTTAACTATTTTAATTGTTATTGTTATTTTTCACTCAATCATCATCGGCATCATCATCAGCGTGATCATCATCATCTTCACTGTGGCGAAAAATATAATAAAATGTATTTCTCTCTCTGTCTCTCACACCAATTCTATGTATGCTTCTCTCGTTTTGTGATCCTCGCTCTGTTTGTTTTAACATTTTACGGTTCTGTTTGTTTTCATAAAATTATTTGCTATTGTTTTGGTTTTGGTTTTCGGTTTTTGGTTTCGGTTGTTGTTGTATAAAAAATTTTATTTAATAAAATTTGCATTTATTGTACTTTGTTGGTTGGTTGCGATCGGCGATATTTACTTCTCTCTCTCTTTCTCTCTCCCTCCCTCTTTCTCTCTCTCTGATTACTGGTTGAACCAATTATTTGTGAAACGATAAGACTCGAGTTTGCTGCGGTCGTCGTGGAAATTGAGATTTCATAAAAATTCGTTAGCTATTGTGACTACTTGACGTGAATTGTGGCTATTGTGAATCTTTGGCTATTTCTATATCTATTGCTTTGAGGCTGGAAAGACACTATTGCGTTTGTTGGTTTTTATGCTTATTACATGTTTGTTTGTTATTTTTTAATTATTTACTGGTTTGTTTGTTTGTTTGCTTATGTGTTGGTTTGTTGGAAATAAAGCTTTCGATTGGCTTCGTTCTTGCTCTATTGGTCTATTGTGAACTGAAAAGTTTGAATTAGATCTATTGTAAATATTTTATGAAATCTCATCGTGAACTGTAACCAAACAAAATATTTTGCAATATTCCCTTGAATTATTTTGGTTTTCTTAAATATGTTTGTTTTTTTTTTCTGATATTCTAAAATCTCTCACTTTCTGATAAAATGAAAGGAATTCGATCTGTTGAAGATTTCTATAATTCTCAATTGGTTTTGCTTTCTCCGTTTTTCTCTTGTTGATTGTTGCTTAATATGTGTTAATAATTATTTTGACTTCAACTTAGGTAGATGGAAAATATTACAAAGGAAACATGTTGTTGTTGTTGTTGTGGTGGTGGTGAATCTACTTACAATAGCAAAATCGTCGTCAGGATATTTGTTGAGAACGAAAAGCCTACAGATATGTTCACAGTTAACAGAAAATTTCAACTAATTAACTCGCTTATTTGATTTCAGTTTCCATTAAAAATTAATAAATAAATTCATTTACTTGAGCTTGGATTCTATTGCATTTCCAGTCATCGAAATTGCTGAACATTTTTACAAGCATTCGCTGACACGAAAATCATTTGAAATCATTTGCGGATTTGCGGTTTTCTGTTCTCTGAATTTCCTCTCTATTTACACCGTAGAAATACGAGCTATTTGGGTTCGGTTTACTTGTTATTACAACTGCTAGTTAATGTCATTACTTTTGGGTTTTTTAGCTTTAGGTTTAGCTTTAAATTACGCTTAATTTACGTGTTATTTGCATCCTCCGCTTTAGGGGTTTAACAGTTTTTCTATTTAGTCAATTGTTGCTATTTCAGAGTGCGTCAGACGTGAAAGTCAACAGTTTGTGGAGAATCGGGGGAAGTGGATTTAATTAAAAAATCACCAAAACAAAAAAAAAATAAATAAATACATTTGTTGTTGTTGGAGCTTTGAAGCAAAATTAACGAATCTCTTTCACACTCCTCGTCTATTTTTTGTCTGTCGGTTCCTGTTCTATTTCATTTGTTGTTGTTACTGTTTGTTGTTGTTGCTGCTGTAGTTTTTGTGGTTTTTTTATGTTTCTGTGATTTTGCTATTTTTTTGTTTGCATTTTTGCTTGGGTTTTTCTTCACTGTTACTTTAAATATATATTTTCATTTTCTATATTATTATTTTGCTATTTCTTTTACATTGTTGCTTTTGTGATTTGATATTTATTCAATTTTTTGCTTCTGCTTTTGCTTTTGCTTTTGCTTTTGGTTTTCTCTCGGTTTTGTGTGATTTCAGTTTATTTTAATTTTTGTTGTTGGTTGGTTTGTGTAAAAAAACGTGGTCTTCTTTTAAAATACTCACTGTACTTTTCTTGTTGTTGTTGTTTTGTTTTTGGTTATTGTTGTGTAAAAAGAAACAAATATACTGTTTAATATAGATTGCTATTGTTGTTGTTGTAAAAATGAATAATCTTTAAAGTTACGGTTCTATGGCACTGATTGCTAGAGTTGCCAGCCGAGCAGAAAAGCGCTGCACCGCTGCGAGTTGCCGCAGTCGTTGCGAGGTTTTGTGGTAGAAGAACAGAAAAGAAAATCAAAAATAAAATGTTCAATATTCAATATAAATTCAATAAAAAAACAACAAAATTAATAAAAACTAATTTTTTAAAAATAGCAAATATAATAATAATATTAAGTAAGATCGTGTTTTTATAACTATAAAAATAAATAATAGTAAATATGAACAAAAACTACTTAACTATTAAAATGTTATCACTTCATAAATGGTACATAATTTAAAATCTATGAAAAATTTTAAATTAATTAAAAAAAATACTTAAAATAGATAGAACAAATAAATAAGAATAAGAACAAATATTAAATTTAATTGCATCAGTTGAGTTAGAAAATTAAGGAAAAAAGATTGAAATATGAAATAATATTAAATATTTGTCATGTGTATTTTTTTATGAAATAAATTAATAATATATAAGTACGTTAATTAGCATTTTGGTTAGATCGCCGTTCATTTCTTCTTCTATTTCGTTTACATTGTCTTCTTCCATCTGTTCGTCTTCTTCTACTTTCTCCACTCTTCTCATTGTTCACTACATCTTCATCTTCATCTTCATCTGATTCTTCTATTTCACTTAATGACGAGGTAGCACAGATTTATTTGCTTAAAATGTAATTAATTAGTAATTATAATGTATTTGTTATAATTAACTTTGCTATTTGTTGTTTCTATTAAATTTACAATCTTCTATTTTATTTCATTTCATTTCTGTTGTTCTTATTTATTGTTGTTGTTGATGTGATTTGTGGTTGTTGCTGTACATGGCTGGTGGAAATGAAAATGATTTTCATTGTTATTGTTATTGTTATTTACTTTGAATTATAACGGTAGTGTCTTTAATTAATTAATTAATCAACAAGGAACTATTTCATATATGCATGTATATTTTTATTGTTTCAAATAAAAATCCCCAACGAAATAGAAGAAGACCTGGTCGAGTTGGCAACACTGCACGGCACGGGCGCACGGCGGCCGCAACATTTTTTTCCCAAGCTGGCAACCCTCTATATGTATTTTGTTTTTCTTGTTTTTCGGTTTGTGGTTTTTGCTGTTGTTGTTGTATATAATATGAGGCTATTGTTTTGTAAAAAATAAAAACATTTCATTTCTGCTATTGGATTGGGTTTTCCTATTATTTATGTTATATTGTTATTGTTGTGTTTTACGATTCGAGCTGTGTTCAGTGAACACTCACGATCTTCTCTTCTTCCCAAGATTCTGTTATTTTCGTATTTTTTTACTGTTCACCAACACTTCGTTACTTGACAAAGGTTCGTTTTATCCAATCATTAAATACTCTTAAAGACTTTCTAAGTGTTTAAGTGTCGGAGATTAGCATATGGATGCTTCTTCTTATTCTTCTCTAGCTTTCATATGCTTCTGGTATTGTAGTTGTTAATAATATATATAATATTTTTAAAAAATATTTTACACCATTTATAAATATTTTATTTGGGTTCGTTAATAAATATGCGATAAGTTTTAAAACTATTACTTCTTCATATATATATATATATATTTATATATATTTATACTTCAGACAAATACACTCAATTTATATATATACTAGGTATATATAAGTTATAAAAATTATTCATTGATTGTGGTGAACTGATATCGGAAATTGAACTAAACCTTAGTCGATCGACGCTATTGCAAATTATCCGTTAAAAACACTCCTGAACGTCTACTCATAACAGTCAGATAATAGGCGAAGAAGAATTTGGATAGAAATCATATAAAGTTTTCTTAAATTTGGAAACACAAAAAAAAACAAAATGAATAAAAAAGGAAAACATAGAGAATTATATAGGGTTTGTGAAGTGAACAATTAAGCTTGGATTTATTTTATTTCAAGGAAAAAATATTTTGTTAAACTTGGTAAGGCGAAGGCCATCAAAATTGAAACTAGTTACTTGAAAAACGATAGATAAATTCTTCTTTCTGTTATCCTGGCTGCTTTGGTATTGCACTTGCTCTCGTTAGTCGTCTGTGTTTGCTTTCTTTTACTGTTACTATTTGTTTGCGTTCTATTTTAATAGGTTAGAAGGGTTTCTTTCAATGGAGATTCTCTTAAAACTATTATCACTATTGCAGAAATGCGGTCTCTCTTTGTCTTCCGGTTGCTTATTTATATTTGATGCTCGTTTATTTATGTTTCATTTGCGTTTGTTGCTTTGTTTGCTGTTGTTTGCTATTTGTTGTTGTTGTTTGTAGTTGATGATGTTCTCTTATTTGAAGCAGTTAAACAAATTGCATTTAAAAAATCAAGTTGTTTGAGACGTTGTTCTAAAGAAATAATCGTGTAAAAAATCTCGGGTAGGGGAATTTTTTTCGTTTTGGACTTGGATTTGGATTTGAGTTCGGTTTTTGCTTTTGGATTACATTATTTCATACACTTAATTTTAAGTCTTATAACTTTTAAGAAGAAAGGAATTTTACTTTTACGTTTACTCGTTTTCTTGTAATTTTCTTTTTTAGGATTATTTTTCTGAACTATGATTTTTGGTTTTTTGCCTTTGAATTTATGAATATTTTGCGTTTCCGCCTCGAATCCATTCAACTGACTTCGTGGCTTCGGTGTCAACGAGGGGTTTTTTCCAAACAAAATTCTCCCCACCTGTTGGCAACGGAAACGGAAGTGAGTTGAATCGATTTTTGGCAAAGACTTCCTTGAATTTTCTTCTGTTTTTCTTCCTATGCTTTCAAAAGTTGTTCTCTTAATATTTTTATAAATGTTTAAAATGCCTTTTGTTTTTTTTTCTTTTTTTTGGACAAAAATCTTTTTTTTTCATTGCTCGTGGCAATTTCTTGGAATTCTTTAAACGTCTGCCGTTGTTTCTGCTTTGAATTCTCGCATTCTCGAATTCTGCTTAATCTGCTTTCCATTCATTAAATCATTTATTTAATACTTTTCTTGTTTTTCAACTCCCTTCGAGAGCCTTTGAGAGCTTATAAATTATGTTCAATATTATTTAGGGCTTACTTTGTTATTTTCTGCATTTCACCTCGCTGCTAAACCTATTTTCTGCTTTATGCTATTATATCCTTTATCCTATTATCTCTTATGGGACTTACTTTTGTTTGAAATCTGCGATTAAACTTTTAAATTATTTGTACTCTTGGTTCATAATTGGGCTATTGTTTTTGTTGATGTATACATTTGGTTGTGGTAGTTGGGTGTGTGTGTGTGTATGTGTGAATGCGTGTGTTCGACTTGTGTTCTAACTGTTATTTTGATTATATTGTTTCCGCCGGAAGGACCCGAGGACTCGATCGTCCTCCCGGCCGGTCGCTGTTGGGTTGCATGGAAGTATGAGCCAAAAAAGTTTACAAATTTTCGAATTCTCGGATCAAAATTGCCTCATCTCTCTCTCTCTCTCTCTCTTTCTATCTCTCTCTTCGTTTTAGTCATTAGGATTTTGTGAATTTTTCTCGTAATTTGAAGTCATTCGCGTGGTCGTCCGTGGAGGCTTCGCGAAGTCGCGGCTTCGGGTCTCACCCACATGTGAAAGTCAAGTCAAGGGATTCCATGCGGATTTTTCGCCGCGTTGTGGCCACGGCGTTGCCACCTGGGGCAGCTGGGCGCCGGCCTGGTCACGGTTTGTGTAGTTTTTCCTTTTGGTTTTCTTCATATCTCGGTCATCTTTGGGTTTGTCATTAGCCTGTAAAATCTCTCAGTGTGTTTTGGTCGTCAAAATTGTGGATTTTTGGAGCCTAAATGTAAATCTTCGATTCTCAGCAAATCGCTAATTTTAGTGTTTTATTAAATACGTGTCTGTTTTCCTTGCCGCTAAATGTATATTTTACAAACTACTTTTTTTGTTATTTTTTCTTTTGTTTTGTTTTCTAACATTACTGTTGCCTTCATAGTTCGCAACTTTTCCTCTAAACTTATGGTTAAACCTTAGAAATGTTTCTTTTATTTACACGCGTGTTTTTCTCAAAACCTTAAGGTTTCTTCGCAAATTCTTAAAAACTTAAAAGAAGTATTAAATTACTAAATAATTATTATCAAATTATTGCACATCTCTGTTTCGAACTGAACACAAGCAAATGAAGTAATAAATTGGAAGCTATAATTTTATAGCAAACAAAGGGGACGGTAAGGATAACGGAACCAAGGAGGATGTGTAGAAGACTAGCGGAAAATTTAGAATTTCTCACATTTTCTATCGCACACGCACACGCACACATGCACAGTTGTATATTTTGAAACGCTTACCTACCATAATTTAATTTTGCCATAATTTTTAATGTTTCTTTGTTTTCTTTCCTATAAAAATTTTGATTGATTTCCGTTTTTGTTTTTGTTTTTGTTTTGGTTTTGTCCCGCAACTTCTTAAAAAAATTTACAAAAGTTTCACCTCTCGCGCGCTCGTGTTGTTGTTTTTAAATTTTTAAAAAAATCTTTAGTTAATTTTAGGGTTTTTAGGGAATTTTAATTTTTTAGATTTTTGTGTTTTTAGATTAATTTTTTTATCACAGCGACATTCAGTCTAAATTTGCGCTTTTATTAGAATTATAGCGTGACACGCAGCACTGATATTTTTTCTATAAATTTCATAGTAACCAAAATTGCTATTAAAAATAATTTCGTTTTAAATTTGTTCCATTAAAGCCAAAGGGTTCTTTTCCTAAAAACTAAATGTAAGAAAATTTATAATTTTTTTCGTTTTTCGTTTTCAAAATTTTGTTTTAGTTTTAGTTTTTGATTTTGATATCTAAAGATTTCACACGTAAAGCCAAAAGTGCCAACAACGAAAACGTCCTCGAAATTTCGCTAGAATTTTTTTAGTTTCGCTATAACCGCCTACTGCCACGCCCATTGGTGTGCTTTGTACTACAATTCTAATAAAAGCCAGTTCTCGTAGCCAAAAGTTTTCTTTTTGTCATATGCCGAAAGTTATTCTCAAGGGCCTAAAGTAAATAAAATTTTGTCTAATAAATTCCGAAACATAATTTTGCTATAAAACATTTCTCTCGCTCCGTCGTTCGCCACCTAATCGTGCAATGCCTAACAATTTCGATTTAGATTTCTTCTCTTCCCACATTTACAAAAATCTACAAACATTTTTCCTATAAAAACCTTCGATGCCAAAGGAGACTTGCCGAAATTTCTCTGCTATCGTTTTCTGTACAGGGTGTGTACACAGGTCGAAAAGCTTCGTCTACATATACACTTGTATATATATGTATTTCTATCACATTCAAACTGAGCGCATGCGAACCTTCCGAAACTTGGGTACGGCCAAAAGGTTGGTTGAGCGGCTAAAAATAGTTTTCAAATAAAATAAAATCTCAAACTTAATGCAAAAACTCAAAGGGCGAAAATTCGAAAACTTAAAAGGCGAGAACTCAAAATAATTCATATAATTTCTATGCTTTTATTAAATATTTTATGTTTCATATATAAATTTATAAACTTAGATCAACTAAAAAAACAAAAATAATAATAATGATCTTTATATATAAATAAACACGTTTCAATTTTAAAGTTACTTCTTGCTGCGAAATAGAAATAATAATAAAAAAATACAACTCGAATAAAACAGTACGATTTCATGTTTGCTTTTTGTTTTTTTTTTGTTTTTGTTGTTTTGATTAATCATAGGAAATATTAAAGCATAACTGATAGGAAGAGACTAACAGAGGGTCGTCGCAATTACATATTTAATCGGGTTGTTTTCTCTTTTCTAAATAAATGCCTTGACGGTACAAAACTTTATCGTGGACTAAATAAAGGAATAAGTAGTGAAAGTAGGGGATGCGGCCGGACAAATGACGGGTCCTGGACCAGGTCGAAAAATAAATTTCGAAGGCCCGAAATGTCGAAAGTTTTGAGGACGTTTCGCTCGAAGTCGCTGGAGATTTTGGTCGCTTGGGTAAATAAAAGAGTTTAAGTTTTAATGACTTGGGTTCATCTGCTACTGATGCTACTCCTACTCCTCGCCGGCTCCTGCTTCGCTATATATATATATTAATATGGCACCTAAAGAGTCACAGTATAATTTGATTAAAACTACTATTTTATTCGGAATTTTCTTCGAACGTGCTGCGAACTTGTCGCGAAACGTCTCTGAGGTGTTTTTGTTTTTTTTGTTTGTTTATCTCTCATTTCGGACCACGAGTTCGTCGGCCATTGGTCGGCTCTTCGAGGGAAGACTGTGTGGGAGGTTGGTGATTATATCATGCTTAAGTAGAGACAATTGCAGTTGCAATAAAAATAACACAAAAATACAAATACAAAAGTAAAAATAAGAGTAAAAGTAAGAGTTTAAACATCACATTTCTAGGACAAAATAAAATTTAAGAGAACTTATCCTTTAGATACGCGTACAAATATTTAAAATAAGAAACGTTAAAACGCTATCAAATATCTTCGTCTCAATTTGCTCAGAATCTAATCGAATAGAAATTTTTATATATATATTTTCTTTTTTTTTTCAAAACTGTTATCATTCTCGCAGTAAGTTAATCATTAAATTATATCACTTAAATAATAAATCTTTCGTTAACAGTAGAAACTTCTCCTTAACGCACATTAAAAAATTATATAGATTAATGAATGCTAAAATATATAAATTTAAATGTTTAAACAATATTAAGAGCTTTGAAAAAAAAGGCGTATATGAAAAACAAAATAATAAGAAAATACGATGAAGAAGGAGAATTAACTTAGTTCTTAGCTGCTCATCATTTTATGTTTTTTCACACACAAACTTTTACAACAAATTCAAAATATTTCAATTATATTTATCATAATATATAATATAGCATTAGAAATTAAATATAAAAAATTGCAAGTTAAATACTCGAAAAGTGGTAATAAAAAAGAATAATTAATCGTATAAATATATGATAAACTCTTAATATTTAAACATTCCTCTTTTCATATTTTCATCTTTTCCTCCCTTCTCGCCCTGTCCAACAAAAACAAAATATTCTCATTCTCAGTTTCATTTCCACGCTCCACAAGTCGCTCTCATCAGTCGATCACAATCGATTTTCCTTCTATTCTATTTCGACGCTGATTCTCGACTCTCGCTTCCGTTCCCCCATTTCCAAATGTTGTCTGAAGCTCGGCCGGCTTCCTCGGCCATCCTTGCCCGCCCAGGAAGCCCAGGAATCCTTCCAGACTCGCGCTCGACCCGCACATTCGCTTCATCTGTCCCGCTCCTTCTCTGCATGTATTGTTTATTTCTCTCTCTCTCTCTCTCTCGCACACACACTCACACTATCTCAAAACGCGAAACTAAGGCGAAAATCAAACTCAAAAGTACGAAATACACTGCAAGAAAACCCAGCGTGGAAATAAGGAAAGATTAGTTCCAGAGTCTTGTTTGTCGCAGGAAAAACGTCTTCTTCTTCTCATTCTTCTCATTCTTTGTGTAAAAGTGATTGATTGAAAGTGTTTTTGTTGTTTCATTGTTTGTTGTTAATTTTACAAAATCAAATAATAGGAAATTATAACGTTAAATTAGGAGTAGAATTCTTCTTAAAGCAGTGTGTTTAGTGTTTAGTTTAGTGTCGAGTTTAGAGTCCTTTTCGAAAAGACTAGTTTACAGGGTGTTGTTCTCACTAATTTTAAGCTTAATTTCTCTTTCTTAATTTTTTTTGTTTTTCACAATTTTTTCTTCTTCCTTCTCCTTTTTCATCCCATCCTAAACGTAATTTTTAGGGTTTCAGGGTTCTAGGTTTAAAACTTAACTTACATACATAAATTGCTGATGTTGCTGGTTGCTTGTTGTTGCTGTATTGTGTTGTTGGTTGTTGGTTTTGTTGCCGGTTTGTTTTCTCTTTTATTATAGTATACTTATTGTTGTTGTAATACTCACGGGCCCGGAGTCGGCCGTGGTTCTTGTTGTTGCTGCTGCTGGTGTGTTGAGTGCCTACAGTGGGGCAAACGAGTAGGCGCGAGAGGGGGCGGGGGCCGCGCCCACGTCCTCGCAGGCTCCCCCTGCTGCTGCTTCTTCCCCTGTTGCTGCTCCCTAACATCATAGAGATCCGAATATCGAGTGTATGTGTGGGTGTATTGGAATTGCGTGCGAAAGCGAGGGCGGGTGCGTCGGGGCCGGCGCCGCCGCTGCCGTGGGCGCCCCGGCGGCCGGCGGGGGCGGCTGCGCGTGGTGCTGCTGCTGCTGCTGCTGTTGTTGCTGCTGCTGTTGCTGCTGCTGCTGCTGTTGCTGCTGTGGGGCCGGCGCCGCGTTGTGGTGCTGGTGATGGTGGTGGTGGTGGTGAGCGGTCGGCGGGGCCGGCGGCGGCGGCAGCGTGATCGAGAGCGTCACCGTCTGCGGCGCCCCCGCCGCGGCAGCCGCGGCCGCAGCCGCCGCCACGGCCGCCGTCGCCTGTGCCTGGGCCTGAGCCTGCGTCGTGGTGGCCGCTGCCGGCGCCGTGGCTGCGGCGGCCGCCGACACCGCCGAGACGGCCGCCTGCACCGGCACCGCGACTGCCGTGGGATGTCACTGGGCCACCACCGAGGCCCCGCCCTGCTGCTGCTGCTGGACGACGCCGCCCGGCGCCACCGCGTTGGCCACCGTCACGGTCACCGGCGGCTGCGCCCCGCCGACGCTGTTCGCGTGCGCCGCGCTCGGCTGCTGGCCCTGGGCGGCGAAGGCCTGCTGGAAGGGCGGCCCGTAGCACTGCGGGAAGTAGAGCTCGTTCTTGACGATCGACTGCTGCTGCTGCTGCTGCTGTTGCTGCTGCTGCTGTTGTTGCTGCTGCTGCTGCTGCTGCTGCTGGGCCGCGTTGTTGGGGGCGGCCATCGAGCGCGGCAGGATGTTGTTCTTGTTGTCGGGCGGGACGCCGGGGTTGTTGTTGTTGTTGTTGGCCAGGAACTGCTGCGCGTTCTTCGTCTCGTTCATCAGATGGTTGGCGGCGGCGGCCGCTGCAGCCGAGGCCGCGGCGGCGGCGGCGTTGACGGCGCTGGCCGAGGGGTTGTTGTTGGTGCGACGGGCCTTCGTCGTGCTGGGGTTCATGTGGTTGTCGATGTGCTTCGTGACCTCGTTCTCGGTGGCGAAGCGGCGCCGGCAGTTCGGCATCGGGCAGCAGAAGGGACGGTCGCCCTTTGGGGAAAGAGAACGGCATTAGTGGGGGTTCAGCAGGGAAGACAATGCAGAGCAGAAGCTGCTTGGGAAGGTTGCATGAATCTCCCACTTTACAACTACCTGGTGGGTCCGGGTGTGCTGGTCCAGGATCGCCTTCTGGCGGAAGTCCTTGCCGCACTGGCCGCACTTGTACGGCTTCTCGCCGGTGTGGATGCGCAAGTGCTGCGAAGAACGAGACGAGACGAGACGAGAGGGGGCGATTGAGGAAGGAACTCGTCGGAAGTCGGCGAAACTCACCTGGTTCAAGATGGTGCGCTGGCGGAAGAAGCGCGAGCAGTAGCAGCAGCCGAAGGGCTTCTCGTTCGTGTGTATCCGCAGGTGCTGCGTCAGGTGCGACTGCTGGCGGAAGCGCTTGCCGCACTCGGGGCAGGGGTATGGACGCGATTCGATGTGGATGCAGCCGTGCTGGAGCAGCGTCGTCTTCTGCTTGAACTCCTTGTCGCAGATCGGGCACCGGACGTAGAGGGGCATGTTAGCCGGTCGCACGCCGATATGCTGGAGCACATCGGGCAGGATCTTTTGACCTGCGGGAATTAGAGCTGAAGACCATTAGAGGATCCCCCGGCACACGAGAGCGATCGGTCGATGGGCGAGGAAGGCAGGAGGGGCGGGGCGAGGGAGATGGCGAGGGCGAGGGACTCGGGGAAGGCGTTCGACTCACTATTCTTATTACCTTTGCCGTCCTTGAAGTACGACGGGTAGTGGATGCCGCCGCTGCCGTCGGGCGTGCCCTGCGAGTCCTCGTCGTGGTAGCCGCCGCTCGAGCCGGTGATGTCGTTCTTCGTGTCAGTCTCATCGCCCGGGTAGGGAACGTCCTGGGGCCACAGGGTCGGGTGCGGCCCGTTCTTGAAAATGAGATGCGGCGACACGTCTGTAGGGGTTGTTGGTGTTGTTGTTGTTGTTGTTGTTGTGGTGATGGGACGTGTTGTTCGTCAACGTGTCGCAGCGCAAGCACATCATACATGGGGAGAAGAAGAAGAAGAATGTTAGTATGCCTTGGCCCTTTGGGTCGACCCGCTGTCGGTCTGTAGCTGTAACCTGACTCTAATCGAAAAACTCTCGTGGGTGGGAATAACGAAATAAGGAAAACGAAAAATATACAATGATCGTGATCGTGTGAGTTTCGAAGATGGTTCTAATTGTAAGCCAGATTTTCACAACTTTCCAGAATGATGGCGATGCGAGGAACGTGCTCTAGTGCTCTAAACTTGCAGTTTAATTTCATTTTTCTGCCCCAATTTTCCAGCTCACTTTGAGAAAACACCATCAATTATCTGCATTCCTAGCATTTCGGACCGATTGGACGGATTTCGTACACTTACGGACAGTCTAGTTAACTCCCCAATCGCGTTTGTGCCCAGAAACCCCTCCTTATCTGACTCTTTCGCATAGTATGCTGGACTGCGCTCGAGCACCTCAAGCCAGGGGTTCGATTTTGTACCGGTCGGGACGACACCAACGCAATCGACTTCCCCGCCAAAAGCTAGCACGATGCGACACCCCAAAGGCGTCCCTAACACCACTATCTTCCCTGAGAGAGACGTCTCGCAGAGCCGACATTCTGGAAAACTAAGCCATTTCCTTCTAACAAAAGCGCAGAGAAGACGAAATGCTCAGAATTGAATTTCGTTTGACCATTTTGATAATGTTAGGGGTTAGGGGTGTGTGAGCGGAAGATGTGTACACGTGGAGAGAATGAGAGGGAAAGCGTGGACAGGGGGGTCGGCAAATGAGTGGCAGATGAGAAGATGCGGAAGAGGAGGAAGGGAATAGCATGCTTGAAGGCAGTGAGGGTTGAGCTGAGGAGTCGTTTGGGTCGAGAGGGCAAGCGGAGGATCGGTCAGTGGATCTGGGCGATAGTGATTGAGCGTGAGTGAAAGAATGCAGGGTGCGGGCGGCGGGTTCTGGGCTTTTTCGGGTGCTGGTGGAGGAGGCTGTGGAGATGGAGATGGAGATGGGGTCGCTATCAATTTCTATTATCAAATTCAATTGTTTCAATTTCAATAACTGTCGCTCGCCTTGGTGGGTGCGCACATGTTGATTGAGGATGGCCTTCTGGCGAAAGTGCTTGCCGCACTCAGGGCATGCGTAGGGCTTCTCACCCGAATGGATGCGTATGTGTTGATCCAGGTTCGTCCGCTGACGGAAGCTGCGCGAGCAGTAGGCGCACGTGAACGGCTTCTCGTTGGTGTGGATCCGCATATGCTGGATGAGGTGCGACTGCTGGCGAAAGCACTTGCCGCACTCCGAGCACGGGAAGGGGCGACCATCGGTATTTTCTAAATAATTTGAAACAATTATCACAAACTTGTCGTACGCTAGGTTCAGGTTTTAGGTTTTTTGTTACACGAAAACTTAAAAACAAACACAAAAACTAAAAACAAATAGGAACACCCTACACCCGGTATCACATCTTAACAATTTGACCGCGACATCCCTAAAAAGGGGCAACAGGGAGAGGGAGAGGACTTCACCTAGCTTCACTGGGGAGGCAAGTGGGCGATTCTTCCCCCGATCGTCCCGGGGACGGCAGACACTCGACGACTGGAGGGGTCTGACTCTTCACCATCACCACCCTTCACCATCAGCATCGGTTCTTGGCGGACCACTCGGATGCCCTACGAAACCTACTGGTGCACTGTCTGGAACCGCGCCCGGGTGTAGGGTATTCATGATTAATGATTGCACTTTCAAGCCAGATATTCTTAATTTTCCAGAATGATGAGTTCCTGAGGATCATGTCTGTGGCAGAGCAAGAGCTAGTCCCTCCAATTGTGCTCGTCGGCGTCGTCAAATTTGGCCCCGAACTAGCCGTGCTCCCTACTGTAAGTGCTCGTCATCGTCGTTGCGCTCTCGTGGAGCGACCGACCCGATCCGACCCGGCCCGGACCGCGACTGCTGGGACACGGAAGGAAACGGTCAGAATCGCCCTTTGAGTGGGTTGGACTTGACTTGGCCTGGGTTGGCCTGGCTTGGCTTGAGTCGCGACTTGAAGGCGTGGCCGTCGATCTGCGCCCCGTGCGACAGACATGACTCGCGAATCCACCATTCTGGAAAATGAAGCCATTTCCTTCTAATCAAAGCGCATAGAAGACGAAATGCTTAAAATTGAATTCAATACAAAATTTTGACGAGTGTTCCAAATGCAGGCGTGGTGGGACGTGGTGGGATGGCGGGGTGGGAACGGGACGGGTACAGGGACCAGGGAGGGGCGTGGGCGATGGACGAGGGACGTGGGACGCTGGCCGCAGCGGCGACTGGGGAGGGGCGTCGGGGCGGGACGGGACCGGGACCGGGACCGGGACCGGGACCGGGACAGGGAGTGGGCGGGTTCGATTCGGTTCGGTTCGGGGGGAGGGGACTCATTTCGGACGCTGTTCTATCAATTTCTGTGTTCAAATTCAATTGTCTCAAGTTCAATTTCAATTTCAATAACTGTCGCTCGCCTTGGTGGGTGCGCACATGTTGATTGAGGATGGCCTTCTGGCGAAAGTGCTTGCCGCACTCGGGGCATGCGTAGGGCTTCTCACCCGAATGGATGCGTATGTGCTGGTTGAGTATCGCCCGCTGGCGGAAGCTGCGCGAGCAGTAGGCGCACGTGAACGGCTTCTCGTTCGCGTGGATGCGCAGGTGCTGCGTCAGGTGCGACTGCTGCCGGAAGCGCTTGCCGCACTCCGAGCACGGGTAGGGCCGGGCGTCGGTGTGGATGCGGTCGTGCTGCAGCAGCGTGCTCTTCTGCTTGAAGTCCTTGCCGCAGGTCAGACACTTGAACAGCCGCAGGTCGCTGTGCGGCTTCGCGGGCTTGTGGCTGTTGTTGGGCGTCGTGGGCGTCGCCAGCCGTCCGGGCCCGGCCCCGTTCGCCGCTCCGTTCGCGCCGCCGCCGCCCGCGCCGCCACCTCCGCCGCCAGCGCCTCCGCCGGCTCCGGCTCCTCCTCCTCCGCCGTTCTGCTGGCCCGCGTTCTGGCCCGGCAGCAGCTCGGGCATCGCGTAGTCGGCCAGCCCGCCGCCCTGGTCCATGTTGCCGGCCATGCCCGGCAGCACCGGCTTGTTCAGGTAGTGCAGCGGCGGGAAGCCGGGCGGGGCGAGCATCGCGCCCTGGGGCCCGGCGCCCGGGTGCCGCGGCGCGTAGTAGCCGCCGAGCTCGCCCTGGGGCGGCTGGAAGTTGTTCGAGGGGTCGTTCGGCTGGCTGCCGTTCTGGACGTGCTGCTGCTGCTGCTGCTGGGGGTTCCCCGCGGCGCCGCCGTCGCCCGGCGCCTGGTGCTGCTGCTGCTGCTGCTGCGGGTCGTTCGAGCTTTGGTTTGGGTTCTGCTGCTGCTGCTGTGACGGGTTCTGCTGCTGCTGCTGGTTCCCCTGCTGTTGCTGCTGCTGCTGCTGCTGTTGCTGTTGCTGGAGCTGCAACGGATGGTGGAGAAGAAGAAGTGGCATGAGAGGCGCTCGGTCGCTACCGCCACCGCTGTCTCGCTCGGGCGGCGCCCCCCGCTCGCCCGCCCTTACCTGACTCATGGCCACGTCGTCGTCGGTGGCCGCTCGGCCGCCCTGCGGCGGGTACGGGCTGGTCGAGGGCGAGCCCTGCTGGCGGCCGCCCCCGTCGGCGCCCCCGTTCTCGCGCCCGTTCGGGTCGCCGGTCGGGCTGTGCGGCTGCTGGCCCTGCTGCTGCTGCTGCTGTTGCTGCTGCTGCTGCTGCTGCTGGGCGACGGCGGCCGCGGCCGCGGCGGCCTGGGCGGCGGCCTGGATCTGGGGCGTGGCGTTCTGGGCGTTCTGCTGGGCGGCGAGGTGCGACTGCGACTGCTGCTGGATGCCCGGGTACATGTCGGTGCCCCACTGGGCGGCGGTGCCCCCGAGTGCGGCCGCGTTTCGCTCCGCGTCCTGCGAGTCCTTGTAGAGCACGTACGGCTGGCCCGTGTCCTGCGTGATGCAGTACATGATCTGGCGTGGCACCTTCAGACCGGCGGCGATGCAGGCCGCGAACGAGGCCGAGAAGTTGATCGCCATCCTCTTCCGATCGAGCTCAGTCCGGTTCGCGCTCGTCACTCACTCAATTTCTCTCTCTCGCTCTGCCTGTCTCTCAGTGTGTCTCACTGTCTCCTTCGGGGTCGCTCCGTCTCGCTCTCTCTTTCTCTCTGTCTCCTTGCCGTGGCTTCCTGCTCTTTCCTGGGCTTTCCTGGGCAACTGGGAGCTCTTACTGTGGCCTCTTGCTGCGCTGTTTGGCCCTTTGAGACATAGTTTCCGGCAGCTCCGTTCTCAATATCCCCGTGTCTCTCTGGTTCTCCTTTACTCCTGACTCCTGGCCTTATTGCCTTCTGGTCTCTGTAATCCTTGTATCTGCGCCTTCTCGGCTCGTTTTGTCCTTGTCTCTTCGACTCCTCGACTGCTCGACTTGTTGTCCTTCCTCCAATATCCTTTTCCTAACTCTTTTTCCTTCCACTTTCTCCGATCTCCCTTGTGACTTTCCTTGTGTTCTCGAGCTGTCCCTTGGCTCAGCGAATTCCCCGACGAGTCCTCCTTGATTGGCCTTGATTGACTTGAGTGCTTTCTCTCACTCTCAGTCACTCCCTTTTGCTCTCTCGTGAACTCTCTTGTGCTTATTGGCGGGCGCTCTTCATGTCGCTCTTGTCCGAGAGATGTCCTTCTCAGTGCTGAGGTGTCCTGGGAGTTTGAGTTTTTGTCCTTTGAAATTAAAGTTCAATATTTGATCCATTCAGAAGACGAAGTTCAACTGCGGTGGGAGAGAGTGGAAGAAGGTATTAAAATGAGTCAGAAATAATTTGAGATTTTTCAACAAAGTCATAAACATGTTATAGTTATATGTATTTCGAATAAAATTCGTGATAATTCTTAATTTAATATAAATTCATTTTGGATCGAAAATTCTAATAATGTTTGGTTTTAATAAGTTTGCGATAGAATTAAGAATTTAGTATCGCAAAGTTCAGCATTAATGAAACTAGCGAGAAAATAAATAAACAAATGCGCAGAATAAACACGAGTTATTATAGAAAAAATAAATAAAATATAAGAAAAAACTAAAGTAAATCAAAATAAAGGAAAGCAAAAGGTCTTCATCGTAAGAAAAAGTCTTTAAAAAATCGTTGCAAAATAAATAATAACTAAAAAATGTAAGACAAAATAAGGAGATACAAAAGGGAAAATAAACGAGAAAAAGTGAATAAAATATAGAGACAAATACAAACTAAAAAATAATATAAACGAAAATCCAATAAGGCAAAATAAAAAAACGAGGCACGATATTACAAAATAAAGAGAAATGCAATATGAAAAATAAGTAAACAGAAAATAAAATGAAATTATTAAATTAAATCAAAGTAAAACACTATTAATTAAAACAAAATACATTTTGGAAGATATGGCAAAAGAAGTTCGTAAATTATAGTAAAACAAAGTCGAGTAACAAGTAAGAAAAAGAAATTCAAATAAAGTAAGCAAAGCCAAATGAAATGAAGTAGAATGACATGAAGTAAAGTCAACAGAGATAAATAAACCGAGACAAGTAGAAATCAAGCCCGATCTTAAGCTCTTTGTCTGCCCGCCCGAAGGAGTGGCCGACGGCGTCGTCATCGTCGTCGTCGTTGACCCTCCCGGCTCGTGACGCCCGCCGCCGCAGCCGCCGCCGCTCCCCGGCACGGCGCGTCCTCGGCCGCTCCCGCCGCCCGACGTCGGTCCTCGCGCTTAATGCGGGATCAAGGTCTCGATCGCGGACCACGTCGCAGCTGATGTGCATGAAAATGAACTCGCGAAATGTGCTCGAAATTCTAAAGGCGACTGCGACTGCGACGGTGACGGCGACAGCGACGCGCCGGCAACATGGCGGCGACCATGATGTCATGTCACGGCGACGGATACACAGCGGCTGGTCCGACGGACGGACGGACGGACGGACGGATCGCGGACTCAGGGTGGGACTTTTTCGGCCCGCATTGGCGAGGAATTCCTTTGGGTTAGTGGAGAAATTCGTTTTGACGGCGCTCCATATTTTTGGAAGATCTCAATTTAGAAAATGTTTGCAGTTGAAATTAATAAAAAAGTATACAAAAAATTCAAAGAAACATTTCATAAATTTCAATCCTTTGGGAAGAGATTAAGAATTAATTTGAAACAAATGTACAAACATTTCAAATTTTCATTTTAAATTAATTCTGGATGTAAAAATCAATGTCGAAAAAAAAAGATACAAACATTTTCAAAAGTTTCAATTCCTGTGGAAGAAACCTTTTTTGAGTAATTTTGAAATTATAATTAATATAAAATATATAAAAATTTCATTTCAATTTTAATGTAGAAATTACTTTAAAAAACTCTAGCAAAAATTACAAAAATTTCATTTTTGTTTTGGAGTTAAAATTAATATGAAAGAAAGAAAAGAATTTAAGGATTTTCGGAAAAATCCAAAATATAATGTGGAAGCAAAAAATTGTGAAATTTTTAGTTTTTTTTTTATTTGATTTATTAAATCTTTTAAAGTGTCCGAAAGACTCATTGGCCTTTTTTAACGTACATTTCAGGAGTAAAACATTTCACAATTTCGATCATGTTTCAGTACTTGCACTGATAGAGAGTTTAGTGAAGATCGTGTGATTTAACTTTTTAATGAAATGAATTTAAGTGCTTAATGAAATCAAAAAACATTGGAAATTTTCCGGCGGCCCCGGCGAGCCGAAGATGACTTTGAACTGTGCGGATTGAGTGCACGACGCCGGCGACGACGACGACGACGACGCGAGAAGGGGAGGAAGAGACGAGGCGGGTCGCGGGCCTGGGGCCGGCGGAGTCTGGACGGGAGCAGACGGAGTTTTGTCACCCTCTGTCGCCGTCCGCCGATCGTCCGTCGCCACTCGACAATCGGCCGACGATCGTCGTTTACGCGCCGGCACGAAGAACCCCGAGTCGCGTCGCTGCGGCCGACGATGGCTGCTGGAGTGTCTGCAGCCACGAGCGCTGGAAGTGGGAGCGAGGAGACCGAGAAACACCAGGCGATCGCCGAGCGCGGGGGTCGGGCAGGCCGGGGCGAAGTGAAAGAGAAATAGTCGTAACAATAATAAATGAATAAATGCGCAGAAGCGAACGCTCGGTCAACGAGCACTTAACGTGGCCCGTGCGCGGCTCCCAAGGGCCGGCGCGAGGGGCGGCCACGAAGCGACGATGACGATGGCGAAGCCAGGAGGAGCAGGGGGAGAGAGAGAGAGACCGGACCCCGAGACCGCGACCGCGATCGCGAGCGAGCAGTGAAATGAAGTGGAGGCCGGCGAGCAAAGTCGAAGTCGAAGTCGGTCAAGGGTCGAGCGGGAGGCGGGGGTGGCGAGAGTTGGGAGCCCGGGTTGGGTGTGGAGAAGGCCGAGTCTTTCGCACCTCCGGCCAGGCCAGTCTGGCTCGTGGCGGTTGGGCGGACGTTGGAAAATCGTCGTGGGGTCGTCGACGATGCAGCCCCAGGACGGAGGACGTCGGGCGACGACGCGGACCGGGCCGGGGATCAGGCGATGAGTCCGCGTTTCCGGCACGGTCGCCGCAGAGGTCGACGTCGACGACGACGACGACGTCGACGAGAGACGAACAATGGAAGCGCAATCAGTTGACGTCGGGTTCAAATCATTTCGATCACCAGACCTTAAAACGCAAACAGTCGCAGCGCTATCAACGACGGCAACGCCAACGCCAACAACAAGAGAAATAGCAACAGCAATAACAATAGCAATGGCAACAATAGTTGTACCAACAACAACAACAACAACAACAATAGGCATTGGTACGGCAATAACGAGAATGCACTGAAGCGCGGATCCGAGCGATTCAGGCGAATTCGTGGAGCGAAAACTTTACGGACGAATTACAATAAAAGTTGCCAAGAGACCCGGGCAACATAATAATAAAGTGTAAAACGGAAAATGCGATTAATGAAAGTGGAAGAAAAAAAAATGAATTAAAAAAAAAAAAAAGTTAAAAACGATGAATTAAAAAAGATGACTTAAAAAAGCGAGTTACAAAAATTATACAAAAGCGAAAAGGGCAATTAGATAAATAAAAAAATTGATACCGAAAAAGAAAAAGGGAAGAATAAAAAACTAAAGCAAACTAAAGCAAATACGAAAAAAAACGAGAAATGCAAAAAAAAAATTAAAAAAAATTTAAATAACGAAAAATGTAAAATGCGAAAGACTAGGATAAAAACTGAAAATAAAAACAAGGCCGATAACAAAAATCCGAATTACAAAACAACAACATTTACACCAAAAGGGTACGGCGAGTGCAAAAAACCATAAATTACATTTCACGTTTAAAAAATGTAAGAAAATGCAAAAAATGTGTGTGGCGTCAGCGGCCGAGTCGACGTCGGCGCCACGGACGGCGGCGCGTCGACGCAGCGCCCTCTGCAATTAAGCGTCGTAAACAATGCGCGCTGTCAAAAGAGATAATTATTGAGTTGTTGTTGTTGTTGTTGTTGCTGTTGTTGTCGTTGTGCTGGAGCTTGGCATTGTTGTAACTGTTGCTGGCATTGCAGTTGGATTTGTAATTGTAATTGTAGTTGTAATTGTTGCTGCTGATGTTGTTGGTGTTGTTGTTGTTGATGCGTTGATATTTTTATTGTATGCGGTGTTGTTGTTGTTATGGTGATTGTTTTTATTGCTCTTTTTTGTTGCAATAATTGCCATTGTTGTTGTTATTGCTGTTGTTGTTGTAAATTACAGCCGCGCGAAACGCATAAAAATGAGTTCCTGCTTCGAATCGCCGAGTCAACGGCAAAAAACGCACGCGCATCGCCCACTGTTGCAGCCCTGACTCGAGCCCCCCCCCCTCTCTCTCCGTCTCCGTCTCTGTCCCTCTCCCTCTCTGTCGCCCCTCGCTCCGCCGCTCTCTTCTCGTGCTCAAAACGCCTTGAACCCGATCGTCGTTCGTTCGTCGTCGTCGTCGTCGGCGTCGTCGTCGGCCCTCGGCCCAACTCGCACAGCCACGCAGACGACGTCGGCGTCGCCGACTCCTCCGATCTGGCCACCTCGTCCGCCGAGTGGCAACGCCTTGCGCAGGCAGTGAAAGTGATCGCGCGTTCGCCCGGCTCGCCGCGGATTCGCCGCGCGCTCCGGCGCAGCCAATCGCGGCGCCGAGCGGAGCGGAGCGAAGAAAAGCCGGCCGCCGGATTTCACCGCTCCGGCAACGCCGACGCCGGGGAGAAGAAAATCTCACTCCACTCGCCTGACTGCGCCGCGGCTCCGCGTGGGGGGCGTCGCAGGCGACGGCGAAGTGGGCGGAGTTTCGCCGAGCCCGTGCGGCGAGTTCGCCGCGCTTTCGCCGGGCGGCTTCGTGGCGAGGGCCGGCGCGTCTTCGCGCCCGACTCGTCTGCAGCGCGGACTTCGCTTCGTCTCGTTGCTTGCGAAGTTCATTGAAAATGTTTTTATATATTATTTTAGTCATTTATTTTTTGTGCTATTTTTTGAATTCTGTGTTTTGTTTTTTACTTTTTTCAATTAAATGCAAATATTTGCCGCCCTGATTGCCGTGGACTTCGGCATTCGTTCCTTATCGCCAAATTCTTCCGAATTCCTTTTTACAGCGCTTGGATCCAGTTCATTTGAATACATTTTTTGGGAAGATTATTTTGGGAACCATTTGAAATGTGATGTGTTTTGAAACGTTTCCGTTTTTAAACCATTTGGTGCAATTAGCATTTCTCATAATATAATTATTATTATGTATATTTGAGTAAATTTTGAACCGATCAAGTTGATTTTCGCGTTAGCTTTTTTGTTACTCTTACTTTTAATTAAACGAAAGCATTTTTTACTTTGAAATATTTTTTAATTTAATTTTGAAAAATTTATTTTTATTTTGCAATGTTTTTTCTGTTATTGTACTTTTGCTGAAACCTTGGGAAAATTTTGTATTACTTGAAATTTATTATTTGTAAATTTAATTCTTGGAAATAATTATATTTCATTTTCATGTCAATAAATATCTCGTTTGAGGAAAGTTATTTGTATTTTAGGGATTTCATTTAAGGTTGCTTTGCATTTCAATGAAATGTGCTTTTAATTAATTTTCCTTTTCCCTCATGCATTTCGCTGTTGCCGCTGTTGCTCAGTTCAATTGCATTTTATTGAATATTTTAATTATTTCGATTGCTTTAATTGATTATGTTTCATCAATATTTATTTATGTCGATGAATTGAATATTATTGTAGTTTTTAGTGCTTGCAAATAATGGTTTATTTTTGTCTAGATTCATATATCTAGAGGAATATTTAATTCAACCATTTAATGAAACAACTTTCTTTTCGAACTAATCAACTCAAATAAACCAAGATATTCTTTTTTTTTGGATTCTCCCAATTGCTCCCCAATTCATTCGCCTGCTTTGGCTCGGGCTCGGGCTCGGGCTCGTTTCGTTTGGCTTGGCTTCGTTTCTTGTTCTCGAGTTTCGAGTTCGAATTGGCTTCAAGGTTACTCCGAAAGATTTCGAGTCGCCCGAAATTTATGGCCGAAGTCGTGTGGCGCACGAAATGCGCGATCCGCAACAACAACAACAACAACAACAAGAACCGATACAACAACAGCGACAAATACAGCGCCAAAGTCGATTCGTAAATAATGACGGCAACGACAACAGCGAGAGCGAAGCAACAGGGCGGCGAAAGAGAGGCGAAGAAGAAGAAGAAGAAGAGAGCCAGAAAAGGAGCGGCCGAGGGCGGGAAACGAGTGAAGGGAGCCAAAGCAAGATAAATAAATACAACAATTTTCGCCATAAACCCGAAATGACTCATGAACTCGGCCGCGAGCAGCGACGACAACAGCAGCGCAGCAGCGCAGCAGCGACTACAACAACAGCACACGCACACCAGCACTAATGGCGGCAGCGGCCACAGCATGGAAGGCAACAACAACAGCAACAGCAACAGCAACAACAACAAGAACGACAATAGCCAAAGCAATTCGCGAAATTCACCATTTGGCGCTCGGTGCTCGGCGTTCGGCGCGTTACAGAAATTGAAATAGTTCGGCGAGCGAAAAAACCCAGCCGTCGATCGGGCCGGGACCGGGGCGGGGGCGGGGAGGGGTCAGCAAAATGTATCTGCCAGATACAAGCCAGCAGCGCGGTCGGCCGCTCGCTCGACTGTAGTTCGTTCTATAAACAAAGTATCTGCACGTTCAATTAGCGCATTAGCAACTCTCTAGATACTCACACGTGAACGAATGCGACTCTCACACACACACGCACACACACAGACGCACACTCGCACACACACGCACACACACATGGAACTTCTCTGTAGATCGCTGATTTATTTGCTCGGATCTTGGTCGTTCTTCGTCGATTTGTCCGTTTTCGCTGCGGCTCGCGAATTAAGCGAAAGCCGTCGAACTATCGCGCAGATACTTTTAGTTTCGCGCGAATGCGGCTCCCTCGAGTATCTGGCAGATACTCGCGTTCCCCCTGCGAGGACCCGACGCCGCTGCAGCTGACGTATCCGCGAGATACATTGCGGTGCACTGAGCGATTGCCTTTGCGATTCGATTCGATTCGATCGAATGGATTTTTTCCTTCGATTTTGCAAGTTTTATTTTTAGACGCTGTCGTTTCGTTCTTGTTGTTGTTGTTTTTGTTGTTGTTGTTGTGATTTATGCGCGATTTTCGAATGTTTATTTATTTTTAATTCGAGCAGTTGGGCTTTGTTGCAGTTGTTGTTGTCGAGCTGTTGTTGTTGTTGTTGTTGTTGCAGTACTGTTTGGCATTATAAAACGATTTACCTCGTCATAAATTTCGCAGATCCGTATCCGTATCCGAGAGATGGCGCTGCGATGTCGTCGCGGGACTTCTTCGAATGTCGAAACCTCTGCAACGAAACGAAGGCAAGGGAACTGTGAATATTTCGCCGAAATGTCGGGATTCCCGTCGTAAACGTAAACTCGGCACCCGGGTTTCGCATTGCGGAGCCGCGAATGTTTCGAAATTTGCCCAAAACCCCCTTCATGCAAACGACGTCGAAATTTAGCGCAGGCAAATCAAAGAAAACCTGGAATTTTTTCTCCAAAAATAATGTTTGGACTATAACAAGCAGAAGTTCGTATAATTTAAAATTCTGCATTTTGTGTAAGAACTAAACCGACCACTTCCAAGTGTCGTCAAAAGCTCTGCTTGGAACTTTCCGAAGCTCTTCGTCGACTCCAGAGCTCGAGCACTCGGCAGTCGAAACTCGTGAAAGCCCAGGAAACTGCAAAGCTCTGGACGTGAAAGCATGACGAAGAAATTCGTGAAAACGATGGGCGAAACCCCGAAAAGGGCAGAGGAAGCCAGGGAAAACCACATGGGGGGCGACGGCGGAGGGAAATCTGTGAAAATTCCCACGGGTCGAATCGGCAGAAATCATTCGAAGGAGGCGAATTTGAGAGAGCGACTAATGTTTGATGATGTTGACGAGCCCAGGGCCCACGAAACCCCCGAAGATTTCCGGGAACTCGCCCTAATTCCGGGGAAAATTCACGGAATTCTCTTAAATTTCGCAGCCAGGGCAGGGGACGCGGGAATTCCGACAGGGGGGACCGATGAACGGAGCGAAATCGCGCCAGGAGAAATCGAAGTCCCCACTGCAGCTGCCTCTGCCGAAGTCGCCGTCGCCGTCGCGTCGCGTCGCGTCCGTGCGAAAAATCGATAAAAAAAGTCGGCGCAGCCGGGGGCGGGGTGGGGGTTCATGAGCAGGACATGGTCAGGCCTCGATGGCGGGGCGCCGGCAAAAGCTCGGCCCAGCGAGCTTTCGCAGGATGCTTTTCAGTTCTCTTCCTTCCAATGCAAATGTTGTTCACACATTTTTCCCACACTTTTATGGCTCTATTTCTTTTTGTTTCAGAGGAGTTGTCGAGGGTTTCTGGCGATTTGGAGACTTCTTTGGGGTTTCTGCCGGTTTAGGCAGGTGCGGAGGGACCGACGAGGTTCGGGGCGCCCGGGGCTGCCGCGGACTTGGCCGCGGGTCTGGGCGAACGGCGTGGAATGAAAATGGCGAGGGTGTCGCGAGAGCAGCAACAACAACGACAGCAACAACAACAGCAGTTCAGCGCCCTCTGGTGTCGCCGCCGATGCCGCGACGCTGCGGGCGAGGGCGGAGTGGGCCGGGCCGGGGCCGGGATCGGGGAAGAGGACGGCGGGATGCAGTCGACAGCGGCAGCGGCGAATGCTGAGCTCGCTGTTGTTGTTGTTGTTACTATTTGAATTTGACGAATTGGAGGCGATTTTTAATTCCCAATTAATCGGAATTCGATTCTCGTTTGTTTTTCTGAATCGATTGCGGTGGCAGCGTCGTTGTTGTTGTTGCAATTGCAGCGACGGCGACGACGACAACAACTGAGGACGGCGACGTCGACGTCGACGTTGACGACGACTGCGGCGAAATCGAAAATCGCGGCAAAACAAACAATTAACTCTTCCTCTTCTTTACCGTGCACCTTGTTCTCGTTCTTGCTCTTCTTCTTCTTCTCCACCGTCTCAATTGCGTTTGTTTTTCGGAGACGTCCGGCCGCTTGGGTTGTTGTAATTCGGTGCTTCTTCTTCTTCGCCGATCACTCACTTATTGCACACTTTTTTTCGGGGTTTTTCGATTTTTCACATTTTCGATTTTTTGTTTTTTTGTTTTTTCGTCTTTTCGTTTTTTTTTTTTTTGTTTTTGGCCGGCTCAAGACGCCAAGCCAACAACAACCACGAAAAATCCACACGCGAAAAAAACGTCGAGAAACGAATCGAATCGAGGGGGGAAGGAAAACAGATTGGAAAACCACGAGAGCCGAAAAGCGAGAAAAATAAAAATTCACTTCGAAATGTTGTTGTTGTGGTTGTTGTTGTGTTGATGATTTCGCCGTTGTTGTTCTCGGTATTGTCGAGTGTGTGTTTTTGACTTTTATTTTTTGATTTTTCCCCGTTTTTCACTCGGCGGATTTTTTCACTTTTTCACTTTTTCTGTATCCATCGAGGGCCAGCGACGACGACGGCGACGATGACGACGACGACGGTGGCGACGTGGGGGCCGCGGGCGGGGGCGGCAGCGGCGACGACGTGCCTTCGGCTGGTCGGCTGGGCGTTCGGCGGTCAGTTGGACGGCTCGTTCCAGCGTTCGGGGAGCCGAGGGTGGTCGAACGGGCAACGAGCGAGCGAACGAACGAACGAACGCACGATTAGCTGAGCTTCGCCCGAAAATGTATCTCAATCTAAAAAGCACACGACAAGCACTAAAAATTCGCGCTAAGCTTTCGTAACGAGCGAGCGAGCGTTTTGCGAAAACCGAGCAGCGCCGTCGACAGCGGCGCGGCGACAGCGTCGGTGTGCGTTCGCTCTCGCTCTCGCCCACACCGACGCTCGCACACTCGTCCGGTCGCACTCGGTCGACTAATACACGCTTAGAGATTTGCGTGTGTGCGTCGAGTGCGAGGCGAGCGAGAGCGCGCTTAGATTGAGCGAGTGGATTGAGTGGCATAGAAGAGAGCGGCGAGCGAGTGCTGGGAAGGTGTCGAGAGAGCGGTGGCGAGTGAGAGCGACGAGTTAGAGCGACGAGCGAGTGCTTGTGCAGAGCGCAGTCTTCGCGACGGCGGCAACGACGAGTGTGCGAAAACGAGACGGGAGCAGAACGAGTGCAATGCTTAGGCATGTGGGTGAGAGCGCGTGGCCGGTGTTGGTGTGTGTTTAGATTTGCAGCCGGCGGCTCGTTGCTTAGACCTGTCGCCTCTCCTCCCTCTCTCTGGCCACCCTCTCTCGCTGCATTCCTCTCGCATTATTCACTCATCAACGACGACTCGCTCCTCACATGATTAGGAGCTCTCGCTGGCAATTGGGAGAGGGGGAGGCAGAGAGAATTGTTTAGACAGAGAGTTGTGATGCAGAGAGTTAACTATTTAGAGAGAGAAGAGAGAGAGAGAGAGAGAGAGAACAAAGAGAAATCCACATTGACTCAGAGACGGCTTCAGCGAAACCCGGAGCGTGTGAGGACGGAGGGAACTCGTTCGTCACCAACACAAATGTAAACAAACTACGTCAGTTGCTGGCTGAGGGGGCTGTGGCGGGGGCGGAGGCGGGGTCCGAGTTCCTTATCTTCCTCTTCTCTTCCTGCGACCCCCCCCCCTCCCCGGCCCGCTGCAACAATGACTGACATTTGAATGGGGGGAATAGAGAAAGTGGAGTGAATTTGCTTGCTATTTGTGCCCGGCTGTAACTGATAGGGAGCGAGTGTGTGAGAGAGCGAGCGTGTGTGTGTGCGCGGCGGAGAGGGGGAGGAATGCAATTAGGAATAGGCGTAGTTTTCGCCCTGGCGAAAATTGTGGACGAACGAAATTTAAAATGGATCATAAACAAACCTTTAATGTGGGAAAACAAATATCAATTGAAATGAAAGACAAAAAATCTCATGAAGTCCGCAAAAAACAGCACAAAAATTCACAAAAATTCGCACAAAATCAGAAAAAAAAAATCATACAAAAAATAAAAAAAATACAAAATTTCGGTAAATTTCATTTTTTCCCTCAATTGCTCCTGATTCCTCGCGCTCCGCTGAAGACAAAATTGTTAAAAGTCCCGCCCATGACGCAATGTGGCGGCGACGGAGCGAAAGCAACAACAACGACGACGACAACAACAACGACGAACAAATGTCCGCCCGCTGAGAAGTTCCCGCGAAAAATTTCCCCAACAGCCAGCAACAACGCCGATGACTAATGAGCGCAAAAGTCAAAAGTCTCGGCGTCTCCTAAAACCAGACGCGAGGTGAAAGAAATAGAATCAAATGAAACATGGAGAATAAGACGAATCGGTGGAGAGCGAAAAGCGCAAAACGAACAGGTCGAAATTGTCAATTTTAGAAACGAAATAGTCAACCAAACGCAATTGATAATTTCCAGAAACAAATTCCCAAACTAACAGGGTGTAAAAAATAAAAAAAATATACATAAAAACATCAACTAAATTGGAGCAAAAAGAAAATTAAAAAACCACTAGCGACAAATGAAAAAGAACACAAACAATTAAATAAAAAAGTGGTTGAGAAGAGCAAGAGAAATATTATTTACTAATTAGGAGTTTGAAGAAAAAATAACTTAATTCTGAATAATATTGATTGTCAATAAAACGATTAGCCAAAAGAAATTGGGAAAAAATCGATATAAAAGAAAGGATTGAAAAAATATCGATACCAATTTAGATCGGGAAACACATGTTTCTAGGCGGGGAGAGCGAGAGAGAGAAGGCGAGAATCAGGGGAGGTCGATGGAACCGGAAAGACGTGGAGAGATTAAAAAATAAAAGCAAAAACTGCCATGAACACATGGAGGAACTTCAGGAGGTCGCCGAAGGACCGGAGGGCGAGGGCGAGACGGAGACGGAGGCGCTGGCCACAGGTGGGTGGGAGGTCGAGCCATCGACTCCAATGCGGAAGCGGACGAGACAAAGACGAGTCATCGAAATAGGTAAATGAACCGGGAATATTTCGGCCGAAGGAGAGCAAAAAACACACGAACGAATGAAGACAAAGGAGCAACAACAACAACTGCCGGGCCCACCGGCCATGGGCGAGCGGGAGCCGGCGGTGGAGCGAGACGGAGGCAGAAGTCGAATGAATGAACCCGGCAGCGCCGTCTGGCGGCGAGGCGAGAAACAAAGACAAGCACAAAAACAACAATCACAACAAGAGCGTCGAATGCGGACAAACGAAATCGGCGACGGCTACGAGGAGGAGGAGGAGGGGCGAGGGGGGGAGGGAGGAAAACAGAGCAAAACAGAGTGAAACAAAGCAAACATGGCGTCGGCGGTCGCGCGCCAAAAGCGATTTCTCGCGAGGTGAAAACGCGGCAAAGAAACAAAGAAAACGCGGAGGACGAGCACATGGAAAAGAGAAAGGGCGAAAGGAGGAAAAGCGAAGAAAAACACGAATTAGAAAAACACGAAAATTGGTTGCAGAAAAAATACAAACCGAAAAACGCACACTCAAACAACTCTTGAAAATTTATGAGAAAAAACAAAACAAAAAAGTCAAAACAAAGCAAAGCAAAGTGAAAATGAAAAATATAAAAAGTCAAAACCAAACTAAAAGATTTAAAAAATAATAGTAAAAAGTGTCAAGAGAAAAAACGAGACAACTGTAAACAATTTATAGTAGAAAAAGTGCAAAATTAGACAAAAATACAATTGGGAAAAAATGGGAAAAATACAAAGGAAATTCATTAAATACACACTAATAAAAGCCTAATTTTAGGAACGCGAATTGTAATGAAAATAAAAGTAAGAAATGAGCAAAATTTCAAAAGAAAAATGGAAAAAACTAGCAAAACAAATCGAGACCGTTGCTCCTTCTGTTGTTGTCGTCGTCGTAGTTGTTGTTGTTGAATACATCGTTGCTGTTGTTGTTGTTGTTGTTGTACCTCCGCTGCCGCTGCCGCTGATTTTGTTGCCAATAGCGATCGGGTTGTTGTCTTTGCCATTTGCCGTCGACGCCCTCGTACATATAGAAATTAATTGTTGTCACCGCAAGACGTCGTCGTCGTGTTGTGGTTGCTCTTCTTGTTGTTGTTGTTGTTGTGTTATCGTTGCAACTTTGTTGCCAACGAAAGCAACGCTAATGAAATGACGCTCCCCTTGTTGTTGTTGTTGTTGGTGGTGTTGGTGCAGCAATTGTTGTTATGTGGTCGTTGTCGTAGTCGGTTTGTTGTTGCTTTAAAGCCGCACTTATCAACGACATTGGCTGCAACAACACAAGAACAACTCCAACAACAACAACTCGCTCTCCCTCTCTCTCACCCTCTCTCCCTCCCTCTCCCTCCCTCGCCCTCGCCCTCGCCGCGTTCAGGTTCGACTCGCGTCCTATCGCTCGATGGCATGTTGTTGTTGTTCCTGTTATTTACAGCTAAGACTCGGCCTGATAAGGTCCTAGAGTGGACGAGAACAACAACAACAACAACAACAACAACAACAACAGCAGCACACACTCACACACGCACCCGGCCTCGGCCACAACAACCGGGCCGGCGATAGCGAAGAATAATTGCGAGAAAAATTTTAAAAATAAATAAACTCGCAATCAGCTGCATTATTTTTAGACATCCGTATCGCGCTGTCTCTTTCTCCATGCGCCCAACGAGGTGCTTGTTCTTGTTGCTGTTGTTGTAATTGCTGCGCCGCCAGATGCCAGATGCCATCGCGGATTGTTGTTGCTCTCCTTATCGCTCGCTCTCGCCTTTGTAGTCAACATGTAATTAATTGCGAGCTTTTCACTGAATATTCGCCGGCGAATTCCTCTGGCAATGACGTGGAAATCAATATTCGAGGACAATTTTCGGTGTTTCCCAAATGTTTCATATTCTTGTAGTTTTTGCAGTTTTGTAGTTGTTTCGACTCACGCTCAATGTTTGGCTCGAAACCTGGTATGCGAAAAAAATCCTTCCCAGCCCAGGCCCGCAGCCCTTTTGTCGCCAGGGCGTGGGCTCGAAGTATTCAAAAATGGAAAGCAATATTTTTCCCTCGCCTCGACGTATGAGTGATTTTAATTGCGCGGGACTTGAATTTGAAAAAGTCCAAAAGGCCAAAAAGTCCTCCAGACCCCGACTCCTTTCGCTTCCTCCCTCGACCCAGTAGAAGGCTCGAGTCGACTCGAGTCCCGCCCCGCCTCTGCAGGACTCCGGCGGCCGCGAGTTTTCCACCGGCCCCCCGCCGAGTCCATCGTTGCGTATGAGCGACTTTCAATTGGCTTTTAATTGAATTTTAAACAAGATCACATGAAATATCGCTTCAGACCAAATTATGGAAATCCCTCTTAATCAGGGCACGAAGACAGGCGGAGCCAATTTCTCCAGAATTCCGTGCCCCGGGCCACGCGGCGTATGAGCGACCTTTTAATTGACCGCAAATCCACGAAGTTTTCCACGGGAAAACACGAGAGAGTTGTGGAAATTCATTTTAATTCTCCTCATTTTAATTCTCCTCCTCGTCCTCATGGACGTTAAACGCAAATACACTGAGTGGAATTAAGGCATGTTAGGCATTGAGTGGAAAGGGAAAGGAATTTCATTCAACTAATGACAACGATTCAACCTGCCCAGCATGACTGCGATTCCCTGCTCTGTGAGGAGAATTTATTCGGCCGAGGCCGATTCATGAACTGCTGGTCTTTGTCGAGGGCGAGAGAGAGCGGCAGAAATGAAGACGATAAGAATTGAACTGTTTTCGGCACCGGCACGTGTTCCTCGTCAGCGAGATAAACCCAAAGCCCATAAATAAATCGAAGTCGCGAAGTCATTAGTCAGAATCAGCGGGATTTCTTTTAATAGAGAGGTCTCTGGAGGTCTCTGCCTTCGGCTCACTGTACATCATTTCAATTAGGAAATTATGGAGTGTCATTCGTTCATTCTGTGCGTTTCCGCACTTTTTCGTCGTTTTTCTTGCCAACTTCTCCCATCCGCCGGGACTCGCCGCACCCTGCCAGGTCCGTGGCTCGGACGTGCTTCGGGGTTTTGCAGCTTAGTGCAGGATATTAATTCACGTCGCCTGTGGCCGTCGGCGCCCGTGGAAAAGAATCGATAAACTGTCAGGGAAGCTCGCGCCCGAGGGCAGCGAGAATTCGGGCCAAAATTCCCAACTTGACGGCGCGAAGTCGCTCGAAGAAGAGCGAATGCGGACAAGGATGAGGGAGAAATTAGGACGGGGCGAAGAAGGGAAATTAGGATTAGAAATTAGGGAGCCGGAGTCCTGTGAAAGGGTGCCTGAGGGTAGGCGTTTCCACATGCTTTTCATACAATTTCCCATGGGAAAAGAAATATTTTTGAAGACAAAAGAGTCGTGGATGTAAATTTAAAGAATTCTTCCATCCCTTCGTCACTCATTCTCCGGTCCAAATCAATTCCCTCTGCCCTCGCCCTCGCCCTCGCTATCCTTCGTTCAATCCTCCAAAACACCCTGTGAGCCCCTGGAGAGCGAGATGGGGAGAAGAGTGAGCGAGCTGGTTGCTGAGCATTCGTGCTGCCTGCCGAACTTCGCCATAAAATAAATCCATTTAAGTTCATGTCGCGAATTTTTTCGCTGGCGGCCGCAAAACGCGAATAAAATAAAGTTGAAAGGGAGGGGGAGGAGAGGGGGAGGGGGACGAGGGTGGGAGGGGTGGAAAGTGAAGAGGTTTGGGAGACGGAAGATGGGAGACGGAAGAGACCTCGCCTTTGCCTGCAAACGGATTCCGCGACGAATTTTCCCTTTCCCTCTCTCTCTCTCCCTCTCCCTCTCCCCCGCTCTCCCTCCCTCCTCCAACTCCCCTCTCGCTCCCGCTCCCGCTCCCGCCATCGCTCCCCTTCCTCTCCACCCGTCCGCCGCCCTCGTCCTTCGCCGCACGTCCGTCGTGCGCTTTTTTAAGTCCCTGTAGCTCGATGACGAGGCCCGGGCCCGGACCGCAGCCAGTCAGCGACAGTGTTGCCACCCCTTCGCGTTCACTGGGCGACTGTCCGACTGTCGAGCACCAACAACAACAACAACAGCAACAACAACGACAACGCCAACCACACTGCGCTTCACTTGAGTGCCGAACTTGATCGACATTGAAGCAACAACAAGGGAAGCCCAACAACAACGGCAGACGGCAGCTTTTTCGGAAAACAACAACAACAACAACAACAATGGCCACAAGCTGTAGTCGAGGGCGGAAGTTCATGTGCTCGGCCGTGTGTGTGTGTCGAGTGTGTGAGTGTGCGTTCATTTACCATTTCTATATAAAAATGCAATTTTATTTAAAACACCCGAACGACAGCCAGAGAGGCAGAGAGGGAGAGAGGGAGATCGAGAAAGGGAGTGAGAAAAAGAGAGGGAGGGAGGGAGCAAAAACGCCTCGCAATGGCCGCCGACAGATGGCAGCAGCCGAAGCTGTCGATGCCGACTTCGACGGCGACGTCGAGCGTTGTTGGGGCCAGTGAGGGCCAGTGAATGAGGGCGAGTCGGAGTGACTGTGTGTGTGTGGGCGGGTGTGTGAGTGTGTGTGGGTGGCGCAAACCTTCCGGAAGCCCCGCCCGCTCACCTGCCGGCGCCCCTGCCCGGCCTGGCCGCGCCTTATGGGCTCGGAGAAATGAATGCATTTTTCTGCAGGGATTAAAATTTAATGCAATTTTTATTTTCCATCCACGGAATCCCGCCTCCTGCCCCGCTTTTTCTCCCACGCCCAACCCCCCCCCCCCGCCTCCTCTCATTCCCTCTCTTTCCTGCTCCCTCTGTCGCCTCCGACTCCGCGGAAGCTTCGACTTCCTCCCGTTCGCCGTGGGCCGGACGCGCAGCCATTTTTTCTACAGTCAGTGTTGTTGGCGTTGCAATTGTTGTTGCTGTTGTTGTTGCTGTTGTTGTTGTGCGAAATTAATGGCTTCCGGTTGGACGCTGAGTGATTACCGTTATATAGTGAAGAGGAACTCGGAAAAGCATTTCACACAGCGCTCCAGCGGAGGGCGGGGGCCGGCCGGAGGGTGAAAGCGACGGGTGGGGCAGGAGGAGGAAGGCAGGAGGGAAGGGGTGAGACGGAGAGGGGGTGAGGGGGGAGCTTAAATTTGATTTATGAGCCAGCAGCCAACGTTGACGGCTGGCAGCGAGGGAGGAAGGAGGAGAGCGGAAGGAGCGGAAGGAAGGGACGGAAGGGAGCAGGGACGGAGATGGCAGGACGAGGAAGGCCAGGAGGGGAGGAAAGGGGTAGAAATTGAGATAGGGAAGGACATGGGAGGGAGAAGAGCGGGAGTGAGGCCAAGAAAAGGGCCAGGGAGGACTTCGAGCCGAAATCGCTCCTACAAGGATCGCGGCCGGATGGAGCCACCGGCGACAGCGGCGGCTGAGAACAGGACAACAAGCGAAGGCGGCCCGAACTCAGCAACAACGTTGACAACAGCAAATGCAGTGAAGAGAAAATTTCGAAATCGCAGAAAAGCGACGAAATCGAAGAAATGGAGAGAAGAACAGAGGAGTGGAAGCAAGAAAGGAAAAATAGCGAAGAGAACTGAAATATTTCAAATGGGAAGGAAAAAGGCAGAATGCGAAAAAACGGAAACTGAAGAAAATACAGAGAAGTCAAGAGAAAACACGAAGGAAACGAAGGCAAACAAACGCGAGGAGAGGACGGGAAAACAAAATAAACAGCGGAACTGGAAATTATTTAAAATTCTGGGAACTTCGATGGAAATTCATGAAGGAGGCAACTGCAGCAACAACAACAACAACGACGACGACGGCGTTCTGTGAAAAATCAACAACGCGGCGAGTGCGAGAGAGAGGGGGAGGAGAGGAGCGGTGGAAGAGAAGCAGCGAGCGGAAGTTTTATTTATTTAAAATGCACATGGTCCGGAGCTGCAGCAGGGCGAGTGTGTGTGTGCGTGTGTGTGTGTACGTGCGCGCTCATTTATTGCGCACTTACGAGCAGTCGCGGGCACTCGTGTGTGTGCGGGCCGAGCCGGGCCGGGCCGAAGCCGGGCAGCGGACCACGAAACCGCGCTCGCAGGACCAGAGCGAGCTCGCATTTCTTTCGGGGGGCGGAGTGGGCGGCGGTGGGCGTGAGTGTGCGTGCCCGAGTGTGTCTGTGAGCATGTGTGGGTTCACGTCGACGTCTGCAGCCCGTTTCTCGGAGCTCGTCGCAGGCGAGCGGGAAAAGAACGGACACAGAAACACGGCAGCCATGAAGGAAAACCAGAGGAGGAAAAGAGGGAAAAAACAAGTCGGAAGAGAAGCCAAACAGAAGCCAAAACAGTGGCATAAGCGATCGCTGCTGGAGGCGAAACAAAATCAAGCGAAACCAGTTCGAAAATCATGCCCAGGGCAAGGGAAGCGACCGCAGTATCCACAGAGATATGTTCTAAATATATCTATTGATAAAATGGCTAAACATACAATAAGTCAATGCAAAACAAGAAAATGTGAAGTATCTGAATGCAGAATACAAAACAAATAAATATCAAAGAAGGAACTGTGGTTCATAAATCAGAAATAATTGCGAAGAAATCGATTTAAATACATTTGTATATATGAAGATATTTTTGCGTTAAAAATATTTTTTTCTCGCCTGAGAATTTGAGAAATATTCGTATAATTTCGAAATTAAATGCTCAAAACTTACGAGTTCCAACTCTTAGGTTCATGTTGAAATAGCAAAAATCCTCGGCGAGACCTCGCTTCAACTTCGATTCCGGCCACAAATTCCCACCTTCCGCTTCCGGGACTCCGACGACCTTCGACGGCGAGTCCTGCGTGTCGAGTTCCCATTGTTCTTGTTCTTGTTCTTGTTGTTGTTGGCGTTTTGTTTTAATCCCTTCGACTCGAGTGGCTGTTGTTGTTGTAGTTGTTGTTGTTGTGCCAGTTGCTGCTGTTGTTGTTGTTTTATCACGCCTCGAGGAAGTTTTTGGCCCGAAACTAGAACTGGTTTTCGCCAGTTTTCACTTTCGCCCAGACACGCAAACCACAGACGGACGGACGACAACCCAGAGACAGACAGACAGACACACACACACACACACGCACACATTGACACCCAGCCACACGTCGCAGGCTCGACGTTGACGTGCGACCAACTTTATTAGCAACAAAATCGCAGCCAGCTCCGCTCGGGCGCCCGACTTCGCCACGCACACAGACGCAGCCACAGACACACCAACAAGCCAACGAACACACACACACACACACACACACCCACAGGCACAGGCACAGACACCCACCACGCACTCCCGCCCGCCCTCTCGCTCGCTCCCAGGCGGCCAGAGCTGGCCAGACGACGGTTAGACGAGATCGCAGACGGGGCCACAATAACCAAAACAACAACAACACTACAACAACAACAGCGCCAAAGGAAGATGCGGCAGAGGCGAGGCGAGGCGAGGCGGGCAAAAAATATGAAAATGCAGAAATCGCCAGAAATGTAAAAATTCGAGTGGAGAAGGGAAAAAACTAAGGCGAGAGCGCAAACCAAAAACGAGCAGCGGCGAAATTTTGGCGCCTCTCACGGGCTTCCCCAATGCAGGCCAGACGACGCTCGAAAGGGGGGGCGGCGGGGCGAAAGTTTCGGGGAAACAAATGGCAGTCGAAACAAGAGCAGGAGCCACAGAGACCGAATAACCGGAACGACTTTAGAAGCAACAACAACAGCCACATCCACAGAAGGACCAACAACAATAGAAACCACGAGAACAGCAAGAAAAGATGCCAACAACAACAACTGGCGCTGGGCGAAAATGGGAAAAACGCCTGAGGTTGGCAGCCCTGGCCCTGGCTCTCCGCGAATTCGATTTGTTTCGTTTCACTCGCTCTTTGCCGCGCCTCCTCTTCTAACACGCGTTGGGGCGAGTGTTGTTGTCGTTGTCGTTGTTGTTGTTGTTGCTGTCGTTGTTGTTGTCGTTGTCGTTGGTCGTGCCGTGGTCGCCGCCCTCGTCCCTCGGAACCGCAGCAGTGACCCAGAATTCCGGCGGCCACCCTTTCGAGTGCCCCCAGCTCGCTTGTCTGCCGCCCCCCCCCCCTCTTCCCCTTTCCCCACCCTCTTGGAGCCCTCCGCGGACTTTAATCGCCTTTTCCCGCCTGCAGCAGCTCCGAGGAGAAACCTTTTCGGGCCGATGCGATTTCGTTGAGGAGTCTTGGGGAGACGAACTCCTCCCTCCCGAATCGAGCCAATTATTCGACCTCTAGCTCTTCACTTGTTGTCAAATAGCACGAAACTATTCTGACCAGAAGTTAAGAATTCAGGGTATTTTCAAAAAATCACCAACAAAGGGAAGAGCCTTCAAATATTGATGGAAGAAACAACGAGGTCAAAGCAACGAATCCAATTTTATCAAGTAGGGAAATGCAAAAAAATTACACAAATTTCTCTTCGCTCAATTTTGCCGACTTAATATTTAATTAATAATTTTTATATTTTTTATGTTCTATAGATGGATTTCTTTCAACTTGCCGGCAACCTTTCGGAACCAGTAGAAATAGTTGTAGTTTTGAGAACATCCAAAAAGGCATATTTAGGGCTCAAGACTGTTCAATAGATAGAAATGTGCATTATAAAAATACAAAAATATGCTTTTCTTGTTCAATTGCACACCATGATCCACATTCTCGAACAACCGACAAACATCGAACTCTTCCCGGCACACGGTGCGTGGGACTTGAACCTGTCTCGAGCTTCGGAGCTCCCCCCTCCTCACGCATCCCCACGCCTCCCACCTGCCGGCCGGCGCCTGAGCCCTTAAGCGCCTTTCGTCGCCTCCACGCATCGGCTGTAAGTCGCCGATTTGCGGCACCTCGCGTCGGCTCGGGCGCGTGTCCGCGACTTCGCCCTGCCCGCCCTGGCCGCCCTCGCCTCTGGCTGCGACTGCCACCGGGTTCGCGCCAGGTTTCTGCGGCCTGGAGGCTTCTCTCGGTGACTCCGTCGCCTGCGCGGCCTTCGGCGGCTTCCTTCGGGTTCCCCCAGCGCCCCGACCCTCTCCAGTCGCCCTTTCGCGCGATCCTCTCGCTCGGGATCCTCGTCCGGCCCCGTTTCTTCGGTCTGACCTCGGTCCGCCGGCCTTCCTGACTGCCCACCGTCATCATCAGCCGTTTTTCCGCTCATTTAATTTCAAGCTTCTCACATTTGCCGTCCTCGTTCTCTGCTTGTGCGCTCGTCGGCCCGTTCGCTTTGATCCGCCCCCCATTTGCTCCACTTACGCGTGTTTAGCCTGGGGTCGAGGGCTGCAACAGGGCTTCGCGCAGAGCCCTCCACAACAACAACAACAACAACAACTGCGCCATCGCAAAAACACTAAGCCCTAAGTCGCTGTTAAGTGTCGGGAGCCTTGAAATTGAGACGTGGGTTCCACAGAGGCGAACTGGAGTGAAATCGGATGACATGAGGGAATTTTTCGAAAAAAACGTTGAGAAAATTCATTCACCTATTTGGCTGCAGAGTTTCTTGAAAACAACCGTTCCATTTTCTGTCTAAAATTTGGATTTACCGAATTTATTTTCAATACATTTTCTCCAAATGCTTGTTTAATTTTCTAGTTGTTTTGGATCCTTTTTTTCATTTTTTTCAAATGAATTCGCCTACTTCTGTAGTCTTTGAAATTGGTTATTTAATTTCAAATGGTTTGACTCGTTTTCTTTAAAATTCAGTTATTGGTTTTCATGCGTTTTAAACTTCTGTATAAAAATGCCAAATTTGATTTTGAACCCTTCAGTTCTCAACTTTCAGATTCAGGTTTTTTGGATTTGCCACCAACAAAATCGAGTGAAATATTTGAATAATGTACGAATTCATGTCTATTGAAAACAATTCTTTTATTTTATCCACTTCTGTTGCAACGACTTCGGTCCCCAGTCGCCTTTTCGTCTCCCCTCTCGACCCGTTGCCACCCCCAGTGCCGACCCCATCCCAGCCCGATCGCCGGCCACCCCGGCCTCCTCATTATCATAAATTCACATATTTCGCCGTCCGCAGACGACTGGCCACGCCCATTTATGCGGGTAAATAAGGCCGCCCACCTGAGGGGACGCGGCATATTGGAAAAAGTATTAAAAGCAATATTAAGGGAAAAAACATACAAATAAAATATTGGAAAAATACAAAAATGAATAAAGTATTGGAGCAATAATGGGCAGCAACCAAGTCAAGGGGGAGCGAGCTGAAGAACTACAACAACAACAACTACAACAACAACAACAACAAAACGAATTCGGTTCGCTGCACATGATTAAAAATTCAATTAAGAACTTTTCGCGTCGAGCTGGCCGACGGCGAATGACTGCAAAATTAACACAAGCACACACACGCTCACACACACACACACACACACACACACACACATGTCCGTCGCCCACCACCCAGGGCCGGGCAGAGGAAGAGGAAGTGGGAATTAAGGCAAAAAATAAATAAATCGCGGCTGCCTCATAATTATATGCAACAGCAACAGCAGCAACAACAATGTCATTAAGGGGCGCGAGTGACCGCCCACCGCGGCCACACCCAACAACAACAACAACAACAACAACAAGAAGAAGAGGAGCAACAACCTCCAGCTCCCAACAACAACGCGTGCAAATTGCAGCGAAATTAATTATCGAACGGGTGGCCGAAAACCGAGGCAAATAAAGCGAAATAAAACCAAATACAGCATAATAAAATAAGGCCGCGGCCGAGGGGGGCGGGGAGCGGGGGGTGGTGCCGGCTCCATTGGGGGTGGGGCTTCGTTGGATTTGCTGGATTTTTTTCTCGTCTTTTCGTCTTTTGATTCGATCAAAATTCGCACGCAAAAGTACAGTCACGCATCGACAGCGGCGGCAACAGCAGCAGCAACAACAACAATAACAACAAAAATCACAACAACAATAACTTTCAGCGCAACCCCGAGCTGGACAACAACAACGGCGGCGGCAGCAGCAGCAGCAACAACGACGACGACGACAACGGCAGCAGTGACAACGACAACAAAAAGGATTCCCAGCATCCGCATCGACGCCAGAGTGACCAGAGGTGGGGGCACGGGGCTGACCAGGGTGCCCAGAGGACGGGGTGGCCAGGCGACGAGGCCCGAGGTGACCAGAGGACGAGGCCTGGAGTGACCAGAGCACGCTGGAGGAGGCCTGGGGTGACCAGGGGAGACCTGGGGTGACCAGGCGAGGGCCGACCAGGCGTCGTTGGACCCGCCGCCGAGGCCCGGACCTGGCTAATGACGAGTCCCGAGTGCGCCCGACTGCGGCCGAGCGCCCCCTACCTCGTCCTCGGCCTCGACGTGGACCGTGCCGTCCAATGGCAACCCTGGCCGGGGCGTCATTAGAACGGGCAGGCGGGGAGCGAGGACTACAACAACAACGACAACAAAATCGTTCTCCATTAAGAGCGCGAATTTTTAATTTCCCGTCACTCGCGGGCGAAGCGAATTTTTCACTTTTCGCCACGCGGAGAGAAAGGGACGGACAGATGGACAGTTGCGAGCGAGAACATGGGATGGGGAGAAAATCGTCCGGGGCTTCGGGGAGAAGTTTTAATGAGCTCGTGGGGGGTTTTGAGGGAAATGCGAAATTTAGAGACTTTTGGGGCTTTTAAAAGGTCCGAAGTCGAGCCGAGCCGAGAATCAGAACTGCGCCTTTAAGCTGGAGCGACTTTTCGTTGCTGCTTTGCTCTGCACCGAGCTCCTCCTCCGTGCCTCTGCTCCTTTTCGTCGAACTGGTTGCCTAAGTCCGGCCAACATTTTCGAGCACTTCGACCTAAGGCTTCTTACCCGAAGTTCGTCCGCAAGGCCACGACGCCCTTTCCCTGGCTCTGGCTCTGGCACCAGCTCCGTCTTATCCGTTCCTCGTCCTGCTCTGCCTCTTCCACAGCCCTGCCTACGTCCTCCCTCCACCCCATCCCTCAATCGCTCGCCGGGCCAGGTCGTGACGAATGCGGAATCGCCCGAGTCCGAACTCTTCGCCCAAACCCCTCACACCCCACCCCCTGGGGACGTTTGTGCGACAAGTACCGTTAAATAAGCCGGCTGCGATTCCTCTCATCGTCCTCAACCTCGTCCTCGTCCTCATTTTCCTCCCCCTGCCCTCGCTCTCTCAAAATCGCCCCACGCACCGCTCTCGTGTCCGCTCTGGATCGCTCTCTCCTCACTGCTTGTTCTCACCGACCCTCTCTCGCTCTCTCTCGCTCTCTCTCTCTCTCTCTCACCAGCCCCCACCCTCGTCGGCGTCGAGAGACCGAGTGGTTCAACGAGCACAGCAGGGGTTACAACAACAGGCAGAGCGACGACGACGACGACGACGACGACGACATGGGCATTTGTTACAACAGGGGTTACAGCAACAACAACAACAGCAACAACAACCACGACGGCCAGCCGCGAGCGAGCGAGCGAGCGGGCGAGTCGAGATGGGACGAAAAGAGACGAAGCCAAGGCCATCGCCCTCACACCTCGCCACAACCTCCCCCTGGCGAGTTTGAGTTGAGGTAGGATTCGGTCAGGCGGCGACAGAGGCGGGACGGGAGAGAGAAAGGGAGAGGGGGAGGGGGAGGGGCGGCGACGGTGGAGAGAGTGAGGGGAGGGGAGGCGGCGAGCGAAGAGGACGGAAGAGAGCGCGGAGCGAGGGAGGGAGAAAGTACATGTTGTGCATTTCCGTCCGTCCGCCGTCCATCTCTCGTTTTTCTCTGTCGCTGTCCGACGTCGTTTCGATCGCCCGTCCGTCCGTCCGTCCGTCTGTCGATTTTCCGACCGACCCGCAGTCGGTTTTTCTGGCGCGAGGAGTGACTTCTGTCTCGCTCTTTCCTCCTCCGGCAAAGGACGAAAGCCGCCGGATTTTGGCCTTTTTCTTTCTACTCATTTCGTCGCCGCGCTTTACCCGCCAGGACAAAGTCAGAGGCCCGAAAACAATGCGGAAAACGGGAGAAATGTGTGCAGCAAATGCGAGGACACGCCCACAGTGGGCGAGCGAGGCGAAAAGACAGAAAACCAAAGGCAGGAAAAACACGCAAAAGCCCAAAGAGTGCGACTTTTATTTACAGAGAACTCAACTCAAGGAGAAATGTGCGAAATTCTATATAATTTATAATTTTTACACTTGGCTCTATTTGGCTGAAAGTTTCACTCACCGCTTTCCCTGCTCCGCGCGTCCTTCGGCTTATTCCAGAGGTTCCAGTTAGGTTTATTGGGATTATTTTTATTATTATTTTTATTGTTATTGTTATTATGTTGTTTAGTTATTGGTTACATTGGTTTTTAATGCAGTAAAATGTTCGTTTGTTGTGTGTTTATTTAAGTGCTTCTTCAGCAAGAAAAAATCGCTCTCGAAATTTTTTCTCCAAAAAAATGTGATTTTCAACTTTTCATAACTTTTTGATCGCTTGCGATTTAATTTTCATATTTTCATAATTTTCGAGAATTTCTCCCGTTTTTTAAAGATTGTTTCCACTCAAAAACTTTCTAACTATTCAACACTTTTTCTCTCCCGCTCTCTCTCTCTCTCGTTTCACGTCGAAATGCGAAATTTTTGCTTTCAAGATTTCACGCTTTGTTTTGTTTTGTTTTTGGCTTAATTCAAAAATTGTTTTTTTTTTCCTCGCTCACATTTTGCCCGAAATTCTATGTCCGATTTCAGAGTTTTTCGGAAGTGTTTTCTGTAGATATTTATTATTTTTTGGCGCTCGAAATTTCTGACTTTTGGCTACTTCTTGTTGCTGTTGCTGCTGCTGTTGTTGTTGCTGTTGTTGTTCTACTGTTCCTCTGTCGAAACGTTCTTTAACGGAAACTAATGAAAACGCGAAAAAATTCCTCCCGTCAGAACTCAAAAGACTCTTAATTTTTGCGCAAATTTTGGATTTGTTTGATTTTGCTTTTGTTTGTGGTTTGCTTTCGATGGAAATAAAATGACTTTGCTATTTTCGCTGGATTGTTTGCTGTTGTTGTTGTTGTTGTTGTTGTTGTTGCTCTATTACTTTTGTTTTTATTGTTATTGTTGTTGTTGTTGTTGTTGTTTGATTATTTTACTGCATTTGAATTTTTGTGGATTTCGCTTCGGGTCCGAGAGGTTTTGATTTAATTATTTCGTTTAAGTTACTATTTTTGTTTAGTTAAATTATTAATTGTTACTGCTGTTGTTGTAGTTGTTGTTGTTGTTTTTTGTTGTTGTTGCTATTATTGTTATTTCGGTTGGTTGCTATTTCTTTGCTTGTTGTTGGCTTTCGTGAAGTGTTGTTGTTGCTATTGGTATTGTTGTTGTTGTTCCTATATGGTTGTTGTGGTTATTGCTGTTGTTGTTGTTGTTGTTGTTGCTGCTGTGGTTTTAGTTGTAGTTGTTGCTGTTACTGTTATTGTTGTTGTTGTCAGATTTCCGAAAATTAGTTGCTTAAATTTGGATGCTGTAGTTGGTTGTTGTTGTTGTGGTGGTGATGGTGGTGGTGGTGGTGGTGGTTGTTGTTGTTGTTGTTGTAAATTTTGCTGTTATTTTTGTTGTAAATTTTGCGTAACGAACTAAAATTGATTTTATTTTATTTTGATTTTTTGATGTTATTTTTGCGTAAAAATTAAATAATAAATTTTTGTTAAAAAATAAAATTCTTTATTGCACTAAAAGTTCTTTTGTTTTTGTTTTGTTATGTGTTTTTAACGTTTGAACTTAAATTAAATGATTTCTTCCTCGTGAAAAATCATAATATATTTTTCTCGTTTTGTTTTTCAATAATTAAAATTAAATTAAGTGTTAAGTTAATTCAACAACGTTTCAACGTAATTATTAAAAATGTTCCAAACAGTCAAAAAGCACCTGCAAGTAGAGAACGGGATCGATATTATTATTAATCACAGGATTAAAAACAACAAAATACAGAAAAGGAGATAAAAAATAAAAATGAAGAAACCCTATATTTTTATTGAAAACTGTTCCGGCTGTGTTTTTTATGATATTCATTAAATTTCATATGGAATTCAGAAATCGGAGAAATTTAATTTTACCAGTATAATAAATGATAACATGAATACTATCGAAAATATTTAGAAATTTGAGGAGCTTCTTATTTTTAAATTCATTTTCGATATCATTTTAATTTCGATTTAATTTGTATTTCGATTTTTTTGGAATTTCGATTTATTTTAATTTCGATTTATTTTTAATTTCGTTTGAATCTCAATTGTGATTTTTTTAATCGATTTATTTTACGATCGAATTTTCAAATACGTTTTTTTTTAATTTTCGATAAATTTCAATTTTGGAATTTTTATTTTAATTTCTATTAATTTTCAATTTCGATCTATTCAATATATTTTCATTTATTTCCCATTTCGATTCATTTTTATTTCGATTTATTTCCAATTTCGATTTATTTCAAATTCAATTTTTCCCAATTTCGACTAATTTTCAATATCGATAGCTCTCAATATCGATTGCTTTCAATATCGATGGTTTTCAAAATCGATTGATTTTTAACTTCGACATTGTCAAATGCGATTGTTTTCAAAATTTCGTTGGCGCTGTGAGAAAATAACGACAACTGGATTCCGGAGCAAATTAATCGGAAACCAGTGAACGATCGCGCCTCCTCCTGGCCCAATCAGGGCGAATTTCGCAATAGCGAGAAATCAATTAAAATTCAAATGTCGGTCGGGAACAAAACAAATAAATGAATTGTAAACAACACGTGATTCACGGCGGCCGGCGAGAGCAAATTCGAACGCTCCAACAACTGGCTTCGACGGCCCAGCCGACGAATCTGCAGCGGTCAAAGTGACAAAAAGAGAAACGACAAGAAGAAGGCGCCAACGATCTCTGACTAGACGGCGGAATTATTTTCGACTCGAGTTTTGCCATTTGGCGGTTTTTTTATAATCTCTTTTCCTTTTCGTCAATTTCGCGAATTTCGCGTCGCGTGGCAGAAATTAAATGTTTTCGCTCCCGTCGTCGCTCTTCTGCCGAACTAATCGTTTCGCCTTTCGCCGGCGGGAAACCGCGGATTTCTTCGGTCCTCAATCTCTCCAACTTTTCGTAAATTTACGACAAAATGAACTCGGCACAACGAGCCCAACATGCACATGCTGCAGTTGTTCAAACAAGTTAATTGCGTGTTTTTGTTTGGAAAACACAAACAAACATCGCTCTGATTGAGTATCGAAAACAAAAAACCATTTTCATTTTATTCCTGTCTTTGCTCAATTGCTCGAAGCCGATTTTCTCCGAACTCCACTTGATTTCCACAAGTTTCAAAAATCAATTCAATTTCTAATTGAAAGTTGGATTTTGCAGATCTTTTTTGTTTTTGGTTTTTTTTTCAATTTTTAGTGTTTTCTTTTCTCCACGTTTTGTCCTTTTGTTTGTAAAAAATTAACAAATTTCCGCCAAATCAGGATCTCCAGAGCATCGAATCCACTTGAGTTGACAACACAGCCGAAACTTTTTTCAAAATCACTGAGTCCGCCAAATTTGGAGTGAACAAAAATGGTCAGAAAACGAAAGAGCGTCGGGAAATTCTCGCGAGCCGCGCAAACGTTCAACTTTGAACTTGAAAGGCGGAAAATCCTGCACGCCCGCGGCCCGAGGGGCGGCAACAACAACGGCGCGGCAGCAACAACGGCGCGGCATCGGCAACATCGAGGCCATCTAAATTCAAGTTCAAAACAACGCGGGCCGCCAAAATGTCAAAACAACAACAGGGGCAAAAGCGACGAACTCGAGCCCGAGAAGGCGCCAGGAGGCGGGGCGCAGGAAGGGAAGGAGCGAAAATGGGGAAATGGGACTCGAAGGAGACGAATGAAGAGAAGAAAACCATGAGCATTTGGAAACACAAGGCAAAATTAGGGGAAAATGAGTGAAGAAAAGGTAACGTGAAAGCTTGAAGGGAATCAATTGAAGGAAAAAATCCGAACAACACAAAATTGAGAGAGAAAAATGTGGTAACAAAACTGAAGGAATTAAAGAAACTACTAAAGAGAATCTACAATTGAAAACGCGTGAGTTTAGGATTAAAAAATTAGAATTTCAATAAAATTGCAGGACACGAAAACTTAGGCATTCAAAGTGAAAAACTAACAAATTGAATAAAAATAATTATATCAATTTTTTGTTTAATATTGATGAAACCGAAAGACGAAATATGGAAAATAATGAACATAAAATAGAGCCAAACAGTGAGAGCAACAATTTGGAGAGGAAAACATGGGAGAGAAAAATAAATAGTTTTCTTTCTCTTTCAATTATCGATCGCCTTCGTGCACTAGGAGTTTTTATATTTTTTCAAATGTTGCCGATCCCTTCACTTGTTGTTTCCATATTAGAATAGAATTCGTATGTGAAGAAATTTGGGTGAAGAAGACCGACAGAAGAAGGTGGAAAACAAAGGAAAGAGGCCAAGTCAGGGACCTCGAAGGAGGCGCAGGAAGCGAGGGGGACGAAAGACGGAGGGAAGCCGGGAGTTTCCGAAATGGGTGTCCGGGAGAGGATCAAAATCGGGGAACTCAAGGCAGAACTCAAGGGAGCGGGGAAAAATTGGCCAAACCCCGCTCGACGCTGGGCCAGTGCAGCGAGGCTGCAGGCGCTTGGCAGGCGTTGCCAAAAACCCAGAGCGCGGACACAACAGCAACAACAACCGAGTCGCTTAGATACAGACGTGTCTAAGCCCAGTGGCCAAGTGTGTCTGCATCTGTGTCTGTGTCTGGGTCTGGGTCTGTGGCTTGGCGCTGCACAACGGCGCGAGAAGCGGGGACGAGCTGGCGAGTTGTTGTCGTTGTTGTTGTTGCAGAATTAGACGAATTTCGGGTTGTGGAATTAGAGGTTGTTGTTGTTGTTGCTGCTGCAGCTGCCGTCGCCTGAGTCGGTGCCGCCTCTCGGGCGAAATTAGCAGAATCCAGTGCCGGGTCCGCGATTAGCAAAAGTCGAAATTATGAAATCCGTACGCGCGACGCCGTCAGTCGTCAGCCGGATCGTCGTCGACTTCGCCGTCGTCTGCCACCGTCTGCCGTGGCGTCGTCGTCGGCGGACGTCGTCGGCTCCGCCAGCGCCGGCCTCTCGGGCCGAAAATAAAATCACTTCGTTTTCTTCGACGGCGGCGGCAGCGAAAACGACGACGACGACGACGACGACGGCGACAGCGACGTTGGCGAAAAACCGAGAGACAAAAAGTTGCCGAAAGCCGGAAAAAGCGACCAAAAGAAGGAGCCGCGGGCGAAGAAAATAAAGTAAGACGACGACAACGAAAAAGACGACGACGACGACGACGGCGGCGGCGGCGGCGGCGGCGAACGCGAAGCACAAAAGATTTTGGGCGGAAAACGACGAGAGCGACGAAGGAACGAACAAAACGCACACAAAGCCAAACGCAAACGAGCGACTCAAGAAATAAAGAAGGAATTTATTTTCTTTTGAGGAAGCAGAAACTGAAACAGAAACAGAATCAGAAACTGAAGCTGAAGAACGAGAATCGAACAAATCGAATCGAATCGAATCGCATCGAATCGAAGCGGATCGAGGCGGATCGGATCGAATCGGATCGGATCGGATCGAGACGAGTCGACTCGAGTCGATTGGAGCAGAAAAGCGCGAGACCGCGAAGCGAACGAAACGCACCGAAAACGGCCAAAAAGTTGAATATGAGCAAAAATCTTGGCGATGCACTCAAGAACCCCACGAAAACGAAACGGACCCGAGCGGCCGGCCGAGCGCGCAGCCGAGCGACCGAGCGAACGAAGCGACGTACGAACGAACGAGCGAGCGAGCGAGCGAGCGAAGCAACGGCAGCGAGAGGCAGCGACAACGACCACAACAACGACAACGACGACGACGACGACGACGACGACAACAGCGACAGCGACGAGGCCGGTGGAGCCGAGGGCGGGTTCGGGCGGCGGCGGCGCGCACGACGTCGGCGTCGGCGGGGGCCGAGCGGCGAGCGCGAGGAGCGGCCGGCGAAAAAAGACAACGAGTGAGGCGTGAGCGAGTGATGGCGAGGCGGAAGAAGAGGAAGAGGGACGAGGCGCGGGGCGCGAGCGACTGACGGTGGAGAGACGAGAGCGCGTGAGCGAGCGAGAGACGACGACGACGACGGCGAGGCGAGCGTGGGACAGAGCGCGGAACAGGTTGAGTGGTGAGCGTGAGAGAGAGAGCGTGGCGAGCGAGCGCTGGGAGAGGCAGGGGCGAGAGGACTTGGAGAGGTGGCGAGAGAGCGAGTGTGGCGGGCAGAGGCGGGGAGGGCGATGGAGAGCGACAGAGAGAGGGAGTCGTGTCGACGACGACGACGAAAAAACCGGGCGAACCTCAACGAAAACCAACAAAAGGAAACACAACAACAGCAGCAGCAACGGCAACAGCAAGAGCGGCGCAAAAAATCCCCAAATCAACGAACGCGTGCACAGATACAGAGGTACGTGGATGGAGCTACAACAACAACAACAACAACAACAGCAACAACAAGAAGTCGTCATCATCGACATCATCGGCTGCTGCCGCCGCCGCCGTTGTTGTTGGGTTTTTTGGACTCCAGACCAGCCCAAAAATCGCTGCCGTGTCTGCGCGCGCTCCAACACGTCGCCATGTGTGAGTGTGTGTTCGTGTGTGTGAGTGTGTGTGCGTGTGTGTCCCCGGCGTGTCGGTGAATTCGCGCACGCCTGTGGCTGTGTGCGTGTATCCGCTGGATGCGAGCAAAAAAATGGGAAAAAAGAGCACGAAAAAACTAAACTGAAGTTGCGAATTTTTTCTGCTCGTTCTTGTTGGTGTCGTCGTCGTCGTCGTCGCGTCGTCGTCGTGGGTAGTTGTTTGTTTCACGAGGCGAGTGCGCGTGTGTGTGTGTGCTGGTGTGTGCTGGTGTGTGTGAGCGAAGATCGCGCCTCGGCCGCCCTCTCGAACGGTTTCGCTGTAATCGCCGCACTGACCCACGCCCCCTCCCCCCAACAACAACAACAACAACAACATGTACCAGCAGCTCTCCCCCTCTCTCTCTCTCTCTCTCTCTCTCTCTCTCACGCTCTTGCCACTCGCTCCCGCACCACCGATACACAAGTGCACTCAGGCCCAGCGACCACCACCAGACCCAGTGCATTCGCTGGCGATGTGTCGATGTCGTTGTCGATGTCGATGTCGATGTCGTTGTTGTTGTTGTCGTTGTTGTTGTTGTGTCGTTGTCGTTGTTGTTGCTGTTGCTGTCGCTGCGTTGTTGCTGTCGAATTCGGCGGCCGCTCGGTTATAAATAAGTGAGTGGGAAAAAATCTCTACCCGCCGGTCGGCGCACTGGTATCTGTGAGATACGTGTCGTATGCAAGTATCTGCATCTGTCGCTGCCTCTGCCACTGCCTCTGACTGTGTGTGTGTGTGTGTGTGAGGTGACGTCGCTGTGGCCGTGGCTGTGCCTGCGGCTCGCCAGCGCTCTCGACCCTCGCTCGCTCGTTCGCTTGCTCGCTCCTCACTCAAACGGGACTTCTCTCTTTGTCTCCCTCTGCCCGCTCCCCCTCGCTCTCCGCCTCACTCCTCGTCTCCCTCTCTCTCTCTCCCTCCCTCCCTCTGCCCTTCCCCCCGCTCTGCCTATCCGCACTCACGCCTCTCTCCCGAGTTCTCCCAGTCGTCCGCTCTCTCTCTCTCAGCCTCTGCCTGTGCCTTCCCTCCTCCCCCTCTCTTTCTGTCCCTCCCTCTTCATCCCTTCCTCTCCCGCCCCTCGCTGCCGCCGTCCCAGACGCCGCGCTCGCCGCTCTCGCCGGCGTCTTCGGGCAGCGCCCGTCATGGAATTCCGTCCCCCAGACCGCCACGCCCTCCCCCGAAACCCCCCTCCCCCCCGTCCCCTGCTTCTCAAACCCCCCCCCCCCTCCCCCCGTTCATCCCGTCCCCGCCCTCGTCCTCGTCCCTCGCGTCCCGGCCGTCGGCTGCTGCAGGAGTTTTCGGCGCAGTCGGCGGTGTTTTTGTTGTGCTAGTTGTTGTTGTTGTTGTTGTTGTTGTCAATGTTCCCTGCTGTTCTGTTGTTTTCCTCGTCGTTGTCGTCGTCGTTGTCGTTGTCGTTGTTGTTGTTGTTGCTCTCGGCGCATCTCGTCCACTATTTTTAGCGCCCAATTTCTCTCGCCTCTCGCGTTTCCCTCCAAACGCATTCGGACTCGACTCCGGCGCTGTTTGCAACACCCCCTTTCGAACCCCACCCCCCGCCCCCCTCCGCGTTGTTGTTGTTGTTGCTTTCACTTCAAATGCTAATCAAGAGCCTGGGCCTGTCCGGCCCATCGACCGGGCGGATTCGCGTGTTTGGCACGGTTTCGGCGCTCGCTTTCGGTTTCGCCCGCGTCCGGGGTCGAGTTCGAGCTCGGCTCGCTTGAGATGCTCCCCCTCAGATACATTTGTATCTGTGAGAGATGGAAACCACAACTGCCGCCACGATGCCCGGCCAGGACGAGGGCGTCAAGGATCGCAAAACAGTCGTTCTATTGCCCTGCTCCGCAGCCTATGCTCAGAAGGTTCCGTTGTTCGAGTTTCGCCGACCTCGGCTATCTTCGAGATACTCCGAGTGGGCATCGGAACCGTCGCCGACTCGCCTTCTCTCGACAGATACGGATGCACGACATTTGTCAGCCCCGAACCCCATCGAACGAGCCGCGTATCTGGACGTGTGGAGTATCGGAGTATCTGAGTATCTGAGTATCTGAGTGTCTGGGTATCTCAGCATGCGAGTATCTGAGGCCTCGGCGTCTGAGTCCCGCGCTCGGAGCGGGTCCCACGCGTCGCCAGACCGCGCCGGAAGCCGCTGCCGGCGTTTGGGGATTTTCAAAATCTTCTTCTTCTTCTTCTACTTCGCCGCCGCCGTTGTTGCTGTTGTTTGGGCAACGACGATCGGAGGAGGGGGAGGGGAGGGGAGGGAATTAGAGAGAGAGAGAGAGAGACAGAACTCTCTTTAAATAGAAAAACATTTGAATTCATCATAATTTCAGCTGTCGCCATAACGAAGCACGTGTGGCGGCGGCGGCGTCAACAGAAACAACAACAACAACAACAACACCATCACGACAACACCAGAAACCCAACAACAACAGCAGCGGGCACCATTGGGCACAACAACAACGACAACAAGAACACGATTTCTATTAATAATAACACGCAGAAGAAGAAGAGAGCAAAAACCAGAAGGAGAAGAGCCAAAAAAAACACAACAACAGCAACAAGAACAACAACAACAGCAAACGTAAAAAAACAGTAAACGAAAATTATGAAAATTTTATTCAAATGACGAGGCGTCGCGACTCTGAAGCAACAACAACTTAATAACAACAACAACTAAAATGAGAACAAAATTCTGGAACAAGAACAAGAACATGAGCAGAAAAAGACAAAAAGAACAACAAAAGCAATAGAACAAGACGATAAAAAGCCATCATTAAAACAATAGCAACGATAACAAGGAGAAGAAGAAGAAGAGCGAAAAAAGAAGAAGACGAAGAAGAGCCGAAACTGATTAATGCAAAAGCAACAACAACAACCGGCGTCTAGTCGTAGTAACAACAATTAAATAACAACAGAACAACAACAACAGCAGCAACAGGCATTATGCAAACAACAACAACAACAACAACTACTACAATAACAACAACATCAGCAGTACCAGAACAAAATGCGCAACAACAGAAACAACAACAGCAACAACAACAACAACTAATAACTGACCTTTTCTAATAAAAATCGAGAAACCCGAAGAAAACCCGGCGAGAGCCGAAGGAACCCGAACGGGGCACGACCGAAGGCGCCGCCGAAGCCGAAAGGGATGGCAGAGGGCCGAGGGCCGTGGGGAGGGGGAGGAGGGAAAGAGGAAGAGCGGGGGAGTTTCGACGATAACGAAATTGGACGAACGAGTGGAGAGGAAAACAAACAATAATAATAATCAAATCGTACAAAAATAGTACAGAAGTTTGCCAGTGAAATTATAAAAAATAACGAGAGCTGCAAAAAAATAATCACAAGTAAAAAAGCCATAAGAGAAAACCAAAAAACGCAGTGTCAACAAAAACATCTACACAAATAAAAGCACAAATAAAAGCAGAAAAAATAAATTATTCACCAATAAAAAGTAACACGAAAATAGAACGATTCAAAAACGATTAAAAATACAAATTTATACTAAGTTGAAGTAAACAGTTTGACTTTGGAAATAAAAGAACACAAAAATAGCAAAAAATAGAAAGCAGATTCAAAGAAATGTGAAGGAAAAGAAAAAGAAAACTTTCAAAGCCTACAAAGCTCGCAAAGGAAAAAATGTGAAAAACCAAATTCATTTATCGATAGAGAGAGAGAGAGAGAGAACGTAGAATGAGCGGGAAGAAGAAGAAGAAGAAGAGGCAAACAAATTTGCCGGTTTGTTTTGATGAAATTTCGTCGCCCTCTCCCTCCTCCTCACTTCCTCCTTCACTCGATTCGTTGTCATCTTGGGCCGATTGCAAATGGGGAAAATAAAAAACAATAAAAGCAATAACAGCAACAACAACGACAACCACACTCTGTAGACAAACTGATTATGTGACATTTGTTGTTGTACTGATAATTGCTGTTGTTGTTATTGTTGTTTTTGTTTGCTGTATTTTTCCATTCGAACAGCTCGGACGACAACGAGAACGACAACAACAGCAACAACAAAGTGGAGAACCAGTTGATGAAAAACAACAACAATAACGAGACGGCGAGTACAACAACAACAACAATAATAATAACTAGTTGAACAACAACAACAACAACGAGAACAACAGCAACGAGTACGTAAACTATTGATAACTACTACAACAACAGCAACAACAAGAAAGTACAATAACAATTAGAACTATAGCAACGATGGCAGCAACAACAACAACAACAACAACAACAACAACAACAGAAGAGAACAGAACTGAACAGAAGCAGCGGCAGCAGCAGAAGCAACAACAACAACAACAACAACAGCAAACACAAAAACAAGCCTAACCAACACATGTGCCATCGGAGTGAAAAGTTTGACTCGATTCTTGATGTGTTCGAATTATAAACAGGCCATAAAAATAGCTATAAAAATACAACAACCACGAGAACTATGGACGAGCTACAACAACGAGAGTGTAGTCGAACTACAACAACAACGAGTCAGTCGTACGACTACAACAACAACAAGAACTAGTCGAGCTCTCGCCGCCGCAGATCGTCGCGAAAACCTCAGAACTTCGTGCACTCGTCGGACGGCACTCGCTCGGTCGCTCGTTCGTTCAATCGTTCGTTCGGTCGACAGCGGTGGCGGCGGCGGCGGCAGAGAGAGGGAAGCGAGAAGTCTTCGCGCGACGTCGTTGCGGGTGGTGGAGTCGACGACGACGACGTCGACGTCGCCGCCGAACGAGCACGAACCGAAATCGTAGGCAAAATCATTCGATCGACTTCGGGTTTTTATTTAGGCTACCGAAGCAAATGTCTCTGCTTCTTCTATTTCTGCCGCGACTCCTCTCTCACTCTCCGTCTCCGTCTCCGTCTCTCTCACAAACTATCGTCATCATCGACAACGTCGTCGTAGTCGCGTTCTTCTTCATCTTCTCCGGGCTGCCCTGGGTGTAGGAGAATTTCTAAAAATCGACAAAATTAAATTTCAGCGAAAACCGGCTTTTTGCTACAACAACAACAACAACAACAACAGAAACAGCAACAACAACCCAACCATACTACAACGACAGCAGGGAGAAAAAGCACACCAACAACGACGGCGATAAAATTCGCAAAAATAGAACAGGCAAAAAACACACTCAACACCGAGTTCGTTCTCCGAGTCGCCGAGGCTCCACCGAACGCTCGCGCTCTCGCTCTCGCTCACTCCCTCTCGGCCGCTCTCATCGGCGATTGAGTTCTTAACCTATACCACGATGCTTCCTCTTCTGCCTCGCCGTTTTCGCCTTTTTCGCCTTTTTCTCGCTGCCCCGGCGACGACTAAAGGCCGAGGCCAAGCATTCGCCCCACACACACGCGCGCCGCCCCTGAGCCGGTGTGTGTGAGAGGGAGAGCGAGCGGCACCCGAGTGCCAGAGACGCGTCTGTGTGCGTGGGAGTTTTTTTCCACTTGCAAACTCTCGCCCAGGGCTGCCAGATTCCGAAAGCATTTCCCTCCCAGAAATTCTCGAGTGCTTGACCCCAAAATTCTCTTATTTAAAGCAAGAAAAAGTAATCTGTGAGCAATTTGATTCCCGGGATTTATTTCTCTAATTTTTTGAAAATTTTGTTGATGCAAATCCCCCGATCTGGCCACGCCCTCGGCTCCACGTCTCGGCTCGTCGCCGGCGCCCAAGTTGAGCGAGTGAGTGAAGGAGCAACAGCCGGCGAGTGGGAACGAGCAGGAGAGCGCGAGACCTCGGCGGAGAGCTCGCACTCGCCGCTCACTCACACCGCGTCGTGTTCGTGTTCGTGTCTCGGCCGAAGATAAGTCAATCGAGGCAGCGACTTCGGCTGCGTTGATTGAACCGAACTCTCCGAGAGCCGGGCGCGGACGACGGAGAGTGAGAGAGAGTGGGTCGGGGGCAGCCGTCGTTGGATGGTCGGACAATGGGCTCGACTGAGCGAGCGAGCGATCGCGAGGGGCAGCGCGGCGTCGAGAGGCTGCAGCGCGACGTTGCCGCGTTTCCCGGCGACGGCGGGAGCGCGGATCTTGGGAAGTCTCGCAACTTCTGATCCCGACTTCAATTGGATCCGACTCGGTCCCGGATTGTGTGGCCCGCGATGGGGAGGCGAATTGGATTAGGCCGTAGTGGATCCTGATGCTGGGCGGGTTTGCTCCAAGTTTTGCGTTCGGCTGCAGTCGGCGCTGATTGGGTTGGATGGAGAAGGATTTATGTGGAAATTTAAATCAGTAAAATAGTTTCTGACTGCAAATGCTGTGTTTTGACCTAAAGATATTTCTTCCCTTTGTTTCTGTTTTGTAATGTTTTTCGGCATCCAATTTTACAAATTTCTGTTCTTCAATTGTTTTTTGCTTTTTGCTTTTGCCATTTGGTTTGGTTAAACATAATTTTTGTTTTATATTACTTCATTTGAAATTGTGGAAATCTATTATGCTTTTGTATTTAAATCGTTTAATTTTTCATCGTCAAATTTTTCTCATTTTTCTGCGGAAATCCGTCGGAAATGGACCGAATCACGACACCTGACCGCGCCCCTCCCTCGTCGGCAACGACCCCCCTGCAAATGGGGGAGAAACGAAGGCAGTTCGTGCGCATTCGGCAGCGCATCGTCGGCATGAACGCCCGAGCCGGCGTCGGCGTCGGCTGCGGAGAGGAGGAGAGAGAGAGAGAGCGAGCAGGCACGGCCGCGGCGTTGCCACGTCGCGGCGGCCGACGTCCGGGTGCGTTCAACCCCGGCCGCCTGTCTGGCCGGCGCCGCCCCCCCGTTAATTGGTGTCGCGTGGCGCTGCTTCCTCTTCCCCTCTCCCTCCCTCCCGGGTTCCGAACACTTTTCATTTCCTCCTCGTCGCTGGCCCTCGCCGTCTCCCTCGCTGGCCGCCGAGTCGGCAACGGCGGCTTCGAACGATGCGCCCTCGGCCCCACCCCCCGCCGCCCGTCGGGCACTCGACCTTCCCTCGTCTAACGCTTTATCAGGTTGCCTTTTTGTAGTTTCTCCTCTCCGTTCGCTCTTCCCTTCATCTTTCATTTCGCCCTTATCTCGTGTTTTCTCCCATTAGCTTTGAGTTTTTCCCTCTAGTTCTGCGATTTTTCCCTCTTTTTGTGTTTCTTTGTTTTCCTTTTTTTTTTCGTTGCTTCAATTTTTGTTTCCATTTCTGTTTCAATTTTTGTTTCCACCTCTGTTTCAATTGCCGTGTTTTGTTTTCCCTGTTTTTCATTCGTCTCCCTCTGGGTTTTGATTTTGATTTCGTTGTTTTTCTTGTTTTCGCTCTTGCCGCGACTTTGTTTTGGGTTCAGGGTCTTGTTGTTGTTGTCGTTGTTGTTGTTGTTGCTATCGTTGTTGTTGGTGTTTCATCTAGCTCTAGCGGTAGTGCAATTGTGTGTGTGTGTGTGTTGCAGAACGTGTTTTACTTTGACTTTCATTCAAGACGACGACGCCGACGACGACGCCGACGACGAGGACTCGAAATGGGGGCAGCGGAAACAGGGAAACAAAAGGAGTTGGAAGAGGAAGACAAAAGTCGTGTAAAACCAAAAACTGGAGCAAAAGCAAAAAATCGAGGAAGACTGAAATCGCGGGTGAGAAAAGTCGAGGATGAGAAAAATGGAAACGAAAACGTTTGCAGAAAATTCAAAATTAAAACGAACATCAAAACAACAAACAAACCAGAAACGGCTGCAGCGACGACTACTAGAACAACAACAACAAGGGCATCGAGCACAACAACAACAACATGGTGAACGGGACCATCGGCGGATAAGCAAAGCGAAAAGGAAACAAATACAAATGAGAGAAAATAGACGGAGGGAAATAAGACAAACGAAGGAGTGGAGAAGAAAACGACGGCGGGCAGAAAACGGAGAGGAGGCGAAGGGAGAAGTCGAAATGCCGAGTGGAGAGAAAAGGGAGAAGCCGAGGAAATTCCCGCCAAAACCGAGCTGGAGCGAGGGGCGAAGGGCGAAGGGGCGAGAGCCGGAGATGGCGAGGGAGCCGGTGTTTAGAGGACTTGGAATTGGAATTGCTTCAAGGACGAATGCGGGTGAAGGACGTGGGATCGCGGGGCGGGACGAGAGGAGAGCGAGGGGAGGAAGCGCTCGGCAGACGAGGGCAGCAAATCAGCGGCTTCGTTGTTTTCGTGTCGGGCCGTGGCGCGAATGCGTGCCTTTGAGACGGCCGACAGAGACGGCGGGCGAGCGGTCGGAGCGAAGAAGACAAAGGGAGTCAGAGGGAAGGAGAGGGGTCGAGGATAGAGGGGGGTTGAGGAGGGAGAGCAGGAAGGAGAGGGGGCGAAGGTGGAGGCGGAAAAGTTTTCCTCGCAGCTGCTTCGTCCCTTTCTCTTTCGGATTCGGTTCATGTTCTCCATCCGTCCTTAAGTATGTTAATTCCAGCTCCGGAAGTGGGGCGAGAGTGAGCGGGGGGAGGGGGAGGGGGAGGGTGGTTCCGGAAGCGGGTTTGAACGGACGGAACTCGGCCAGGCGGCTGGAATCCGAGTCGGAACTCGGTCGACAGAAGGTGTCCGGGAGGATTTGAATTTAAGTCAGGAAATAAAACGGAGGAATCTCTGCAAGTCGACTTTTTACTTTTCGGACTTTTTCCGACATTTAAGAAGTTTACAATAGTCAAAGAGAATCTTTTTAAATTATTTCTCTAATTTTCTATTTGGAGGAATTTTCAAATTATATTAGGAAAGTGCTGTTTTTATAACATTATTTTTACCAGAACAAGAAATATATATTTTACAGACAAAAAATAATGTACGAAACTTTATAAATTTTGTAATAAAAATAAGTAACAACATAATAAAACAATAATAAAACAACGATGTACGCAAAATTAGAACAAAAATGAAAAATAAGCACGATTTAAAGAAGTAAATTATTTATTATTCTTTTTCTTAATATAGTTCATTTATTTTAAATATTTTATGAGCAAAAGTTGAGTTTTTATTAAAAAAGATATGAACGAAAATAATGTTAAATAAAAAGACACAAATTTTGAATCTCACAAATCAAAGAAAAGCTGCAACATTTTTCGAACCCAAACAAATTATTGAAACTTCCACAATATTTAGAATCATGCAATGAACACAACACATTGAAATCCCTCCTCGATGGGATTTTTCCGACAGGAATTTTAGGGAATTCTTGGGAATTTCTTGTTTACCTCTTGCTGCCGTGCGATTCGGGGAAATTTCCTCATTTCCCGCGGGAATTTCCGCTCCCCCAGAAGTCCTCGTCGAGGGAAATTTCCCAAATAATTTCTCACATTTTGCCCGGAGGAAATTTCTGATTTTGTTCGCCACTTGGGGATTTTCGAGACTTTTGGAATTTCACTCTATATGATTTTTCACCAAAGTTTTCGCACCGAATTTTCTAGTCCGAAGTCGAAAAGCGAGAATCGACGGACGATGGCGACGGGCGTGCGGTGGCGGTTGTTGTTGTTGCCACGCGTTCGGCTATTTCTAAACTAAATCCGGGTTTTAATCAAATGCGAATCGAAATCGGGAAATTAAATCGCGTTTGCGGCAACGGCGTCGGCCCCGGCAGCAGCAGCAATGGCGGCTGCGGCCATTTTCGGCCAAATAATGAGCACAACAACAACAACAACAACACCACCGTCATCCTCGTCGGCAAATGCAGCGCCGGCTGCAGCATAGATAATGACAACAAAAGCAACGGCGAGAGCAGCAACAACGGCCGCAAACCACATAAAATGAGGCGCGTGCATTAATTATAAAAAAAGAAATATTAAATAAAAAACGAGCGCGGAAAAACTGAACACCAACGAGGGAAGAGAAAAAACGCGACCACAAAACAAAACATCGACGGAAAAAACAACAAATTAAACAACAAAAATCGACAAAAAAAAAAGCGACAAAGAAAAAATTCACATGGGCAACAAGAACAACGACAAAAATCAACAAAATAAGCAACAACGAGGAAAATCGACAACATCGACAACAAAAACATCGGCGAAAACACAACGACATGGGAAAATTGGGAAAGTGGGAGGCGGGCGCTCGGCCGTCACAGTTGGCAACGCGCGCCAACACCTCGCACGCACACACGCACACACACACACACACATTCACTCGGACTCCTCGCACGCATGGGCGCCGTTGCCCTCTCGCTCGCTCCCACACAGACGTAATGGAAAATGGCCGCCACTCACCCGCGTCGTCGGCTCCGGCCGGGCTCGTTGTTGTTGTTGTTGTTGTTGGTCAACCAGTTGTTGTTGTTGGGGGTCCTGGCGCTGCCGCCGTCGCCTGTCGATCGCTCGAAATTAGAAATATTTTGAGGCCGCGAACGCCTTTTCAAAAAACATTTTTGTTTCGCCTCGAATTATTTGGGTCCTTCCAAATCTGTCGAGGGCTCGTGGGCCGTGGGATTTCGTTGTTGTTGGTGTTGGTGTGTCGGTGTCGGTGTGGGTGTTTAGCGAAGCTACTGCGGGTCGGTCCGTCGGCCGCGGCGTCCTCGTCGCCTGTGTTGTTGTTGCTGCCGAAAACGCATTTTCGAAACTGATTCGCGCGAGTCGAGCCCGGGTCGAGCCCGGGTCGAGCTCGAGTCGGCGGCTGCAGCAGGCGGCGTCGCAGCTGCAACAACAACAGCAGCAGTGACGACAACAGCCATGGCTCATTGACGCGCGGGAGAGTGACAGGAGCAACAATAACAACAACAACATTGGCCCGCTCATTGCCAATTAGCCGAAGCGAATTTTTTTTATTTTTTTTTTGTCCCGCATTTTGTTTTAATTTCACATTAAATTTTCATTCGATCTTTCACTACTCTCGTTTTTTATTATGATTTTTTGTTTTTTTTTTGGAATTTTGAGGGTTCTGTCGTCGTGTTTTTTCACTACGTGTTTTTCACTTGTTGCTACCGTTTTTACTACTCCCGAGTTACTTTATGGCCGTGCTTGGAGCCGGTTTTTCTACTCCAAGTCGCATTTTAATTTGCCTAATTTATAAAGCACTTTTTTTAACAAGAAGTTTCGCTTCAATTTACTTAGATCCGTTTATTGTTGTTTGTTCGACCACTGGTTTGGTGAAATATTGGGGTTTTTATTGCACTGCTTCGCACCCACGGAGCGCCTGATTTATTTTCTAAAACAGATTTTTGTTATTTTGTCAATTGAGGTTTATTTTCTTCTCAAATTATGGGAAAAATCCTGTCTTTCAATTTTATGATTTTTTGGAGAATTTTTGAAGAATTTTCAACCTTTCCAACCTCTCTCTCTCTCTATACGACTTTTTTCCATATCTCCATCCTAGTTGGCTTCCTGTTTGCTGCCTTTTGCTTCCCTTTTTACGCCCCTTTTTGATCCCTTTTTATTCCGCCTTTTGCTCCCTTTTCAGCTCATTTCCTCGGACTCCCTCGTCGGTTAATGCAACTCACCCCACTAACGTTGCACAAATGCATTTTCCACCCCTCTCTCTCCCTCCCTCCCCCTCGCTCCCCCCACTTTTGCCGATAATTTCCGGCAGGCTCCAGTGCATTAAAAACCCCGCTCGAGCCGCGAGCCGCGAGCCGCGACCCGAGCCACGCATATGTTTTCCCCCCCGCACAGTGGGCGTGTTCACCACGATCCCCCCTCCCCCCTGCCCCTCCCACTCCGCCTCTTTTCGCCCGAATTCAATGCAATTTTTCACTCCTCCCCTGCGGTGGCAACACTTTTTCTACCTCGTTTTTTAGAGCTCGCCTTGGCAGCACTTTTTCGCTCCCGCTCCCGCCGGTTTTGTTGTCATTATTGCCGTTATTTTTAATTTTCCTCTCCCCATTGTTGTTGTCGCTGGCGCTCATACATAATTTTGTTGCTATTGGATTGATGATGTTGCTTTTGCCGCTGTTGTTGTTGTTGCCGTTCGCATTGTTATCGTTAATGAAACAAAAATAATAAAGTTTTTTATATCGCGCATAAAAAAGCGCGCACATTTTTTGCTCCAGCGCTTTTTTTACTGCCTCGTAGTCGTTGTTGTTGTTGTTGTTGTTGTTGTTTTTGCTGCTGCTGCTCATCGCACCGAATTTTCATGTGCACCAATTCTTTCGCTCTCTCCCATCCTCTCTTCCTCTTCTTCTTCAGCGGACAGCCGACGACCAGGGCTGCCCAGTGGGCGGACGACGGTTGGAAATTTTTCGGATTTTTTTAGTTCTCATTTTTCATCGCATTTTTTATCATATTTATCCTGGCGTTGTTGTCGATGTTGTTGTAGTTGTTGCTTCTGCTCGGGCAATCACAATGCAAATGTTGTTGTTGTGGTTGTTGTCATTGCCTATATACTCGAACTTGTTGTTGTTGTTGTTGTTGTTGTTGTAGTAGTCGCTGCTATTTCATTTATTCTGAAGGATGCTTCTGTGCAAGAACATTATGTTGATGTCGTCCCTGTTGTTGTTGTTGTTGTTGTTCTCCTCGTTGTTGTTGTTGTTGTTGCCGCTCTTGTTATCCTGTTCTTCTTCCCTTTGTTGACTTAATTTATTTTTTCCGCTTCTGCTGCATTTTAATGACGGATATAAAATGCACTTAATTTTATTTTTATGAGTTTGCATTTCATCCTCTATTCGCCCACGTCCATATGTGTGCATGGGCGTGTGTGTGTGTTTGTGTTTGTATGGTTTTCACATAATTTTCCCATTTTTTCCATGGTTTTTTTATTTTTTTTTTTTTTTTGTTTTCTGTGCTGGTTTTCCTTTATTTAAAAAGTGCCGATTGTCGTCCTTTGGCAAAGGATTTAAAAATAATAAATTCAAATTGATTTATTTTTTAATTAAAAATAAATGAAAACCATACAGTTCCACATGCAGGCAACAACAACTATAACAACAATAACTATGGCCAACAACAACAACAACAACAACAACAACGGCGATAGCATGGCAACAACAACAAAATGATTTTGGAGGCCATTCTTTAAAACCTGAGCCGTGGACATTGCATTAATTAAAATGCATTTCCGCTCAAAAACACATTGGGCGCTAATGGCGAAGGGGGCGTGGCCGGAGTCGTGGGCGGCGTAATTTGAAGAGAATCAGTAAAAAAAGATCAGTACAAAAAAATGCATTGCAAAATCGTCCATAAAAAATATTCCATAAAGAAAAAGTCAGTACAAAAAATACAATAAAAATATATTCCACAAAAATGCTCAATAAAAAATGCACAATAAAAAAGATCTCAATAAAAAAATGCTCAATAAAAAATTCTCAATAAAAAATGGTCAATAAAAAATATAACAAAAAGATATTCAATAGAGAAATTCTACAATAAAAAATTGTTAATACTTAAATATCGTATTTTTTCATTCATGCGGAAAACATCAAATTTTTTCTTGCAACCGCGCCGCGATCGAACCTTTTTATAACATTAATATAATGACGATATTTTCATCTCATCAAAAATGGACTCCGGCAAAAAGTGCGCTCCACACAAATTCTATCGCGGAAACTGAAATCGACAAATTATTAATTACTTGGCTATAATGCGCGACAGCCAGTTCATGAATAATAAAATGTGAATGGTAAAAAATTAATACTAAAAATGAGTGATCAAAACATGAAAAACAAAAAAATACTGAAATCTGAGTACTGGAAAATAATAGGAAAATGGAAAAATGTTATTCCTGAAAATGCATTGAGTGGAAATTTCACTGAAAAGTAGGATACATAACTTTAAATAATCGATTACAAAATTATTAAAAATAATAATTAAAATAAGTCAAATTTCAATTAACACATTTTTATCCGATACTTTAGGACTTTGAAATGAGAGGAAATTATTCAAATATTAAATAGTGTTAAAACTTAGTTACTTATAAATGACGATTGAATACTAGTAACACTTTTTATAGAAAATAATAATAGAAAAAAGTAATAGAAAAAATTAACACCTGTCGAAAAACATTAACAAAATATTTAAAATGCATAGTAAAAATATGAATTAATTTTAAATGAATATTAAAAATTAATTTAATACTAAATGGTGCAATAAGAGGCACCTAAAAATCATAAAAATTAATACGAAAAGTTCTATAGAATTTGAGAAGATTGTAAAAATTGTACAGTTTCCTCATTAAAAATCTCCAACTGGGAGCTTGAAAAGGATGCGGGGCAAGGGACGAAGGTGGGGCCAAAACAGAGTTGAATCGGAGTCGGATTTGGAGCTCCACCGCTCTCTCTCCCACAGTCTTCTTCCCTCTCTCTCTCTCTCTCGTCCTTTGCCCCGTCCTCATCCTCATCGTCCTGGACGCTCGGCCCCGTCCCCGAGGAACTTTCGGCAACAAATGAATTCATTTAATGGCATCATCAAATTAATTAGCGCCAGCAACGGCCGCCAGGGGCGGCGCGAGGGGTCACCCCGGGGACGAGTGGAGGGGGAAGGGGGAAGGGGGGAAGGAGGAGAAAGGAAGCACAATTGGCAACAACAACAAAGTCGGCGTAAATCATTGCGAAAAACCGCACACAATTTTACAAAAAGTCGCGCAAAAATGGGCTCAGTGCACGGGGTGGCAACCCCGGATCTGTGTACACACACGTGCACGCGTGTGAGGGCGAGTGTGTGTTTGTGTGTGTGTGAAGGGCTCGGCAATACATGGCCAAAAGTTTCACGAGGCCCGGGCGCTGCAGGTGGCCGCGCTTTCGCCTGCCTTGTTCTTCTTCCGCGACATTCGTCACATGCGTAGTTCATTGAATCGCGCACACACTCACAGCCTCACAGCCTCACACATACAGCGGCACTCACCCACCCACACACACACGCACGCACACACGGCCAAGTAATATTCAATTGGCCTGAACAAAAGCATGGGGAATTTAAAAAATCTCTCTTAATGCGAGGGTTTTTGGGGTCTTATTTGCAATTTATTGCCGGCTAGCGTTGCCAGATCGGGAGGGAGGGGAGGGAAATTATAGACTGAAATTAAAGAAAAAATTTTGGAAAAAATTAATAGTAATTTCGTGCAGGCGAGATCTGCCTCTAACAAAAATGCTGAAAGAAATGAAAAGTGTAAAAGTCCAAAATTCTTCAGAAAAAAATACGTTCATACGGCAAATTAAATCAATTAATTATTTCACCCTCCTTCGAAAAGGTGGCAGCACTCGACGGCCACAATCAGCTTCGGCAGCTTCTGCTTCGCCCTCGCCCTCGCCTTCGCCTCCCCCTGCCCAGGGCCCAGCCTCACAGTCGCTGTCTCGCTCGCTCCCGCTCTCCCACCACCTCCTCAGTTACTTTTCTCCCTCTCTCTCTCTCTCTCTCTCTCTCTCACTGCCTCTGACCTGCCGCTTAAGCTCCTGTTGGATTTCGCCGATGCAAAAATTGGCATCATCGACGACGAGAGAGAGAGAGAGGGATAGAGAGACGGCCAGCGAGTGCATTACAGCGAGTGGCCGCCGAGTGCGTGCGAGCGAGAGCGCGAGGACGAGAGGGCGGGAGAGTTCGGGGGGCTGCGGCGAGTTCGATGGGGTTCGGGAGGGTTTTCAATATATTCAAATTGACGACATGGGGAAATTTGGCGCGCTCCGGGTTGCAGCGTTGCCACCCCGCCGGGTCGTCGGGCTGCAGTCGGTGGGTGGTCGGGCGGACGGTCGCCTGCGGTCCGGCGTGGGCTTCGCTGGTCATGCGCCGTGGTGGACGCGAGTTTTTGCTCCATTTTTCGGACGGACTTTGCAGGGAGGGAGGAGGGGGCGGCGGATCGAGGGAGGGGGCGGAGGCCGGGGTCCGCTCGGCGGCCACGCGGCAGCGACGGCCGCAGCGAAGTGCGTGGCGTGGCGTGGCGTGGCATGGCGTGGCGTGGTTTTGAAATTAATTACTAATTAAAACGGATCCTTAATCACGCTCCAGAGCCACGCCCCCTCCCGCCCTCCGCCCAGGCGAATCAGATCGAACAGATTCGCTGCCGAGGGTTTTCGCCCAATGCATTGATATCGTTGTCGGCTTTAATGCCAGGACTGCGATCTCTATACCGAATTTAAACTGAATTTCCCAAATCCTCTAGCTAAGTGACGAGTGGAGATTGCAGCCGAGAGAGATTCGGGGGAAGTCGACGGGAGGGGGCGAAAAGGGGGGGGGGGGTGGCTGGCAATATTTTGAATCGTAAAATGTTTGTTAATAAATATTAAATCGCTCGGCGACCGCGACCGCGACCGCAAGCTCCGAATACGCAATGGACATCAAACATTTATGCGGGATGCCAACAAATTGGAAAGCAACAACAACAATAACAACAACAACAACAACACAAGCAACAGTAAGAAGAACAACAACAATAGTAGCAACAATAATGGGAGCCCTTTCAACGGAGGGGAGCCAAAAATATGGGGGTCCATTAAAACGGCGACTGCGGTCAAAATGCACTTAATGCACTCGACGGCGGCCCGCGACCCACCGGCCCCACCGACCGCCCCGCCCCCGCCCCCGCTCCCCCGCACCCGGACTCCACACCCACTCGTCACTCACACACACACGCACGCAGGCACCGCTCCTCTGAACCGATTCCACAGCCTCCCGTCCGCGGCTCCAGATATTCTCGAACTTGGTTTTTTTCGTCCTTCTTCACGTCAAGGGTTGCTGTAAATTTGTGCTGCTTTTGTTGCTGTTGTTGTTGTTGTTGAGCACTGTTGTTGAGCACTGTTGTTGCAGCTGTTGTTCTCGCTGCCGCCGCCGCCGCCGTCGTCCTTTGTGAATCCTCGATAAATGCGAATTCTATACAAACATATGAGCATTTACAGCAGTTATTCCTACTGTGCATATATTTACGTACCTGTCGATGCATTTGCGATGCAACGTGTGTAACAACAACAACAACAGCAACAGCAACAACAACATATGTACCACCACCAACAACAACGACCACTTCGCACAAAAACGACATGGCTTTTTTTAATTTCCATTCATTTCATTTACTTGTTGGTTTAAACTCGATGAATTTTTGATGTTGTTGTTGTTTACCTGTGTGTGTTCTTGTTGTTGTTCGCAATTTGTATTGTTGTTGGAGGGTTTTTTGTGGTTGCATTTGTTGTGCTGTTGGAGTTTTCATCGCTGTTGCAACAATTGTTGTTGCTGCAGTTCCTTATCGTCGTCATGCAGGCCTCGTCATCGCGACGGCTGCAGCCTCTGAAACAGCTCTTGCTCTTCTTCTCCGACTCCCTCTCCCCCTCCTTGCGTCATCAACGCCGTTGCCTCATGTCGAAAGCCATGTCGAAAGGCTCCGACGCGATGTCGACAAACGGGCGGACAAGCGGACCGACAGACAGACAGACAGACGGATGGATGGAGGGACAGAGGGCGACCAGCCGAGTGGCAGACAGGCCGAGAGAAAGACAGGCCGGCAGACCGAGCGGACAAAGGACAGAAATGACGACAAACCCGGTGACAAACGGACAGACCTAGAGCAGAGCGGGACCAGACCACACTGAGATAGTCCGAGGAGGACAGCACGGCCGACGGAGAGACGAAGGGCGGCAGACAAACAGACAGATGGACGCCAGACTGACGGACGGACGGACGGACGGACAGAGGACAGACGGAGAGGCGGACCCGCAGACAGATGGACGGAAGGACGGAGGGCGGATGGCGGAGGGCGAGCGATTGTCATGGCGAGCGTCCTGCCGTGTCGAGAATCCTGTTAACATGACGGCCGCCGTTTGCCTGGCGACCCCGACCGACAGGGCTGGGCGCGGCCGCCGGACGAAGCGGAGTCTGCGAGCGTGGGCCGGGGTCGGGCCGCGGTTAATGCGAAACTCGCCCGCTTCATTACGATGCACATCCTTTGTAGCCGGCGCGAGCGAGTGACCGGGCGACCCGGGTGTGAGGGGGACGGCGCGATGGTGGTTGGTGGTTGGTGGTTTATGAAGTTTGCATTTCCGAACGGAAATTAATATCATGCGGAGATCAATTGTTTCTGCTTTTATTTTATTTTTTATCATTTTTCCATTTTTCCTCTTTTTTGTCATTGTTTTTTGTCATTTATTTTGTGCGCTTTTGCTCGTGTGCGTTTTAATTAAATTTCCATAATCCTTTGAAGGATAATTGTTGAAAACCGTGGCTCCCGGTGGCCGGGGTCGAAATCGCCATCTGGAAATTTTCCACATTGGCTCATGCATAAGGAATAACGCGGTTTTCCATGTACACAACGTAAATCATGTGCGCATTAATTATATTTTTATGTTTATATTTTATTTTTTATATTTTTATTTTTTAGCTTTTTGTTAAGGTTGTTTTTTGTTTGATGAATTTTGTGTATTTTTAATGAACTTTTTTCCCAATGTGTTCCCTTGTTTAAGTCACGCTTTTTTAATGCAATGGTTTCAATAAATTATTTTTTAATACGTTTTTCGGTAAAAAAACGTACTCATTGCATGAGCTTCCCATACCGGGAATTGAACCCGGGCCTCCCGGGTGAGAGCCGGGTATCCTAACCACTAGACAATATGGGAGTTGTGTTGGGTCGGGGAATCCCCCACCAAATGGTGCAGATGTGCCCCGAAAATAGATCTCTAATTTTAGGCCCTCAGGAAAAATCAAAATTCTATTCCTGCATTAAGAAATTCATTATCCAGAAAGGTGACCCAAATTAAAATAAAAATGTAGTTTTCAAAATTCTAAATTGACCAGCATTCGTCTGTTTGTTTCAAGAACTTTAGCAACGAAATTAATTATAGGTAGGAAAAAGCAACAGTTGATTTAATATTAACCTAAAACATAAGTAAAAAATACAGGAGGTAAAGGAAAAACCTCCTAAACTAAACGTACAGTAAAAGGTCGCTTCTTAATATATCTAATAATTCATGGCATTTTCAAAAATTTTGCCTGCCTTTGCAAGAACTCAAAACCGAAAAATCTCCATTAGGATAAAGCTTAAATAATTACTTGTTCGTCCAGCACGTTGCAATAAAAAAGCTGGAAATTCTGATTTTAAATTTAACTCGTTTGCAAATTACAAACCCATCAACCGGAAACCGGAAACCGAAAACAACCCAAATGCAAAATACGACTTCCCATACCGGGAATCGAACCCGGGCCTCCCGGGTGAGAGCCGGGTATCCTAACCACTAGACAATATGGGACTGCGTGACCAGCGGCCAGTCGCGCCGATGAGCGGAATCCGGCAGCACTGGAGGCGGCAGAAAGGCGCCTACGCGAATATTTTCAGACCGAGAGCTTCTTATCGCAGATCTCCACGGGTGCAGGAGGAAAAAATGCGGCAAATAAAGTGGGAAATTTCAAATTGATATTCATCGAGGGAGCGTTGCTTGTGTGAGTGAACAACAGGGCTGCGTGGAGGGGTGAAAAAAGGCCCGGCCAGCCAAAACAAAGGGCTCGGAGTCCGAGGGTCGGGGAACGCGTTTCAAAAGCCCGGTGGTCTTTAAAAATTCAATAAATCATCAACAACAACAACAACCACGGCTGACTCCCGTGGCCAGTGATGCCAGCTCCCGTTGCCACCCCCTCCCCACCTCCAGCTGCTCCTTTATGCACCGATGCAACCCTGCGGAATGGGATTTTTTTTATTTTTGATCCTTTTTTGCATATTTTTCATTCCTCTCGAAAAATTGCGCAGACTCACAAATTCAATATTTTTCGAAACATTGTCAATTATTAATTAAAATCAATTTTTTATCGCCTCTCCCTCGGCCTTTTCCGTCCCTTTCACCACAGCGCGCTCCCTCCTCCTCCCTCCTCCTCGCTCTTTTTCTCTCTGTCCATGGCAACGGTGTGGATTTTTTGACATGCTCCTGGTGTTCCGGCGTCGTCGTTGTTGTTGTTGTCGCTGCTTCTGCTGTTGCAACTTAATTACAATTTCCTGTAAACTCCGCCTGCCGTCCGTCAATCTGCCAGTCAGTCAGTCAGTCAGTCATTCAGCAGGCGCTGATGAATGGCTTCGGCCGCGGCCTCCGAGGGCCCGTGGGCGGGGAGAACGAGGTGCATTCGGAGGCGCTTCGGAGTGCAGTTGGCTCGGCGAAAGAGACGGGGAGAGGAGGGAAGAGGAGAGGAGAGAAGAAAGGAGGCTGAGCAGCAGCCTTTGGGGAAGAAGTGGACGGAGTGATGAAGAGGACCTGGAAGCCCTGGAGCTGGAGCTGGAGCTGGGGAGGAGACGAGGCAACTTAAATCAGTCGCCCTGATGAAGCTGTCGAGCCTTCGCGGCGGAGCGAGCGAGACCGACGGACAGTGGGAGGAGGAAAAAACTCTCGAGTGAAGGGAAAAGTTCTCGAAAAATTATGAAGAACGGCAAACACCATGATAAAAGGTTTCGAATTTATCAAACTGGATTTATACGAAAATTATGCAAATCAGGCAGAACTGCCAAAATTATTGTATTAAAAATGCAAGTACTTGGAAATGGGGAGAAAAATGTAATTTTTATATTAAAAATGCAATTAAATGGAAATTGAAAATGTTATTGAATTATTAATGCACTTCATGGAGAGGGGGAAAGAAGAATTGCGAAGTTAAAACGCCATTAAATGTAACTAAAATATGCAAATAAATTTGTACAAACAAAATGTGTACAAAAAACATATAAACAATGTAAAAACTGCTAAAAAAGCACCACAACAATTTAAAAGATGTGTATTGAAAAACGGTTTTAAAAATTAAACCTCAATAAATGAAAAATGCGACAAACCAGTAAATTGCGAATAATTAAACACCATCGAAATTGAAGTGGAACCAAAGGAGAAATTCGTAACCTGTTCCACGTGCTCCGCTTCCTGCTGCTGCCGGGAGGTGCCAGACCTTTTGCAGCTCTTTCTTTTGCGAGGATGTTGCTGTCGAAGTTGTTGCTGTTGTCGGTTGTCTTGTTTTGTGTTCAGCTGTTGAATTTGTCGCCGCTGTCGATGTTGTCTGGGTGCGACTTTTTCAATTTTGCCGTCGTGTTTGGTATCGATTTCAGTGTTGTTGGCATGGCTGAGGTTGTTATTGTTGTTGTCATTTTGATTGTTGTTGTAGTTGTCGGTCTTGCAGTTGTTGTTGTTGCTGTGCTGCAGACCCGCTCCCTTATCAGCGCCCAACGTTCGATCCAATTAGCTCGCTAATGACTTCCCCAGTTTCTCCGCCAACGTCCTCGCCGGCCACGACAGCTCCGACAAATCGCTTACGCATTTCATCTCTCTTTCTCTGCGCCCCCCCCCCCTCCTCTCCTTCCCCCGCTCTCGCGGCCTCCTCGCTCGATGTGGATTTCCATAAATTCAAATCGTTTCCCGCCAGTTGGTCGGACTTTGTTGCGTTTGCTTGTTGGTGTTCTCTTGATGGGGTGTTGTTGCTGCTGTTGTTGTTGTAGTTTCTGGTGTTGTTGTTGTGATTCTGGCCCCTGCGATAGTTGGCTATTTTTGTTGTTGTTGTTGCTGTTGTTCGCAGATCCCGCCGCGATAACGCGGCCCGCATCTCGGCTCGATTTGCGGCCAGCTGCAACTCAAATGAAGCAGCTCCAACAACCACCTTCTGGACGTGCCCCCCCCCCCCTCCACACCTCCCTCCTCCTCCTTCTTCTCCTCTTCCTCCCCCCCGTGCATCCTACTTTTCCTCCTCGTCGTTCTGCATGACTCTGATTTCTGTTCTTTAATTTCTCGAAATTGAAATCCAATCGCGGAGCTGCCACACTTCGCGGCTTCTGCGCCGAGGGGACGGCGGGGCGGGCCGGGCACGAAGCGGGCGTGCGGTTGGAGGCTTTTAGGCCGGCAATTATTTCCAACCGACGACTCTAGGCCAGGGCGGGGAGAGGCGAGGCGGGATCCGGATTTTTCCACTTGTTGCCGCACCAGCCGGTCATTCCATCACTTGTTCAGTCGCTCCCTGGCCGGTGCACTCCTTCATTGCGTCATTCATTCCCTCATTCATCCGCTCCTTCCTTCACTCATTCCCCATCCCTCGGCCATTGGTCAGCCGCCGCTCGATCGGCGTCCGTTAGCGGTTTTATTGAGTGTTCGAGCCGCGTTTTCTGCCTCCAACAAGACATTTGGCATCTCACTCGCACACACACGCACACTTATACACATGCGTCGCTCTAATGGCCGCTTGAACTTGTCCGGCGCTGGTTCGCTTGGCTTTAATTGGGTCCGTTATTTATTCGCGTCTTAGACCATTTTTTTGGCTATTTTTTATTTCCTTGCATTTCTCAGAATTCGCCTCCAGTTTCTTATCGTCGCTTATCGTCGTCGTTCATATAATTACAATAAATTATTGAAGATAATAATTTAGTAAGCGTTTTATTGAATTTATTATTCCACGTTATCGCATTTACTTAGTTAACCAGAAATAAATGTCATTTGAGAATATTCCCATTTTCGCACCTGCTTTGTTTAATTGCAATTTATATTTAATTGGCAATCGGTTAAATTTATTTGCTGAGAACGAAATGTGAATTCGTCTTCCCCCTTACCTTGATTCGAGACGACTTTGTTAACTCCTCTTCAATACATTTGCTTTGCTTAACTGCTCGTTTACTTATTTACTTACTGCAATTACCTGCTTATTGACTTTTAACTGTTTCGATATAAATCACCAAGATTTCTGTTGCGAATTTGCATATGGAAGTTTGAGTTAATATTTATGGAAATGCCATTACATATTTCTTCATAATAAACCATTTGTTCAGGTAGAAACAGTTCATTTGTATACATTTTAGTTTGTGTAAATAATTTCCTTGATGTTTGAAAAATGTAAAAAACAAATTTTCGCAAAATAATAACTTTTCAAGCCGCCTCTTTTTGTATAAAAAATTATTATTTAGAAAGCAAAATTTTTGAATGTCGAACAAATTATATTTTCATTCATTGTAGACATTTCCTCCTTCTTGTTGCTACAGACCGTTTCCTGGAAATGCCTTAAGGGTTCCCTCCGCCCCCAGTCTCCCCTTCCCCCCCCCTCAGGGTGCGCGTTTTGATTAATTTAAGGGCCGTTTCATTCGTTATTCAATTACATGCTAATTAGACAATCAGGCCGTGGTCACTGGAGGCCCCTGACGAGCGATTCGAACCCACTGTCGGCTGCCGCCAAGCCAAACAAACCCCAAAAACCGACGCCTGCCTCGCGCCGCCCCCTCCGGCACTCGACCGCGCTCCCTCCTCAGCCGCCTCCCTCTCGGGCCGGGAAGCACGTTCTCCAAACAAGGTCTGAATTTCCCCAAATTCAGTTCATTCGCCCCCCCTCGCTCCCCTCTCCGCCCACTTCGCCGCCCATAAATTGGGTTCCTCCACCCCCAACCCTGCCCTCGCCCTCGCCCCCGCCCCCGCCCCGGCCTCGGGCCGACCGACTAATTGAGCGCTCATTTGACGTCTAATCACGACAGACACAACCGACACCTCCCGCCTCTTGTTCTTCTTCGTCGCCAGCTGCTCCCCTCTCGTCCCCCTGCCATGCCCGAGGACCTCGGGGCCTCGGCCGCCGGCAACCTTTGGCGCGTCTCGTTTTCAACGCCTTCGACTTTGTTTACATTTCGCATTTTGCGCTTTTTGTTAACGTCGTAGTCGTGGCCCTCGTTGTTGTTGTTCTTGTTGTTGTTTTTCCACTACTCCCTGCTGTTGTCGTTGATTATTTTCTGGCGTTGTTGTTGCCGGTGTTTCCCCCCCCCCTCCCCCTTGCTGTTGTTGTTCCACTTCGTCTTCATGTTCCAGACTTGAGCAACAACACGATGGCTTCCAAGAAACAATCGAAACAAAAAACAAACACCGTCTGAAAATCGCACTCGTCGTCGAACCCGACGCCCTTGACCGTCGTCGTCGAGGCGTCGCCGTCGCTGTCGCCGTCATCGTCGTTGGCGGCGACGGCGGCTCCCGGCGTCGATCCAGCGCTCCGTGAGGCGAGTCCAAGAGACCCAATTCGACGCTCGCACACACACACAGGCACTGACAAGCACGACCCGCACTCGCACGCACACTCACACACGTAATCGCTGACTATGACTAGGACAGACGGTGTTCGCTCTCATGAGGAATGAGAGAGAGGCGAGGGCGAGGCGAGCGAGAACGGGAACGAGAGACGAGCTGAGATCCGGCAGTGCCAGTGCCCTGCTTTGCATGCGGGCCAAAGCAACAACAACAACAACAACAACAACAACAACGACTACTACTACAATCAACATAGAACAAATCGTCGCCCCAACAACAATGCCACGAACTGCACCACATGGATGCCAACAACAACAGCAGGAGCGAAATGTTCGCAAAGTCGTCGTCGTCGTTTGTCTCTAAGCAAGAGCAAGAGCAAGAGCCCAACAACAACTACAACAACAACAAGGGTAACGAAAAGAGAAGCACAAAAATTAAAGGGCAAAAACAGACAAAAAACTTATGGGACTGAGGGAGGGGGGGGGGAGATAAAAGTAAGGGATTCTCTCGTAATTCCGCCTTCTGCAGGATTTTAAGGTGTTGCCGCGCACAGGGTGAAGCGGGAATTTTTAATGACAAAAGTAATGTGAAATAACAGAAACGAATATAATAAAAATAACAAGAAATAATATATATAAAAAAAACATAATAAAATGTTGAGAGTGAAACTTAAATTTATTTCTACGTTGAATGAAAAAATTTGGAACATATCAATCTCCGTTCGATTTCTCCGAGTATTTCAAAAAGTAAAATAATAAATAATACAAATGATCCCACCTTTCAATTACAAGGATTGTTGAAAAATCGTATTTTTGAATCATTTTTTTTATTTATATTTTTTTAATTAAAAACTCTTGGAATCACTCTCTTCCCTCCTTGCAAAAAAAAAAAAAAAAACAAAAATGGATCAGGAAAACCTTCGTGTGTCATGCAATAATATTTTATTTGCTTATGCCTTGTCGTGGTTTTCGGATTACATTTCCTTTGTCCGCGCATTTCGTGGTGCTTTTTTGGGTTCTACTTTTTTACAACCTTCCTATGGCTACTTTTTTGCTCCTCCGGTTCTGCTTGTTCTCTGCATCCTTTGCCGTGTCGAGTTTTTGCGCTTTTCGCCGGGGATTCGTTCCGAATGCCAATCACTTCCACTTTCCTGGACGACTTCAAAACACGTTCGTGTCCGCGGAGAGAACTAAACAAGGCGACGACGACGATAAAAAGCACACGAGGGACGAAAACAAAGCACCAGAGGAGAACAAGGAAAAGGACAAAAGGCGTTCCAAAGACGAGACGCCGACACAATGGCAAAGCACGAGCTCTGAAAATGGAAGGCAGCGAGAAGAAAGGAAGAAAACAAGGGAAATAAAGGCGAGAAAAGAAATAATAAGACAGTAGGAAAGTAATAAAAATAAAGTGCGAAAATAAGGCAGACAATTTTAAGAAACAACGACCGGAAGATAAGTAAATGCAATGGAAATAACGCAGGGGAAAACAAAGGAGCAAGACGAAATTATATGAAATGCACATAGAATGACTGCAGAGAAAAAGGCACAAAGGAAATCTGGCAAAGAAACCCTGGACGGATCCTTCGGCCCACGCAGGCGCTGGCGAGCAGAGGCAAGAGCAAAAAGCGATGCAGCGCGAAGGAGGAGGAGGAGAGACTGCGAGAGAGCGACTGGCAGCGACTGGGAGCGAGCGCAGCGGATGGGCAAAAAGTGGCAGGCGTCGTGGTGTGGAGAGAGCGAGTAAAAAGGATTCGTTGGCGCGGAAGAAACGGCAGAGGCGACGAGCAGAACCGATGGCAGGTCGTCGTGGAGAGCGGCGAGGAGGCGAGGAGACTGCGGTGAATGGGCGCGTGGAGAACGAAGAAGAGCACGGCAAATGGGAAGAGATCGGTCGGCGGCGGCGACGAGGAAGATGATGGAGAGTTGTCGCGACCGGAGGGGAGCGCGAGAGGCGACAAGGGAGTGCCTCCGATGGCCACTAAGGAGCGAAGTCGTCCGCCGAGCTGGGCTGGGCTGGGCACGGAGCAAAAAACGTCCGCCCGACGAGCAACGAGCGCAAAAACGAGCGAAAACGAAAAAAGCCGAACCGCAGGCGACGGCAGCGCGACTGACGCGTGCACGACACACACGGCGGCCCAGGGTGGCCAGATTGTGTTATTATAAGTTCGCTTCCATTATGTTTTTGCTGGAGCAACGAATCTGGCTGCGGTTTCGTTCGAAGCGTGGCCACAATTGCTTTATAACTTGATAATGATTTTTCTACAATGGATGAAATAATTTTTTGCATACTTTGAATTTGTCCATTTTTACTAATATTACAATTTTAACATTTAATTTTATTGGTCTTCAATTGTTTTTGTTACAGATGTTTTTTGATCCTTTTATTGAGTTTTTCTAAATAGAGTTATTATTTATTTTGTTTTTTAAATACAACCCCGAATGCAAAATGCATGCCGTAATCCAGCGATGTGGCAACCGTGCTCGTCGACGTCGTCATCGTCATCGCTGCGGTGATAAAAGAAATATCCTTGAACGAGATCATCAATCTTTTTTTTCGCTCTCGCGCCTGCTCCCCCGTGTTGTTGTTGCGTGTGGACGTTGCTGTTTTATTGGATTGCTGTCAGTGTCGTTGTTGTTGCTCATGATGTAGTGTTTATTATTGTAGAAGTAGTTGTTGTTGTTCTTGTTGTTGTTGTTGTTGTTGTCGTGTTTTCTTACACAAGTGCCTCGCCTCGATTTGGTTGTTGTTGTTGTTGTTGTTGTTCTTGCTATTGCTGTCGCTTAAAATAAAACTTCTACTCGTTTCATTTTCCTCTTCTGCTCCTTGTTCCTCTCTTCCTCTTCTTCCCCATCTCATTTTTCTCTCTCTCTCTCTCTCTCTCTCCCTCTCTCTGCTCTGCCTTTGTGAACAAAGTTCAATTTTCTCTCGTCTTCGTTTTTTCGCTCTCTTTCGGCTATCTTTTTTCCTCACACTTTGTTCTTTGCCTTTCTTCGCTTTTTGCTGAATTTTTTTTTTAATTTTGTTTTTGTATCCATTTTGTTTTTTTTTTTCTTTTTGTACTTCTTTGTCGTCCTAAGTTTTTCGCTCCCCACTTATTTTTCCTTTGTCTCCTTTGTCCTTGTCGCACTTGCATCGCATGCAATGACCTCGAACTTAGCTCGTTCTTCACTCATCCTCTCTCTCTCTCTCTCCCTCTTGCCCACGCACGCTCGCTTTGTCATGTCCGCTCCGTTAAGATCTCCTTTTCAGAATCTGGCATCGCCAGGACTGTGCTGCGAGCTATTGTTACTATTTCCTCGGAATTTCCTCCATAATTGCTGACAGAAGAAGCTCGCGAAAGGATTCGCTCCACGCCAGTTGGCGCTTCAAGGACTGTAGAGAAGAAAATCTTTAAGAAAATCCCGAGACCAGCAAAATTTCTCCGACATATTTAAAAGAAAAATTCGCGAGAATATTGAACCATAATAAATTTTGGCTGATTAAAAAAATACATTTCTAAAATTGGACTAATTATTCGTGTTTTATGGTTAAATATTTTCGTAAGGAATTTTCATGAGTCAAGTTTTTTTTTAATTTCATGCTCTGAGCAAAAATATTTCGCTCTTTCCACATGAGATATATATTTTTATAGTGGATTCGATCATTTGCATGAAGGGTATGGGCTGAAAAAAACTTCATTGAGTTGACTTGAGTTGACTTTTGATTTTTAGCAATCAATGTGCTGTTAATGAGTAAAACAAACAAAATGTACACTCCAGAGTAATTTGAAAAAATCGTTGAGAGGTCAAGAAAACGATAAAGGCGAGTTGTTTGTAAACAAATGCCCCGAAATAAACCCCGCAATAAGAATAAGTTGCCGAGTGATTACATTTAAATCGCGCCATAATTGGTCTTATTATTGCACTTGTTGTTGTTGTCTTGGACGAATGTCGATCGCGACCGAAGGCAAAAAAAAAATCATGTATGCAAATCATTATGCAATACTGGCGAGAGTTTTGTTTTCGTGTTGAAAATAAAAGTCCAAAAATTCCGCTCGCCGCACGTCGAAAACAACCCGAAAATTCGAAAATAAAATTCAGGTTTGCCCCGGAGACGTTTCCGAGATCATTCTCGGCGAAAGGGGTTCAAAAAAGCCCGGGACGTGGCGAGAAATAAGAGCGACTCGATCGGCGCTAATAAAGGAACAAATGTTTACGAAAATAAATACAGAATAAAAAAGATAAAAAACACAAATAAAAATCGCACACCGGATAAAAAGTGAAATGGCGAAAGAGTAAAAGCCATCAATTCCGTTGAAATGGGCGCAAAAAGTGAAAATGGATTGCGAAAGAGAAAGAATAAGTGAAAAACAAGGAGCGAAAAGGATGACAAATGAATATGGGGACAAGCGAGCGAATCGCCGGGAGCAGAAAAATGCGAAATCCCTCAATGAATGGGGCTAAAAATAGCACAAAGGAGTGAAATCGACGGATAGATCGAAAAAAGAGGCGATCGAAAAAATATACAAAAATGAGTAAAACAGTATTCAAAAATAAGAGAAATAAACCAAATATCGAATTTAACAAATAATCAAAATTGAATTAGGAATTGAAATTACACCAAAAATGAAAGTTTACCCACAAAGTTGAATTAAAATTGGAAATTTAAATTAATTAGATTAAAGAAAATGAAACTGCAAAAGTTAAACCAAAAATAAACCTTAACCCAAAGTAATAACTGACCCAAAAATAGAAATTAAACCAAAATAAAAACTAAAAGTGTAATTAGGAAAATAATTTCATTTTAATTAAACTTGTGATTGTTGAAAGGCAACCGCAATAACTTCATAAAAAACTCAGGCCGGAGAAAAATCCCTTCGAAATGCGAGATAAGTTTCGAAAATAATGGAACTGGCGGCTCCAAAAGCAAAATCAAAACCAAAACCAAATCGAAAGCGAAGAAAGAGACGAGCGACAAGCTGCTAAACCACAGAGGGAAGAAAATAAGAGAATTCCACGAAAAGAATCCGGTTTACTCGCAGGTAGACGATTATTTATCTCGGCTTTATTTCTTTTTTTTCGAAGCTGCGCCCCCGAGAGTGGGCAAAAAGGACACACAAAGCGCAAAAGCAAAAATGAAACAAAAAACTAAAAATAATATAAAAAAAAAACAAGGAAGAACACGTCAAAAGTGAGATGCTCCAAAAAGAGCGAGAGACGAACTTGAAAGTTCGCGACAAAGAGAGAGGGAGAGAGCGAGCGCCGGACCCACTCAAGAGCGAACTCTCTCCCTCTCTCCGCCTCGAACTCTCTCGCTCTCCAGCTCTCGCTCTCCAGCGCCCGAGTGAGTGGAAGCGCGCCGAGGGCCGAGGACGAAAACCCGAACCTCGCCGCTGACCCGAGTGCGCGGCTTAGAGAGCGATTGTCGTCGTTCTTTCTGGTATTTGTTTTTTTGATTTTTTCTTCGTTTTGTTTTCTAATCCGCGTTGCCAACGACGCCGCCGAAAACCACCGAAATCGCTGACGGGGGATGAAACGCTCTCAATTAGCTTCATTCAATCCCCATTCCAGACGCGGCGATCGTTTGAAAAATTGCTTCAATTGGGCGTTTCAAATAAAAAACAATTCCATTTCGTGGAAAAAAAAAATAAAACAAAAAAAATATAAATCTCCATTTCGTGTTTCGCAACAAATAAAATGTCGGGAAAAAACATAAATTCCGCATTTCAAAAAAATCCCCGAGAGAAAAAATAAAAAAAAAAACTAAAAATTCCCCATCGCTCGTAGAAATTTCCCCATTAAGATTTCTCTCGGCAGACCAAATATTTGTCGTGAAAAAACAACAAAAACCCAACACTCTCACGTCTATAATTTCCGCTTGGCGCTGCTGATGCCGGGAAGTGCTGCCAGGTTGGGATGACAAGCAAAAAATGCACACACTCGCCCGGACAAAGACATCAAAGACACACACTGAAGGGCTCTCTTCTTCTTCTTCTTCCACCTCGGCTCCAGCTTCTCAGCGGCCCCTTCATGTGAAGCTTTCTTTCGGACTCGCGAGCCGAGTGTGGGTGTGTGTGTGAGTGTGTGTGCGGCCCTCGTCATTAAAATTAGGCGCCATTTTCCACCGCACACACACACACACACAGGAGCAGGAGGAAAACGTCTTCAAGTGGAATTTTTCATGAAGCGGTCGCCGGGGAGGCACAAAAGACCAGGTGCCGGGAGCTTCCGCTGCTTCCCCTCTCTCTCCGGTTTCTTCGCCGCCACTTTCGCGTCCCCTCCCCCCCCCCCCCCCTTCTTCTGCTCTCCTTCGTAGTGAAAGCGAAGCCTTCAAAAGCCTCGCCGCGGTCGTTGAACCCGTTGGTGCGAAGTACGTAATTTTTCAAAAATCTCATTATTGTTTTTCATATTAAGTTTTTAATTTGTTTCCTTAGTCTATTCCTCAATTCCTTTTTAATTATTTTTTCTTACCGCTGATTTATTTTTTTGACAAAAACGATTGTTTCTTACGTTGAACTGGAATTTAAGATTAAGATTTATTGGTGAAATCCAGAGTAATTGTTTCTTAAAATTGTTGAGAAATATTTGTTGTTGGTGTTTTTACTACAATGCATAATTTGATCACTATTTCTTGTTACCGCTGCCTCCTCCGACGGCATCTGCGGTGACGTCGAAATTAATCATCGATCGTTACATTCCAACAACCACGGTGAATGCTTTGCATTCTCCAACAACAGCAACAAAAGCAGCACCGATTTCCCCCTAACAGCACAACAATAGAAGCAACAACAACAACAACAACAACAACAACACCATCATCATCGGCAGCAGCAGCAGCGAAAAAGGTTTCTCGAACAACTTCATTAGCCGTGCATTGTTCGAGTTCGAGTTCGTGTTCGAGTGCTGCCAAATTGCATTGCGATAACGCGATGACGAACGACGGACGAAGGGAGGGCAGGGAGTGCTGAAGGGGGAGGGGGAGGGGGAGGGGGAGGGGGAGCGGGAGCGGGTGCTGAATGTGGACGATGCGTGATCAGGAAAAGGCGGAGCCCGGCGACGGCTCCCGATCAAAGGCCGTGTGATCTCGAGCCGACCGGCGACCGACCTCGTTGCAATTGTTGTTGTTGTTGTTGGCCCGTTGTTGCATGGCAAATTCACCGCCGTTGTTGTTGCCACCTTGTTGCTTCTGCTGTTGTTATTGTTGTTGCTGTTGTTGTAATAGCTCTATCCACGTTTGCCGGCGAGATTCTTTGCTAACAACTGCAGCTCGCTCCACTCGATCCATCCGAAGGCCTCACGGATTACGCCTGCAGCTCTCTCTAACCCTCTCTCCCTCTCCCTCTCCCTCTCCATCTCCCCCTGCCCTCCATCTCTGCCTCTTCTTCTAGCTCTCTCCCCCCCTTCTGCGCCCTCTCGCTCCGGTTCGTCCATCGCTTGATTAAGTGTTAACTACTTTAGCGGCCAGTGTTGTTGTTGTAATTGTTGTAGTCGCCGACTGCAAGTGTCATCGTGCCGCGAATGCCTGGAGTTTCTCCCTCTCTCCCTCTCTCTCTCTCTCTCTCTCTCTCTCCCCGTCTCCGTCCGCCTCGCCTGCAGGCGTCCTTTTATTGGCAGCACTCGTCATAAAAATGGTGTTTATTGTGTATGGCATTCGTTGTTGTTGTTGTTGTTATTGTCGCGGTTCTTCTACTTCTACATGTTGTTGTTTTTCTATTTGTTGTTGTTGTATATTGTTGTAATGGTATATTGTTGTGCCTGCGTCGTGTTGGTGTTGTTGTTGCTGTTGCTATTGCCATTGCAATCATCGGCAACATTTTCTCCATTCGCAAACGCGCGCTCGTTACGTGTGAAAAACCAATCGCACCGTGGAGCAAATTCCCCAGCCAAACAAGCACACAAAGCCACGAACAAACACATGCGCAACATTTGCACAAGGAGAAACTGCTGCGTTTAATGTTCGCCGCACGGTGGCAACGCTGCGGCCAAACGCTTTAATTGCAGCGCATGCGCGACGGCTGGACGTGGACGCGGACGTGCGACGTAAAAGGAGCGAGCGAGAGGGGAGAGGGGCGAGTGGCGAGGGGGCCGACGAGAGGGGACGAGGGTTGCCGAGGGACCGGGTTGGTGCGCAGGGTTGCCGCGACGAGGCTCCCAATCAAGCTCAGTATGGCCGGCGATGGAAAGGCGCAGGAATCGAGCGCTGTGGACGGGGCCAACAGGAGAAGAGGGAGAGAACGGCGAAGAAGGAGGGGAAGGGGGAAGAGAGGGCGGCAGAAATGCCTGAGGAACGTGCGGCGATGCGTCATTGTTGTGGTTGTTGTTGGGACTATTGTCGCTCTTGTTGTTGTTGCATCAATTGTCGCTCTCGCTTGCGGTATTGCCATTAGTCTAGTATTTCATGTTGTTGTTGCCGTCGTGGTTCTGATTGTTGTTGCAGCATTCTTACGAGGCGTGAATTAAATTCCTAAGTTAAACACTTCATCTTCGCGAGCCAGCGGCGACGTTGGCCGTTTATGGGAGAGCGAGAGCGAGAGCGACAGCGAGAGGGAGAGGGAGAGCAGGCGGATCTGGAAGGATGTGGGAAACGAATTTAGAAAATTAATATTCTTTTTACGAAGAAACTCAAAGCATTTCAATAAAATTATGCGGAACTTGTGTTAAAAATTAAATAAAATAAAAGAAAATAAATAAAACCGAACAAAACAAAATTAAATATAACAAATTGAAAATAATGAAAGAAAAAATGAAAGAAAATAAAAAGAAAGAAAAAATCAAAAGTAATTGAGACAAGATCAAAGGAAAGGAACTATATTGAATGAAATTAAAACAAAACGCATTGAAATTAAAACAAAATAAAACAAAACAAAATAAGATAATACTAAATAAAATCAAATATAACAGAAAATATATAAATGAAAACAAAGTAAAAGCAAACTTAACACAAATAAATTCGTCAATATTTTTTGAAGTAAATATTATGTGTGCAATATTGATCGCGTTGCTTCCCATATTGATACAATTGTTTTGGCCTTTATTGGGTTTGCCTAAAAATAAACCCCGAAATTAAGCACGATCAGATATTGATTTGCACTTATTTAAAACTCTGCATTTTGCCTTTCCCCCAATTTTTTTATTTCTCTCTTTCACTTTCCCGAATTCGCTCTTAGCTCGTGTCGACGCCGCGCAGCCTAAGAGCAGTCGTGGCCGAGCGGTTAAGGCGTCTGACTAGAAATCAGATTCCCTCTGGGAGCGTAGGTTCGAATCCTACCGACTGCGAGCGAGATTTTTTTTTTTTAATATTTAGTTTTTATTTCCCATCGCAGCACGGTTTTTCTGAAGTAAATCAATCGATAAACCATGGAGAATGTGGAAAATTTTCTGCTTCACTCACACAATACTGTGAAATTGCACTTCAAATTTTCATGAAGAGTTGAATTTTTGGGAATAATTTGAATCAAATACTCGAAATCAAAAGCATTCGCTGTATTTGTATTTGGAGTTAGTAAACATTACGCTGACACAAAGCTTAAGCCTAAACCTCCTCATAAAACGCCCGAAAAATTGGCTTGGAATGGTGAAAAGAATAAAATTCTCGAAAAAAAAGCGCGAACTCGCAGTCGGTAGGATTCGAACCTACGCTCCCAGAGGGAATCTGATTTCTAGTCAGACGCCTTAACCGCTCGGCCACGACTGCTCCTGCGGCGAGCTGCCGCCAACGCCCACCAGACTCCGTCGCGTTGTCACCCCGAAACCGTTTCGCCGACGCGACAGGCGCAGGGCGTGGACGAGGGCGAGAAAGAAAGAGAGAGAGAGAGCGACGGCGAGACGGGCCGGAGTCGCGTGAGGCCGCGCAATCAGAAGCAACACAGCAATTTGACGCTTGCTTGTCGCTTTTAATTAGTTCAACGGCCGTCCGCTCCAGCCACGCCCCCTGCCGCCGCGAAGCCCTCCACAAACCTCGGTCGCCGGTGCCTTCGGTTGCAGTTGATTTTTCGAGCTTCGTTTCGAGTGAAATTTCATTAAAAAATTAAATTGGCTGATTTTTCAATTTTAATTATGACGTAATTCCGCACGCAAGTGGCAGCACTGCGCCGCGCCGCGCCTCGCCGGCCCGGTGGCAGCACCGCGGCACAGGCGCTGGCGTGTCAGCGACGGCCACGCCCCGGTCCCCTCGCTCGCGGCTCGCTGATGGATGGCGATGGCACGTAGAACCGAACGATCGTCGCCTTCTCCCTCGCCCTCTGCCCCTCCTTCGTCTCCCTCGTCCATCGGCGGCCCTCGAGGCTTCATTAGTGTAACCCCTAATTTGGAACGTCGTAAACACGTCGTAAATTTAGTTCGATCCACTTGGAGGCTTTAATTTCCATTCCCGCTCCCGCTCCCGCCGGCAACGAGGTCGCGAAGGGATCGACGGAAGCCGCCGGGGTCTTGGCGAGGGGAGGCGGGACGAGGGGCGTTCCCGGAGTCGGGCGCTGCGGCTCATTTAAGCGATAACCGGAAGGCGGTTGGGACGTCTGGGGCGTTTGAGCCCAGGGGAGCCTCGAGAACCCTTCGAGGAACTTCCGAGCCCGTTGTTGCCAAAATGAATGCAAACTGCCCGAATGGTCGGCCTCTTGGGGGGCTCCAAAGGTCGAGCAACTCCTCGCGATCGTGTTGCGGGGACCGCGGAAGGTGAAGAAGTCGTGTGGGTCCCACCCAAGGGCCCGTTGAGTACTGCCGAGGCCCTCGGAAGGCGCTCGGGTCTCTGAAAACATTTCGCGTCTCTCTGGCTCCCCTCCTGCGCCCCTCCTCCGAGCCCTTTCGTCCACTTAGGCGACCCGCCTTCGCTCGATCCCCCCCGTTTCGCCTTTCTCGCTCTCGCTCTCGCTCTCCCCTCGCCAGCGCCAGTCGCCCCTCGTCGGCGCCGTCGATGGCTCGGACATTATTGTAATTGCGACAAAATGGCCTTCATTATGCAGCAGCAACAGCGACCGCTGCTAATGGCTCCAGGAGTACGAAAACGGCCGCAGCATTAAGAAATATGGCAAAAATTAAAAGCAAAATTGCAAAAGTGAAAAAATAATTACAGCAGTAAGGAGAAGAATTGCAACAATACAGAGAAAAATTGTTACACTAACAACAACTGCAACTTTGGCAACAGATGCTTTAACCAAACAACAACAACGGCGACAGTAACATCAACAACAACAACAACAACAACAACAACAGCATTGAAATGTGAATAAATTTGAGGGAAGAAACAAACAAACAAGGCGAGTGAGAACGAAGACCAGGAGGCCGAGGGAGAGGGAGAGGGCGAGGAGGAGTGAGAGCGAGTGAGTGAGAGACAAGAGGATGAGGAGGGGACTGGGGGGGACAGTGAAACACAGAGAGAGAGAGAGAGAGAGGAGGAGGACGACTCGAATGGTAGGAAAGCGTGGAAGACGAGGAGCTCGAGAACGGGATCGAGATGAGGCGAATGATGGGAAGAGGAGGACGAGGAGGAGGAGGACAGAGAGGCAGAAGATGCGGATGACCAGGAAGAGCGGGCCGAGAAGAAGCGGGGGAAGAGGGTGCAGGGGGAGCGCGAAAGTCAGCCAAGCAGGACGCAGAAACATGTCAGGAACAAGGAACGAACAATCGTTGCCTCGGGCCCCATGTAATTTAATGCCGGACAACATGCAACAACAACAACAACAACAACAACAATAAAAACAATAAATACAACAACAACAATAAAAAACATGGCAACAACAGTAACACGAGCAACAACAACAACACGCAACCACCCCAGCAACACCATCAGCTTCGGTGCAATCGAGAGCAGGAAGAACGAAAAAACACCAAAAACCCCATCACCATAATGATCATCAGTGGACGATCATCATCTTCATCACCTTCATCATCATCGTCCCCGGTGGCAACGCCGCTGAATTACAAAAAACACAAATTGTCGAAAAATTCAATGCATACAAAGATCTCATGATTTATAGAAATATAATTATAAAGATTAGGAATAACACATGGAAGTGAATAAATATTCATTGGAGCCAAGGGGCCGGTGGGCGGACGGAGGGCCGGACGGGGGGGAGGGGCTGACGGGGTCGAGGAGGTCTCTTGGCAGCCGCCG